>JAPMOS010000093.1:47500-120000 GCA_027972325.1 Paratrimastix pyriformis | reverse complement strand
TCACCATCAGCATCCAATCATCATCAGCATCATCACCTTCACCCAATCATCATCATCCAATCATCATCATCCAATACGCGTATGTGTATGTGTGTCATGTTCCCTCCCTTTGACCTCTCCCAGCGGCGGATGACGGGACCGGGGCAGCGCCCGCCCAGACGGGCCACGGGCCCGAGATCCTGGCGTCCATGCGATGCTTCCTGGCCCTGCTCTGGTTCGGCCCGGCCGAGACCAAGGTCCGCCGCGCGAGCGGACCGACAATTTCGACGGGAATTCCCCCAAATCAGCAGAACATCGTTATATCAGGATAATTTTACGCATGATTATTCTTATCATTTTAATTTTCTGCTGTCCAACACAACCACATCCACCCATTGACACCACCACCCCTGCTTCACGACGGGGCAGGCGGCTGCGGCGATCCCACCCTTCGAACGCCCGAATTCTTCTCGAAGACTTGTGCCGCCGCCACACATTCATATATGATATTCTGCTCGCTGTTGTTAAGTTTCCTGCTGCCCAAGCAGACACAGACAGACATTCATTCGCCGCCGCACACACAAACACACCCCCTTCCCTTCTCTGCGGACAGACGGCTGCGGTGAGCTCCCTTCGGACGCCCGAATTCTTCGACTTGTGCCTGCTGGCCATGCAGCTCAACGGGTGGACCCGCCTCAACATCGCCGCCAAGATCCTCGTGGTCCTGGGTCTGCTACCACCACAGACACACAAACAGCACACAGCAACACACAGACACACAGACACGCACAGAGGCCAAGATCCGCGTGGTCCTGGGTCCGTTACTACAGACACACACACACACACACACACACACACACACACACAGACACACACTGACACGCAATGGGTGGGCCCGCCTCAACATCGCCGTCAAGATCCTCGTGGGTGTGTATCAGCATGTGTATCAGCATGTGTATCAGCGACTGTGTCCCTGTGTGTATCAGCGTGTGTATCAGCGTGTGTATCAGCGACTGTGTCCCTGTGTGTATCAGCGTGTGTATCAGCGTGTGTATCAGCGACTGTGTCCCTGTGTGTATCAGCGTGTGTATCAGCGTGTGTATCAGCGACTGTGTCCCTGTGTGTATCAGCGTGTGTATCAGCATGTGTATCAGCGACTGTGTCCCTGTGTGTATCAGCGTGCGTATCAGCGTGTGTATCAGCGTGTGTATCAGCATGTGTATCAGCGTGTGTATCAGCGTGTGTATCAGCGTGTGTATCAGCATGTGTATCAGCGTGTGTATCAGCGTGTGTATCAGCGTGTGTGTCAGCGTGTGTGTCAGTGGCATATGTGTCTGTGTCTGTGTGCTGTTTGTGTGTCTGTGGTGGTAGCGGACCACGGACACACGCACGCTGATACACGCTGATTGATACGCACGCCCACAGAGGAGCTGTTGCGGCTGCCATACGACCGGCTTCGCGAGGAGACCCTCGCCATCTTCAGCCTCTACGAGAGCTGCGGCCGCATCATGGAGGTCCGTGCCCCCACACACACACACACACACACACACAGACACACAGACACGCACACGCACAGAATCGGTCAGGTCGGGGTGAAGGGAACAGTCGGGGAAGACGAGGCAGAGCGAAGGAGCGGAGATCTGCCGACCACTTGAAGGTAGCGGAGCGTCTGGCGGAGGGCGTAGCAGTCCTTCAGCAGACGCACCGTCTCCGCCACGGTGCACGTCACACACCTCCCTCACGCAGGGGCATGCCTGTCACAGAGATAGACTGACACTCCTGTCTGACGCACTGACACACCTTGGAAGTTCCACCGACATACACACGACACACACACGACCCGACACACACGACCCGACACACACGACCCGACACACCTCCACACACGACACACGACCTGAAACACACACGACCCGACACATACGACCCGACACACACGACCCGACACACCTCCACACACGACACACACACGACACACACACGACCCGACACGCACGCGACACAAACACGACAACAACATGACACACACATGACACACACACCGCCACACAGAGGCGCACAGGCACGCCCACAGAGGCACTCTCTCATCGCACCTGCTTCCTGATCCAACGCGCACACATGCTTACATACTTGTATGCATAGGCCTTTGCCCCGTGGATCTACGAATGCTCATGTGCACATACATACACACACACACACCCATATGCAGGCCTTTGCCCCGTGGATCTACGAATGCTCATGTCACACATACACACACACATACATACACACGCGCACACCCATATGCAGGCCTTTGCCCCGTGGATCTACGAATGCTCATGTCACACATACACACACACGCTCGTTCAGCCACTCCCAGCAACCCCTTCTTGCCATGCAGCCTGGGCCTCTTCCTGCCGTGCAGCGCCTCGCACCGGCCAACCCGGCTGGTGCGAGGCGCCTGTTGGTGTGAACTCCCCTGTTCACACCAACTTGTCCCTTTCAACATCGTCCTTCTTGCTTCTGCTTCTGTACAACACACACATACACACACACACACATACATACACGCACACACCCATATGCAGGCCTTTGCCCCGTGGATCTACGAACGGTTCCTGCGTGGGTTCCGCCCCAAGGAAAGCCTCCTCGTCTCGCAGGCAGTCAGCTTCTGGTCCGCAGACCAGCTGCCACCGCAGCCATCGGCATATCGGCATCGGCATCGGCATCGGCACCAGCCAATCATCACCCAATCATCACCCAATCATCGCCCAATCATCGCCCAATCATCATCAGCATCATCATCATCACCATCATCACCATCATCACCATCATCACCATCATCACCATCATCATCACCATCATCATCATCATCATCACATCAGCATCAGCATCAGCATCAGCATCAGCATCAGCATCAGCATCAGCATCAGCATCAGCATTATCCAGTCATATCATCCCCCTCCAACCATCATCCACCACTCACGCCATACCATACCATCCCCCGTCACCCACACACACACATCCCAGGCACGTTGTGGTCAAGCAGCTCTCGCTGATTCCGTTCACGGAGGACACGGCCTCCGATACGGGCGCTTCAACCTCGGTCGTGGGTCCCTCGGGACACCGCGAGCAGTCCCACAGCGAGGTCGAGGAGCGGGACAGCGCCTGCCTCAGCCTCGTCTTCAACGTCCGTCCGATCGGGTGCCCGTGTGGCTGTGTGTCATTGTGTGTGGCCTCGGCCTCACACCAACGATGCGATTCTGTGTCTTTTGTACCAACAATGCGATTCTGTGTGTCTTTTGCACCAACAATGTGATTCTGTGCGTCTTTTGCACCAACAATGCGATTCTGTGTGTCATTGTGTGGCCTCACACCAACAATGCGATTCTGTGTGTCTTTTGTACCAACAATGCGATTCTGTGTGTGTCATTGTGTGTGGCCTCACACCAACAATGCGATTCTGTGTGTAGCGATTCTGTGTGCCATTGTGTGTGGCCTCACACCAACAATGCGATTCTGTGTGTAGCGATTCTGTGTGCCATTGTGTGTGGCCTCACACCAACAATGCGATTCTGTGTGTAGCGATTCTGTGTGCCATTGTGTGTGACCTCACACCAACAATGCGATTCTGTGTGTCTTTGCGTTTGTATTGGGGTGAAGCCGCGTCTTTCAAGCGTCCGTCCAAATGGGTGTGTGTGTTCATGTGTGTTTATGCGTGTCTGTGTCTCCCTTCCCGTCCGTCTCCTGTTCGTATGTGTCTGTCCTCGCCTTCAGCGTGTTGCCCCAGGGGCCCAACCATACCTCCATTCACGTCCGTCTCTCTGTGTCGGGGGATGTCTGGATGCACAACAGGAGCTGATGCCCCTGAAGACCATCGAGGCACTCATTCCCTTCATATGCTGTGTCTCTGTGGATGATGTGTCTGTGTGTGTGTGTGGATGCACAATAGGAGTTGATGCCTCTGAAGACCATCGAGGCACTCATTCCCTTCATATGCTGTGTCTCTGTGGATGATGTGTCTGTGTGTGTGTGGATGCACAATAGGAGCTGATGCCCCTGAAGACCATCGAGGTGTTCATTCACCTGCTCTATGAGCTCATGAACGGGGCCACCCAGAAGGTGATCCAGGTTCGTTGTGACATCTGCCCGCCGCCCCACCCGCCACCCGCCACCCGCCACCCGCCCGCCGCCCACAGATGGACAGAACGGGGCGGCAGCTTGAAATCACAGCACCTTCAGACAGCACAGACAGCACAGACTGACGGCACAGACATCACTCTCAGACGGCACAGACAGCACGGAAAATTGGCCACAGACGAGAGCCCCACGGCAGATCTTTACGAGCGAGGATTCCATCCTGTGCGCGTTCATTTGTCTGCCTGTCCGTGCTGTCTCTGTCTCTGTGCTGTGCCGTGCCGTGCCGTGCTTGCCCTCGCACCGCCTTGCAGGACGATGATGAGGCGAGCCGGCAGGAGCGCCTTCTGCTGAACATCACCACCATCGTGGCCGAGTACCTCTTCACAAACCCCTCGCGGGCCTACGATATCTTCCTGTTCTTCAACCGCCTCGAGGTTTGTTTGTGTCCACCACCACCGTTACTACTACCACCGGCACCACCGGCACCATCCAATCATCATCACCACCACCGCCATCACTACCACCACCACCACCACCACCACCACCACCCAATCATCATCCAGGTCATCATCATCATCCAATCATCATCATCATCATCATCATCATCATCATCCAGTCATCATCATCATCATCATCATCCAATCGTCGTCGTCGTCATCATCCAATCGTCATCATCCAATCGTCGTCGTCGTCGTCATCATCATCATCACCATCATTCATCATTCATCATCATCATTCATCATTCATCATCATCATTCAGTCATCATCATCATCATCATCATCATCATCATCATCATCATCATCATCATCATCATCATCATCATCATCAGCATCATCATCATCATCAGCATCATCATCATCATCAGCATCATCATCATCATCATCATCATCATCCAATCGTCGTCATCATCATCATCCAATCGTCATCATCATCATCATCCAATCGTCGTCATCATCATCATCCAATCGTCGTCGTCGTCATCATCCAATCGTCGTCGTCATCATCATCCAATCGTCGTCATCATCACCATCACCATCACCATCACCATCACCATCACCATCACCATCATCATCATCATTCAATCCCCCCCGCACAGGTTACGGGCCAATCAAGCTACAAGTCGCCCCTGCGCACTTCTTTCCTGGACCAGCTGCTTCACATGGTCGAGGATCGCAAGTACCACAAGGTCCCCACATACACGCACACAGACACACACAGACACAGACACACAGAGGTGTGGCTGCTTCACGTGGTCGAGGATCGCAAGTACCACAAGGTCCCCCCAGCCATCCACCACAGACACACAATTCGGATCGAGACGCACGCATAGGCCCCGATATCTGTGACACAGAATACACGCACAGAATACACGCACAGAATACACGCACAGAATACACGCACAGAATACACGCACAGAATACACGCACAGAATACACGCACAGAATACACACACAGAATACACACACAGAATACACACACACACAGAATACACACACAGAATACATGATGATCTTTGAGCCTGTTGGGTATACAGTGCTAAAAGGAAAACGCGCATTTTACTGGGCGTCCTCCTTCTATCGCGCTGTCGTGGCTCGTCCCCACCCTGCGCGGATCAGGGCGACCCGTAAATGTCGTAGGATGGGGGTGCTGTCGCCGGGGTGCTCATCTCCGGCGACGGCGGCGTGCTCTCAGCTGGGGTGGGTCAGAGTCCCCAGAGTCGAGCGGCACCACGGAAACCGTCTTCACTGGGACGGGCACGAGCTGCACGGGAACAGCTTCCAGAGGGATGACGGGCCCGTATGGGAATGGCGGCGGGGGCACAAGGGGGGCCGGCGCCGATGGTTGTGGACGGTGTCGTTTGCCATTGTCGCGTGGTGCGGAATGCTTTGGCGGTGGTGGTGATGGAGAGCATTGACGATGCTCGGAATGCTTCACTGCAGACTCCAACTTTGCAGCCGGAGTCGGCGGAGTCGGTGTGATGGCATGATCTGATGCTGGCGGTTCGGGATTCTTTTTAGCTGGCGGAGTCTGCGATGCTTTCTTAGGTTTCGGAGGCTGGGGTTCCGATTCCGATTTTGAATTTCTCAATGCCCGGTCATGTGGGTCCTTCTTGAATTCATCGTAACCATCGAGCATCTCAATGGTGGTGGAAGAAAGCATCGGAAAAAGAAAGGACGATAAATTCCCGATGAATTCCTTAGGAACATACTCGGCAATGAAATCAACCATATAGCAGATGTCGGAGCGAAGATGATCGGCACCCCTTAATGTACCTAAGAATTGAAAAAACCCATGTTTGACGCCCTTCCGGTCTCCACCACCTCCCACCCGTCCACCAGAGGCCCAACCTGAATTGCGCAGTATAAAGAGGCCGAGTGGGGCTACACACAGGTATCTTGGGTTCCCTCCAGGGGGGGCCGGGGGGATGGTGACACCACACAGAACCATCGAGGGGTCATTTGGTCTGGAGACCAAATGGGTTTGGTCCGTTATAGGATGGGGGGATGCAGCTGTCAGGTCACCGGGGGCCGGGGGCCCGAGGGTGCCGCAGGAGGGTCGGCTCAAGGGGTACCGTGGGCAGGGTCAGTTGGGCCTCCAGCCCAGCCTCGTGGTAGGGGCGGTAGTGTTTGGGGCAAAAGTGGAGGTCGCAGTCGGGGCAATACCAAGTCGTTCGGACGTCGCACCCCTTGCGATCACAGGGCTGTGCTTGTTCAGCCTGTTGTGGCATGTGGGTCTGGGTGAGGGAGAGCAACACATAGCCTCCCCGCTGGCGGTGTTTCCAACCCGAGACCAGCTCGTTGGCGAGGGCGATCGTGAAAGTGCGGATGTCCTTCCCGTTCTTGTCGTGTGGGTGCGTCCTCCGAAAAGACAGAAAGGCGTTGACCCGGGCGCAATCCAGGGCAAACCAAAAGAACGTCATGTAAAAGCGCTTGGACTTCTTGTGCAACGAGGCCGTGCTGCGGAGCTGATTGAAGTAATCCACCGCATGGGAGTGCTGATGATACTGGTGACACACCACAGGGCAGGGGACGAGCGGGACCGGGCGCTCGTGCCGTTCTCGAGGCACCTGGACGGTTCGAAGCACGGGGGTGCCCGTTGATATCACCAAGAGTGGGTGGTCGGAGGCCCACTTGGTAAAGTGGAGGGCACCACGCTTCCAGTGGGTGGCCTGGTTGTGGGCTGCAAAGGGACTGCAGTCAACTGGGGGGTCGGGACACCAAGTCGATCCGGTCGGCAGCTGCCCACCAAGAGGGTTTGCCGGTCCAGCAGAGCCAATGCGAGCTCGGGCGAGCTGTACAGCTGGTCGCTGTACAGCGTCCTCCACTGGCCCTGGAAGGGCCTGGGTGAGACACCAGGGGGACGCGCGTGTTGACACCGGGTGTTTTGGATGGGCCGAGAGAGATCTCGAAAGTCAGCAAGTAGCCGTCGGAGCAGTCCGCAACCTCATAGACGAAGAACCCGTGGCGGGCGGGCTTGCAGTCAAGCCGTCGCCATCCCTTGTGCCGCCCCTTGTAGGCAGCCACACCCTCGTCCATGCAAATATGGGCACTTGGCTGCCGTCCGATCGTGAATCGGTTGTCCAGGGCCTGGATCAGGGGCCGGACCTGGCGAATCGGATCGTCGGACTCCTCGTGTGCAACGTGGAGGTACGAGTGGAGATCGCGAAATCTCTTGAGGGCCATTTTGTTGGTGCAGATCGGTTGATGAAAGGTGGAGGATGGCGACCAGGCCTCCAAAGTCGGGATTCCTGTAGCAC
This sequence comes from Paratrimastix pyriformis, assembly GCA_027972325.1. Taxonomy (NCBI): domain Eukaryota; phylum Preaxostyla; family Paratrimastigidae; genus Paratrimastix; species Paratrimastix pyriformis. Next base: position 112,144 of record JAPMOS010000093.1, on the reverse strand, counting down.
ACAGGAACATGGTCAGCCCAGAAATGCGTAGATCTCCCGAGGGGTGGTGTTTTCCCATTCGGCGCCGGGACCAAGGGCATCAAGCGCATAGCGGTTCGTGTCCTTCGCGATGGTGTTCACGAGGTCCCACTGGACAAAGAACTTGAAGGTGGCGGCGGGTGTTGCGGCAGCAAGGAGGTTCGGGTGAATGATGGGGTCGCGCGGAGCACAGAGAGCCGGAGGGTCCTGAGTCACCCGTTCTGGATCGGGGAGGCGTGGGGGCCGCGGAGAGGCAGGGGTCGGTGGGGAAGCTGGGGTGGCGATCTCGGCCTCGGACACCTCTTCGGACTCGGGGGATGACTCGTCCTCGGGTTTGGGGCTTCTGATGATCTCCATGAACTGGGTGATTTCAGGCTCGTTTTCCTCAACGGCCCTGATGAGTTGGTCGTCCGTAGCAAAGTTGCCGAGGCGCTGTGGGGCAATGCGATATCGATGCGACCGGCGCTCACCCTCTTCTGAAACCACCAACCAAGCCGAAATCAGTAAGTTTCCCAGCCTGGTGGAGACAGAAGACCTGGTAAAGGTTCTGATGCAGCCGTGGCGGGACCCTCCTTCCTCGTGGATCCCAGAAAAATAGCGGCTCAAACCCGGTGTTTTTTACCAAATCCGGCATTTTTAAGTACATTAAGGGGGGCATCTTTCTCATAGTGGTGACGGACACGACGAGCGAGACCATTCTCGTGCTTCTTCATGGCATTACGAAGCCATTGAAGAGAGCCGGAGGTTGCTTGAGAAGAGCTCATTCTTTGAAGAAAGAGCGCACTCAAAGGCGAGTTTGAGTGCGAATGTAACCCCGGGACACACACAGAATACACACACAGAATACACGCACAGAATACACACACAGAATACACGCACAGAATACACACACAGAATACACGCACAGAATACACACACAGAATACACGCACAGAATACACACACAGAATACACACACAGAATACACACACAGAATACACGCACAGAATACACACACAGAATACACGCACAGAATACACGCACAGAATACACGCACAGAATACACGCACAGAATACACGCACAGAATACACACACAGAATACACACACAGAATACACACACAGAATACACACACAGAATACACACACAGAATACACACACAGAATACACAGAATACGAATCGTAGAGACACCACACAGCACACAGCAACGACACGCACTTGCCACCCGCACTCACCCGCGCACACCACCACTACCACCCCCTTCAGGCGCTGCGCGGCTACATGCAGCGGGAGGGTGCCATGATCCCCCCGGGGAAGGACGAGCGGCTGCTGGACGAGGGGTGGGTCTACATGTACAGCCCCATCATGGTCGGGGTGGTCCAGGTCTGCACCCATCATCATCAGCATCAGCATCAGCATCAGCATCAGCATCAGCATCCAATCATCATCATCATCATCATCATCAGCATCAGCATCATCAGCATCAGCATCAGCATCAGCATCAGCATCAGCATCAGCATCAGCATCAGCATCAGCATCATCAGCATCATCATCAGCATCATCATCAGCATCATCATCATCATCAGCATCATCATCAGCATCATCATCATCATCATCATCAGCATCATCATCAGCATCATCATCATCATCATCATCATCATCATTCTACATATATAAATACCGAAAAACAGGGACGACTTTTCGGGGGAAGGAACTGAGGGTGGCCTTCCAAAAATCTGTAAAATCCCAGGGCTCTCCCCCCGGCACCGACCCGACCCTACGGCAGTTGGTATTTTTAGTCCTCATGCCGTCGGACTTTTGCCAACTTAGGGGCAACACGCCATTTGCCAGGGGGAGAGTGCAGCCGTCATCACACCCTATGTGTTCGGGACCGGCTTACCGCAGCACTGCGGGGACGTCCACAGGCCACAGTGGTATCCTGGAGAGCGCACCGTGTTGTTGGAGTGGGGTCCGGCCAGCTGTCCGTGCGGCTCGGTCACCGTGGACCAGCACCCGAGAGAACCCGTCGCAAGGCCGGGATGGTAGGGGCATTCATCAGGGGGGTATCGCCAACCTTGACCGGGCGGGCCATTGTGCTTCGGGTCTCCAAGCGGGTTCGGGCGGTGGTGGGCTAAGCTAGGCATCAAGGGCAGGGGGCCAGAGAGCGCTACCATGATTCGCACCGATTTCGCACCGATTTCGCACCGATTTCGCACCGATTTCGCACCGATTTCGCAACGTTTTTCGCACCAGTGTCGTCCGGCCGGACAACGACTTCGGACATCATCGGACATGAAGGGGTGTTCGGTACACGCGTCTGGGCGCCTCAGGCGCGAGAGGGCCAACCGGGCCTACAAAGCCTACTGTGTCTTGCGGCAGTTCGGCCATTCGGTCCATCAACCCCCCCGATCCCACCTTCAATTCAATAGTCACACTACGCGGGCGCCCTTAAGTACCCAACTTCGGGGGCACCTCCAAAAAATTTTGGGACACGATCCCAAAAAATTATGGGATCCTGTCAAATTTCAAAATGGTCGGAGAAGGACGGCGACCTCACCAGTCGTTCGGGGGACCCCAACATATGTTAAGAAGCGGGGGTCGTGGTGGCCCCCAGGTCAACCCTTCCCCGGGGGGATAGCCACCAAGGTCGAAAATTCAAACAGGCTCAAACGGGTCCGGGAAGGATGGCGACCTCACCAGTCGTTCGGGCCACCTTGCCCGATCATCGCAGGGTGGTCGCGATCGACTCCAGGTCAACCCTTCCCCGGGGGGATAGCCACCAAGGTCGAAATTTCAAAGTGGTTGGCAAAGGCCGGCGACCTCACCGTTCGCTGGAGGGACCCATAAATCCAGCGAACCGTGGTCGGTACCGGCCGCCGATCAACCCTTCCCCGGGGGGATAGCCACCAAGGTCAAAATTTCAAACAGGTCGGGGAAGCACGGCGACCTCATCTTTCGCTGGAGGGATCCATAAATCCACCGAACTGTGGTCGAGGTAGCCCGCCGATCGACCCTTCCCCGGGGGGATAGCCACCAAGGTCGAAATTTCAAACGGGTCGGGGAAGGACGGCGACCTCACCAGTCGTTCGGGCCACCTTGCCCGATCATCGCAGGGTGGTCGCGGTCGACTCCAGGTCAACCCTTCCCCGGGGAGATAGCAACCCGATTGAAAGCGTAACGAAGCGAGCTCGCCTGACTTGTCATCATCATCATCATCATCATCATCATCATCATCATCATCATCATCATCATCATCATCATCATCATCATCATCATCATCATCATCATCATCATCATCATCATGCCTCCCCGCCACCTCCCCTCCCCTCCAGAAACGGCTGCTGATCCTGACCAACCAGCACTTCTACATCTGCTCGGACTCATGCACGGTCAAGTGCAAGGCGTGCCCCGCCTATCGGTTCTGCCCCTCCGGGCCCTCCATGATGGTCCGTGGCACGACCCCCCAAACTGCCGGGTGGTGATGTCGGTGGTGATGGTGATGGTGATGGTGATGGTGATGGTGATGGTGATGGCGATGGTGATGATGCGGATGATTGGTGGTGGTGATGATTGGTGATGCTGATGATGATGCTGACGATGGTGGTGGTATGTGGTGATCTTCGGAAGGTTCTTGATACGTTAGCTCTGTGCGTCAAAAAACCGACGCGTTGCCGGCCGTCACTTTCAAGACGTGGTGGAGAGACGTGATGGGCATGCGTCATCATTCCCTGCACACACGGGTGGTGATGACTGATCCATCACTCCACCATCTCATCCGTATCTTGTGCATGATCACAGGAGACACCGCACGAGTACAGCGACGTCAAGTGGATCACAAAGAGCCGCTGCGGGCAGCGCTTCCTGTTGGAGCTCAAGGGCAGGTCTGCTGCGCACATCCCCTCGGGGAGCGAGCCGTCTTTGTGGCCCCATGTGGGGCCATCATCACCCAGACCGCACGATTTTTTTGTCCTTCCCGTCCCGCCATGACGACACTCACTCCTCATCATTTGGTGGTCCCGTCGCGCAGCTCGTATGTGGTCTTCTCCGAGCGGATCGCAATGACGGAGAGTTTCCTGGACATCTTCGAGCGGCTCATCCCGCCGAGTGAGGAGTCTGTTGCCCCCGCCACAAATACGTTTCAATGCTCTGATCTTGGTGTTAGTCGGGTCATCTTCCGGCAAGACCAAAGCATGAAGGAGGCGCTCTCCCGGAGCTTCCTTTGCCTGCCCGATGAGGAGCTGCTGGCCTTCACGAGGGTGGTCAAGGTCTGGCACCGCTGGTTGGTCATGTCGTCATAACTTCTGTCATTGCCTTCCGCCCAGATCAATAAACGCGGCAAGGAGCAGGAGCGGACGATGGCGCTCACCACCAAGCAACTCTACAACTTCGACGAGCACGTCCGCGGGTGGACCCGGAGTCTCTTCCTCCCTGCCCGCAAGACCAATCACCCGCTGGAGGAACTTGCCCGTTACGAGACCACCATGCAAGGGTGCGGCGGCAAAAAGGCAGTCGAGATCAAGGACGACGTGCGACCTACCCTAGAGCTGCACTTTGCCTCGCTGAAGGACCGCAAGAAGTTTTCGATGCAGGATATCGAGCAAACGAGCCACAGGTATTTGATCCGGTTCTGGTGCAACCAAGCCCTGGAGCGATTCCGCCGGCAGCTCGAGCTCCGCCTCGATAGGCTCATTCATCCTCCTCCAACGATGGGCGGCACTATGACCAATCCGTTGACTTCCAGGCGATAACGAGGCGTTTTTTCTTTCCGACTCTGATGTTTTCTTTTGAGACCTGTAATAACTCTTTGTGCACATGGGGGAATTTCGTTCCACACACACACGACGACTGAGCCGTTTCAATTTTCCGGCGATGGTCAGGCATCCCCCTGCACTTCCTGCCCTTCTTTTGCGCTTGCAAAATGTGGGGTCTCTTATTCTGCCTCTTTGCTGTGGGAGCATTCGCATCCACCATCGATGAAGCTTACGTCGAGTATGAGTACGATCCTGACATGGAGATTGGTTCGGACGCGTCCATTTGCCCCTATTATCTGAACCAACTCAAAAACACGAGCCTTGCATACTATGACACGATGTATCTGTATTTGATTCTACAAAACGCCACTGGATATCCAATGAACAAGACGGAATACTTCCCTCGAGTGGACGAGTTCTCTCTGCTCACCATCAACAACAGTTCGCCGCGCTTCCTCCTTTTTTTCATTTTCCTTCGTGCTGTTCGATCGCAACCCCATTAGGCTTTGGTATTGCCTATTACATTGAGGCACACGCTTCAAACTACACCGCCGTCGCCCAGTATCGTTCGGACGATTACATCGTGACGTCCGCCTTTCTCCCGATCATCCACCCGACGTTGATGTTCCCCCCGATGCTTTTATTCGAATTTTTAGGTGGCTCACCCTTTTCGTGACCCTGACGAACGGCATCGTTACCGGCCTCGAGTTCGAGAACAACTGCTACATGTGCGATGTTTGCCTTCCCGGAAATGGCAATGGAACGTGCGCCGTTCTCATTACTGATATGATCAAGGTTCCAGATGGCGTAGATGCCACCACATACAATCCTCCCAACATTATGGTCAATTCCCACATTTTGCCTTCTTCTCCAATTGACTATTTGTCAATAGGTCCACCTGGCATTTAAGGGCACCGACAAGAAGGGGAAGACCATGGAAACCTACGGTCTGTGACTTTTCTTTTTGTGGGTTTCCTCATCTTCCATCTCCAATGCCCAGGCGATGTCTTCTCGACCTATCGCATGTTCTCCCTCACGAGTCTTTCGAAGGACCTCATCTCCTGGTCCAAGCAGATCATCAGACCCGTCCGGGTGTAGCGAGGCCTCGCTTCCTCCCGCGCAACCAACACCTGCGCGGCTGATCCCCCGGCAATATCCACAACCTCTTCCCCCCCCCCCCCCCTCCCACACACCCACTGCCTCCCTTGCGAATTTCCTTGGAACGTGGCCTCGCCAGCTCGCCGTTCTCGCTCTTCTTCCCCCACCCCCCTTTTGATTATCGAATCTCATCGCCGCCGCCAGGCAAAGGCCTCTCCCTCCCCTTGGGCTGGTGCATCCCCCCCCCCGCCTTGTTCCTCTTTTATTCACCACATTTTGCGCGCTCTCCCTCTCCCTCTGCTCGATCGGTTGCTCTCCCCAACAGCAGCGCTTCCTCCCCCCTTCTTCGGCTTCTTCCCCTAGCCCCCCCTTCCACGTCGCGTCAGCTCCGGGCAATTTCCATGGCGCTCCAATGCGGTGATTCCGGAGTACCAAGAAGATTGTAGTTTAAATTTGGGCAATCGAAGCCCAGCCCCTGAGGAGATGCATTGCCCAGGATACCATCCCCCCCCGAGCCCTTTGGCCTCCCTTTCGACCCGTTGAAATGTCTTGTCGAATCATCCGAACTTCAGTGAACAAAGACTCCAAAGGGATCCGCTCATGGATGAGCGTTTGAGTGACAATGGCTATTTACGTGGCACAGACATGTGAGGGATCGGTGAGATCTTGCCCAAACATGCATACCGAGCTGGAAAGCTTTCATTCAGCCAAATATTTAAAGATTCCGGGTCGGAGTAAGGACATCGATCGGTCAGTGCCTTTGCAACGCTCGTCTCCTTCGGATCTGGTGACAATTCATGACATAAGTGAGCGGAACATTTTGTAAAGCTCGAAATTACAAGGCAATATCTTCCAACAGTCCCCCTCTGAAACTGAGACCGCAGGAAAAAAGGTTGCGCGAACCCCGTTGAGGGATACAAAACGGCGTTTTCAATTTTCTGCCCCCTTATCCACAAGGGGGGATTTGTGAAACAGCTGCTTTTATCGGCAAAAAATCAGCAGCCGTGCAGAGAACGACCCCGACCCCCACCTCATAAATTGAGAGAGAGAGAGAAGGAGAGGAAGGGGAGGGTGACGAGAGAAAACGGAAGAATGGTGGGGCGCACCCCCCCGCCGCAGTGCCAGGCAAACACCCCCCGGGGAAAGGGAGAGGGAGGGAGCTGATGGCGCAACCGAGTTCGTGGGCGGCCATGTGAGACGGCAGCGGGGGCGTGGCCGGCACAGCAAATGGCGTGGTGGCGATGATGCGTCGTCCCCAATCAGGCAGGATGATCACCGCAAGAACGAAGACGGGGGCGACGGCCCCGCTCAGTCACGGCCCCTGCCCCGGCCGCCCCGACCACCCCTGCCTCCCCTGCCACCACCCCGTCCACCCCTGCCCCCGCGGCCACCACCCCGTCCACCGCGTCCACCCCTCCCCCCGCGCCCGCCTCTGCCACCCCGGCCGCCCCGACCCCCGCGTCCACCCCGGCCGCCCCGGCCGCCAAAGTCCCGGGAGGCCTCGCGGAGGGCCGACTCGGTCTGTTGGGCCTTGAGCTCACGCTTCTGCTCGGCCAGAAGCTGGAAGGGGTTCGGCTGGGTCGCGTCGATGGTCCGCTTGGTGCGCACCTGTGATGGTGAGGGGAGGACAGTGGTGATGATGATGATGATTGGATGGTGATGGTGGTGATGATGATGATGATGATGATGATGATGATGATCTGGATGATGATGATGGATGGATGATGATGATGATGATGATGATGATGATGATGAATTGGGTGCTGATGATGCTGACGGTGATGATTGAATGACGATTGGATGTTGATTGGATGTTGATGATGATTGGGTGATGTTTGATGGTGATGATTGGATGACTGGATGGATGGCGGACCTTCTTGGTGTGACCCTTGTCGAGGGCCTGGTCCCACTCGTCTCGCTTGACTGTGGGCATCTGCAGCGGCCGAGTCAGCATCTGTGCCGTCACGGGGGTGAAGTCATGGGTGAGCAGAGGAGAGGAGAGCAGTGGATGAGCAGAGGAAGGCACAGAGAGGGAATGTGGGTGGGGGCATCTGCAGTGGCCGGGGTCAGCATCTGTGCCATCCATCAGCACAGACAGCCGGGTGATGAGGGGGTGGGGGGTGGGGGGATGCGAGAGGGTCGTGGATGAGGCACAGAGGGACTGTCGACACGGGGCACGGGGACGGAGGAGGGGCACTGTCGACATGGGGCACGGGGCAGGGGAGGCACCGCGGACCCGCTGGGCCTTCTTGATCTCGGTGGCGTTGAGGCCCTCCCAGCAGGGGATCTCATCAACCCCCAGGCCCCGCACGGGCTGCCCCACAGCCGCGGCCGCCTCCTCGTCACTGCGTCGCCTCAACCCGGGATGGCCGACCTCACCCTCCTCCTGGGCATCGGCATCATCATCCTCACCCCCGTCCTCGCCGTCATCCGACAGCTCGACATCGTTCAGGGCGAACATGCTCTCGTCGTCGTCGTCCCCGCCCGTGACGGGCGCGGGTGCGGGGCGCTTCTTGCCCAGAGCCGAGGCAACGGGGGTCCGTCGACGAGCATCGACCACGGCCGGGTGGCGAGGCGGCTCGGTGGCGGCAGTGGCCTTCTTGGGCTGTGCCGATGTCGATGCTGGTGCCGATGCCGAGGGTTGAGGGGCGGGGGACGTGGTCGTGGGGGTGGTGGCGGGCTGTGCCTTCTCCTCCGGCTCTTCATCGTCCGACCCGCAGTCAGCCGCGGGAACGGCCAGGCTGTCGACCTTCAGTGAGCCCTCGGCGCTCTGCAGAAACGCCGCCGCCGCGGCCGCCGAGCCGCCATCCTGATGAGGCGGGCGCGACACCTTGGCAGGTCGTGGGGGCGGGGCGGGCGTCTCGGCTGCGGCGTACTTCTTCTTGGCGGCCCGCGGGGCGACCCGGGGCGCGGGCGGGGTGCCCACGACGGTGGTTTGGGTGGGCAGGTCGACGGGCGGCCGGGGCAGGGTGGCGGTGGGACGAGGGGACGGGGCCGGCTTATGGGCGGGCACAAAGTCCAGGGCGCTCTCCTGGGTCTCCTCGACCAGCATGCATTCCGACAGCTCGGCGGGGTCGTTGGGGTCGGCCGTGTGGGCCCGCTTGCGGATGGCCGGGCTGGTGGGGGTCCCGGGCTTGGCGCGGGCGGGCCGGGAGTGCACCCGGGGCACGGCCATCGGCTCATCAAGGACGTGGAGGCCAACGGGGTGGTGGGGCGGGTGGATGTGCCACGGGGTGCCGCAGAACCCGAAGCAGACGTTGTTTGAGACGACACAGCCCCCGAAGCCGTCGTCCTCCTCGTCGTCATCACCCGGGAAATCCGGATCCTTGTCATCGTCGTCCTCATCCTCGTCATTATCATCATCATCGTCGGCGTTGCCCTCGGTGTCCGTGCCGAACATGTTGCTCCACAGCCGGGCGGACTGACGGCTGGGGTGGGTGGCGCACTGGGACTTGGTCGATCCCTGCAGTGCCACCGCCTCCGCGTCGCCGTCCTCTTCCTCCTCGTCATCCTCCTCCTCCTCCTTGTCATCCTCATCCTCATCATCATCCTTGGTCGTCGGCTTGACGGGACCCTCCCCGCTGCCCAGACCGACGGGCACTTCGAACCGGACCCGCTTCAGGGCCGACCCGGTGCTGGCCGGGGTGGCCGTGTGGAAGGTCCCGGGGGTCCGCAGGATGGACGGGGTCCCGGGGTGTCCGGGCGTCGCCATCACATCCTCCTCGCCAATTACGGTGACACCGGGCACGCGGCCGGACATGGGTGAGACGGGGCGGATGGCCGGGGCCATCGGGGTGGGTGGCTGGGGACCGCCAAAGAGGCGGGCGGCCAGGGGAGGCTGCGGGGGGCTGGCCGGGTCGACGACATCAGCATCGGCGGCCGGTTCGGGGCGGGCGCGCTTGCGGACGGGCTGTGGGGTGGTCGTCGGGTCGAGCGGGAGGGTGGGCTCCATGGGGACGCAGGTCAGGGGCAGATCGGGCAGGGCGGGTGGCGGGGTGCCCGCCAGCAACATCATCGATTTCTGTTTTTTGGTGGGTTTCTCGGGGTTCGACTTCTGCTGGTCCAGTTCGGCCAGGGCGGCGCCCGTCACGGAGACCTCGCTCACCTGGGGGATAGCCGCAGGTGCCGGGGCCGGGGCCGGGGCTGGGGAGGCGGTCGGCTTGGTGGGAATGGGGATCAGGGTGGCGCAGGTGCCGGGGGCCGGCAGGGGCCCGCCCTCGAAGGGGTTGGGCTTGGGGGTCGTCAGGCGGTAGAAGAGCATGTAGGCCCCGCTCTCGAGGACTTCCTGCACGCTGACCGGACGCACCTTGGGGGTGGAGATGGGCGAGGAGAGGAGAGGAGAGGCGGTGATGAGGTGAGCGGGAAGGGAAGGGGGGGACCCTGTGCTGTGCTCTGATGGCCATGACCACTGCGCGTGAATCCGCACACAGGATGGGGGGGGGGGGGGGGGGGGGGGCAACAGGAACGAGGAACGGGGACGGACCATGTCGTCGTCCATGCAGTGCCACACCCCAGCGCCGCTCTTGACGTAGCTGTAGTAGTGGCCGCTGTGCACCGTGGACCCGCTGTGGATCAGCACCCCGTACAGATCGTACCGGGCTGGGGCCTGCGCCCGAAAGAGAGCGATGATGATTGGATGATGATGATTGATTGGATGATGATGAATGATCGTGATGACGATCGTGATGACGATCGTGATGACGATCGTGATGACGATCGTGATGACGATCGTGATGACGATCGTGATGACGATCGTGATGATGATCGGGATGATGATCGGGATGATGATCGGGATGATGACGATGATGATGACGATGATGGTGGGTGGTGGTGGGTGGTGGTGGTGATGATGATGATGGTGATGATGATGAAGGGCGATGACTGGGTGGCGGACGGACGGGGCGGGTCAGGAACGGCGAGAGGTCGAGCTCCTCGGGGAAGGCGATGTGTCGGGTGATCTTGCCCGCCCGGCCCGTGCCCATGCCCATGCCCATCATCATCATCATCTCCAGGCCGCCGCCGCCCCGGCCGTGGCGCTGCTGCTTCTTGCTTGGGGACCCCTGGCGGCCTGGCTTGCTGCCGAAGAGGCGGGCCAGGTTGACCGCCGCGCCGCCGGGACGGCCGCCGTGCTGTGGGGGGGAGCAGGCAGGAATGATGATGATGATTGATGATGATGATGATGATGATGATGATGATGATTGGATGATGATTGGATGATGATCGGGATGATGATGATTGGATGATGATGACTGGATGATGATGATGATGTTGTTCTTGTTGCTGGTGACGACGACGACGACGATGATGATGATGATGATGATGATGATGATGATGATGATGATGATGCTGATGCTGATGTTGTTGTTGTTGTTGTTGTTGTTGTTGTTGTTGTTGTTGTTGTTGTTGTTGCTGCTGCTGCTGGTGACGATGATGATGATGATGATGATGATGATGATGATGATGATGATGATGATGATGATGATGATGATGATGATGATGATGATGATGATGATGATTGGATGATGATTGGATGATGATGATGATGATGATGATGATGATGATGATGATGATGATGATGATGATGATGATGATGATGATTGGATGATGATGATGTTGTTGTTGCTGCTGCTGCTGCTGGTGGTGGTGGTGACGACGATGATCGCGCGGACCTGCTTGGCGCCCCCGAAGAGGCCCGACGAGAACCGCTTGAGGTGGAGCAGCAGCAGGTTGGGGCACTCGCGGATGGTCAGCTGCTTGCGGGCGCAGATGGCCTTCTTGCAGTTCTCGCACTTGTACTTGTTGTCCGTGTCCAGGATCTCAGGGGCCGTGAAGTGCTGCAGCGCACCCGTGATCGACTTGGACGATTGCTGGTGGTGTGAGGTGTGGTGGGGGGTGATGAGAATGATGGCGTGAAGACGGGGTGATGAGAAATTGGTTGTTGTTCAGGATCTCAGGCGCCGTGAAGTGCTGCAGCGCGCCCGTGATGGACTTGGACGATTGCTGGGGCGGTGGGTGTGATGGGGTGTGGGGGTGGAGAATGATGGCGTGAAGACGGGCGATGAGAATTTGTTGTTGTCTTGTGTACCAGCGGGCGCCGTGGAGCGCTGCAGGGCGTCCGTGATGGACCTGGACGATTGCTGGGGCCGGTGGGCGGGGTGTGATCATCAATGGTGTGCGTGTCTGTGTGACGAACTTTGGCGATACGATTGCTGGGGCACCGCCGGTGGGCGGGGTGTGACCGAAAATGGTGTGCGTGTCTGTGTGATGGCTTGGGCGATACGATTGCTGGGGCGGTGGGAGGGACGGATGGGGACGGGGGGGAAGCGGACCACATCGAGGGACAGGTCCCAAAACGGGTCGAACGTGTTGGACTCGTGGCCGCACGAGGGACACCGAACCTGCGCCCCGTGGCAGCCCACACGCGATGGCAGATGAAGATGAGCATCGTGTGGGCAGGGAGGGACGGTGGGCAGGGACGGTGGGCAGGGACGGGGTGATGCAGACCTGGCTCTGGAGATGACCGCCGAAGAGCTGGTGCAGCAGGGTGGTGGCCTCGATGCGGGGGCTGAGCTTTTGCCTGTGGACACACATATCACCCCGGCCCGCGGAATATGATGGGTCTTGGTGTGCGTGTGTGTGCGTGTGTGTGTGTGGGGGGGGGGGGGGGGCAGAGCTTTTTGCCAGTGGATACATAACCCCGGTCGTGGAACATAATCAGGATTGTGCTGTGTGTGTGTGTGTGTCGTGTAAAGAAGGAACGAAGTAACGTGTGTGTGTGTGTGTGTGAGTGGGGGGAATGGAGAGGAGGAGGAGGAGGATGCGGGGTGGCACAGACTTGGTCTTGGGCAGGAGCCGCTTCTGGACGGTCTCAAAGATGGCGTGCAGAAACTCGTGTGCGTCTTCCTGGCGCCCCCAGTGCAGCCGGGCGCTGATGTCTGTTCATGGGGGTGCGCCGCCATACAGTGAAACAGGTGTGTGGCAGGACACAGACTCTTGAGGTTGCTCACGATGGCCTTGGGGGAGAGCGGCTTCTTGCCCCGAGCCGGGTCGAAGGTCTCATCGGCCAACTTCTCGAGGGCGCAGAGCAGACAGAACCCCAGGGCGTTGCAGGAACGCGAGTGTTCGTGAGACCGCAAGAATGCAACAAAGGGGGTCGTGTGCATGAGGCATTGGAGGACGGAGTTCAGGAAGCATGTATTTCCGAGGTTGTTCAGGCCAGCCCCAACCGTCCGGATCTCAGAGTTCCCCAAAAACGGGGCGAGACGTTCGGGGGGATAGAGGATCAGGGGCGCGTGCGTGAAGGAGTTCGCACGGACAAGTTCCGGCGGGGGGACAGGGGGCCTCTTCGAGTGAGATTCGGAGTTTGTGGGGCTTGGGGTGGGGACGACATTCATCACATCGGGACGTGTGGCCTTGTGGAAAATGAGCCTTTTGACAGGCTCGGTGGCAAGCATTCGGATTTTTGGGAACGACCACCGAAAACCTTCCAAGAGCCGGTCTGACCTCGGCGAAACCCGCAGAGCCCTTTTCGAAAACTTACGTCTGTGCTCTTCTCTTCCTGCGACTCACCGGGACCCCCAAAACCGTCCATTTGCCCTGTTCTCATAGTATGGCCACCTCTCATCTCGATATTGGCAAGCAGCTCGTCCAGTACTATTACTCCATTTACGACCAGCCCGCTCCTGTCCCTGCCCCCGGGCAGCCCACTCCCCCTCACCCTCGTGGTGCTGGTCTCGCTGGTCTCTACGTCTGTCACGCGCAATTCTCCCCTCCACCATCATCATTCTCTTACAGAAACCTGATGCTCTTCTTGATTATGAGGGCACTCGCTGCGTTGGTGCTGCCCAGATTCGCGCAAAGCTTGATGTCTGGATTTTCTTGAATTTCTTTTTCATTCATTCTTCTCCGTGTTTCCGTTCTTTTTGGAATGGTTATCGCTATCGGTCTCCTTTTCTGCGATATCACACTTCCCTTTTCGTAGGAGGCCCCCACTGTTCAGCGTGATACCCCCAACCTCTCTTTCGATGCCCAGCCGACTCCCTCCGGCCTTCTCGTGACTGTGCTGGGTCGTCTTGCTCTCGAGGGCCAGACCAACCCTATCACCTTCTCTGAAGTGTTCCACTTTGTCCAGGCCGGCCCCAGCTGGGCTATTTCCAACCAGATTTTCAAGTGCGTCTTCTGCTAAAAGAACAACAAGTGTTGCTTGCGCGATCCTCTTCCTCTTTCTATCGGCCGGCGCATGCCGGACCCCCACAACCAACCATGTCACGATCATAAACATCCCGAACTTAGACCGTCTGATCGGCGGTCCTTCGTTCTTGTTGCTTTTCCTCACTTTCCGGCTTCCACACTGGTAAGTCTGGTTCCCCCTATCCCCCCACTTTTTTCCATTGAGCCGATCACTGCTTCAAGAGAAAGCCGGCTCCACGCACCCAAGCCTGTCCGAGATTTATGTCGAAGTTATTTCTCAAACGTCTGGAAAGAGGAGGTGGAATTCACAGAGACAAGCACAAAAATGAAACACTCCCTCGCCCTCTCCCTCAGAGTCCCCCGTTCCCTTGCGGCTGGGGGATGTAGGCAGGGGGCAAGGGGGGCACGGCCCCCTGGAGCAGGGCCGCTCGTTCCTGGGCGTCGTTGTCGTTGTTGACCGCGAAGTGGCTCGGCCGGGGTCCCATCCCGACCCGGGCCAAGCGGCGACCCCAGCGGACGCAGCAACAGCAGATGGCGAACAGCAGCAGCAGAATGACGAGCAGAGTCGACCCCACGGCGATCAGGGCGATGGTGGCAGCGGGAAGGCCACAACCTGGGGGGGGGGGGGGGGGGGGGGGGGGGGGGGGGGGAGAATTTTGGAAGGACGGTGAGAACGGGTGATCGTGAGTCACCGAAGCGAGGAGCAAACTGCGTCAGGTGGTGCGTGGAGGTGCGAGGTGACCTGTGGGATGATGCAAAATGGCGCGCCATGGCTGCATAGAGCTCGCCGCGACTCGACGTCCAGCAACACAGGTAGCATGGTATGGTAGCAAGGGGCAGACCGTCGGCAATTCGGAACGGCGGGCTCCGTGTCGAGACGCCCGACACCTCAACGGCGGTCAGGTGGACGGAGTATCCGCCCCCGGGCGGCAGGAGGCTCCCAGGCAGCTCCACGCCGGTGGTCCCCTGGGCGGCCGGGAAGGTCCCCAGGGGCAGGACTAAGGTCGCCTCCAGGTACAGGTCCGCGCGAACAGTCTGGATGCCGTGGCCTGCGGGGGTGGGTGGGCGGGGTGTGTGTTTTGGTGAGTGTGCCTGTTGTTAGCTCCGTCGGTGTGTGCCCGAGCCTATGTCTGGGGTGTCTGGGCTGTGCCGAGCAGCATGCATCGATATCGAGTGCTGTACCTCCCCCCATGGTGAAGTCGACCAAAAACTGTCTCCCGGGAGCCCGACCTTCGACGGTCCACGTGACGTAAGCCGGGTGGCAGGTGGTCCAATTGCTGCCCGCCATGGGGTCCGTGACGACCAGCGAGCCCGAGGACAGCGCGAAGGGCTCCGAACTGGCCGCGGCGAGGGGCCTCGGGGCCTGCTGGCCGACGAAGGGCGTGCGGATGTCCAGCCGGTAGGGCAGGTCGAGGGACAGACTCACGCTGGGCGGCCACCAGAGGGAGCCCTCGTTCGCCACGGCCTGGTCGCCGGTGAGGCTCTGAGAGGGGATCGCGCGGTGTGCGGAGAGTGCCGTTGCAGTGTGCGGTGAGCGTGGTGTCATGTTGGGTGGTGGAGGTGACGGTGGCGGTGGAAGTGACGGCGCCGACCTGGACCCAAGTTCCGCCGGCGTACAGGTCGACCATGATCCAGGGGATCGGCCCCACGGTCGTCCACTTGATTTGATGCGGCCGGCCCACCACCCACACGTCGGCACCCGTTGGGGCCGTGAACGTCAGGGTGGGCAGCCGGTATGCAAACAGCTCACTCTGGCCGGACACGAGGGGGTCGCGATCGGAGGTGATCTCCACCCGGGCGGAGGCGCCGAAGGCGGGGGTGCTCGAGGCGGGGTCCGTGATGGGCACCAGGGGCACGGGCGCCCAGTCCCACTGGCCGAGGGCCGCCGAGACCCCGCTGGCGATGGGCAGGCTGACGGCCGGGTGCTGGCCGGGCAGCACCAGCCGCAGGGTGACGGTGGTCACGTTGCCCTGGGCGGTCCAGGCCAGGTGCTGGGTGCTGTTGGCGAACCAGACAGCCTGGGTGCCGGGCTCGGTCAGGGCGACCTGCCCCGTGAGGATCTCGATGGGCTGCGAGGTGGCCGTCACCAGCGGGTCATCCACCCCGGTCACCCGCACCGCATACTCGGCCGAGCCGGCCAGGTAGCCCGGCACCGAGCCGTCCCACCGGCCCGGGGCGCCCAGGGTGCTGGGGCCGGCCAGCGACCAGACGGGGGCTCCGCGCAGGATCAGGTCCAGGGTGACGGCACGCGGGATGGGGCCCCGGGTCATCGACCAGGTCACGGTCAGCGGCTGGCCCACAATCAGGAGGCTCGGGGCAGCGGCGACCGCGATCGAGGGGGCTGGGGGATGAGGATGGGGGGTGACAGCAGCAGCAGAATGAGCGTTTGCAGAGATCGAGATCAATGGGCATGATGGTTGTGGGATGTCTGCGACGACAGATGATGGGTGGGTGGCCCGGGCAGACCATCGATCGCGAACGGGTCACTGGCGGCGCTGACGGTTGGGTCGCTGCACGAGAGGACCGTCAGCCGGTAGTTGCTGCCCGGGGTCAGGTCCATGCCCACGTCCCACTGGTAGCGGCCCACATTCTGCATGTCGGGCGCGATGGCGATCGGGGCCGGGGCCCACGGGGCCTGCAGCAGCAGCCGCACGGTGGGCACGGAGCCGGCCCAGTTCCAGCGGATGGTGATCGGGGTCCCGCGCAGGATCGAGTCGTCAAGGCCGCTCGGGGGGTACAGGTGCCCTGTTGTTGTTGTTGTTGTGGGGGTGACCACCGAACGATGATGATGAGCGTGGTTGGTGAGTGGGTGCATGCAGGCAACAACAGACCCGACCGGATGGCGAACACCCCACTACGCCCCGCGACATCGCCGTCGATGGCCGACGCCACCTGGACGAAATACCGCCCGGGGGTATGCCAACCAGCGATGTTCCACGACCAGGAATTGTCGGCTTTTCGGTTGTTGTCCAGCCACGTGGTCAGGTTGGCCACGCGGGTCACGTTGTCGGCGCCCCAGAGGGAGATGTTCATGGACTCGACAGCGGCTTTGTTGGGGATGGTCCAGCCGATGGGGACAGGCGTGGCGCCCATCAGAATCTCGTCGCCCGCGCGGGGAGTCGTGACCTGGATGGACGGGACTGGAAGAAGGCAGGAAAACACAGCGTTGATCAAAGAAGCAGCGCCGACTGTTTCGTCGTGCTCACAGACAGCATTCAACCCCCGGCCCCACCACTCGAATCCATTCTCTTCCAACTCCCGCTGCGCGCCGGGGGGACGGACCACTGATGCCGAACGGGCCGCTGGTTGCATTCACGGTGGGATCCACCAGGGACTCCACTTTCAGGGTGTATCCCCCCTGGGCCGGCAGGTCAAGGGGAACGTGCCACCAGAGCCCGCCGCCGTTGTGGCCCTCGAACATGAGGATGGGGGAGGCACCAGGCGGGTAGAGGGTCACCCTGACCGTGGGCATCCAGCCGTCGGACGACCAGGCGATCGTTGTGGAGGCCCCGCGCCAGCAGGGGTTGTCGGTGACAGTCAGAAAGCTGATGCGAGCTGCCGAGACGAGAACAGTAGTGGAATGCGGGGCCCGTGGTGAACGAGCGAATGTCGAATGTGGAGAGATGGGAGAGGTGCGTGCGTCTCTCTGCGTGTGCGTCGATATGTGCGTGGGGGTGGTGGATGTGGTGGATGTGGTGGATGTGGTGGATGTGATGGTGGATGTGATGGTTGTGGTGGCAGTGCCAAAACCGCGACGGACCGCTTTGCACTGTGAACACGGGGGACAGTCCGCTCGCGGCGGCATCCAGTGCTGATTGGACCCGGACCCGATACTGCCCGGGGGCCAGCTGCGAGGACAGTTTCCATGTCCACCAGCCTCGACTGGTGGCCAGCTGGTCCACCAGCGCAGTAATGAATGTCCCGTCGGCATCCCAGAGGGACAGGTTGAATGCGGAGATCACCCCGGTGGTGGTCCACATGACTGTGCAGTCCGTCGTGAGCAGGAAGGACGAGTCGGCACGCGGGCGGGTCACCTCAATCGAAGGAACTGCGCAGGGGGATGGTGGTGGAAAGAGGTTGGCAGGGGGCGGAAACGGGATGAGTTGGATTGCGTCGGCTGTATTCCGGCGAAGTGCGAGGGGGGAAACCACCATCACGGACTTTGGATCTCGAACGGCTGGCTGGTGGCGTTGACGGTGGGATCCTTGTCAGACTCGGCCAGGATCCGATAGCCAGTGCCCGGGGGCACGGCAGGGCCCACCTGCCAGATGAAGCTTGCCCGGGTGGCCACCACGGCCAGGAGGATCGGCTCGCCAACGGGGGGCAGGAGAAGCAGGCGGGTCGCGGGAATGTAGCCCGACCAGGACCAGGACATTCCAACGGTGGCGGTGCGCCAGACGGTGGTCGATGCGAGGACGGGCGGGGTGATGACGGCTGGAGGGGATGACGGGGTGAGGAGAGGGTAAGTGGGGCGCTCCTCCGTGCTCGCACAACATCCATCGCTCTGGTCGCCAGCACAAGATGGCGTGGGGTCGATTCATGGTCGATGCGGTAATGCAGAATGAAGTCGGGCAGGTGGATGGTTGAAGGGGATGGTGAAGGGGGCCGAGAGTGAGCGACCGATGAGGCGCGTGAGTGTCGAGGTCGGAAAAAAAAAGCGAAAGGGGGTCGATCAACAACGGACCCGAGGCGATGTGCAGGGGGCCGCTCTGGTCGCAGACGGTGTCATCGTCGGCCGCGGCGACCACCATTATATACCACCCGGGCAGGGTGGGCCAGGCCCAGCTGGGGTCGAGGGTCCAGTTCCACGTGCCCAGGTTGGGGGTCCGCGTGGCGAGAGGGGCCGTCCACTGCCCGTCGGCCTGCCTCAGGGTGATGCTGACGGTGTGGACAGTGCCCTGGGTTGCCCAGGCGATCCGACAGGGGAGCGAGAGGAGCAACTCCGAGCCAGGGGCGGGCTGAGACAGCCGGATGGTGGGGACTGCGCGGCGAGAATCGGCATGATGATGGGGATGCGGGGGGGACATTGGTAAATTTTTTGTAAAAAATCTAGAAGGTTTAACGAAATTGCCTTTGGGGGGAATTCGGAGAGCGTCACCATGCCCACTTTTTTTCAATGTGCGAGCAGCCGTACGCCAAGCTCATGGTCCAAAAGACCGCACGTCTGTGTGGGCTTGCCGAGTTAGGAGTTTATGTGACGGCGCACGCCCTCCAGGTTGTCTGAGGTCCCAAGAAAAAGATAATGGTGGGCCACGCTCGGCGGCAGTGCAGTGCCGAGGCGACCCGTGCCCGCAGCTCTGGCAAGCCAGATGGCGCTGCGTGCCCGTGCCAAATATTGGATTAATAACGATGGGGGCACATGGCCCCCAATTCAGTTATTAAGCTGAATAGAACAGATACTACACTTGATCTTAGCCACGTAGGCCGAGAAGGTATGAATTTGCGAGGGCGGGATTTGCCCCCTTCAAGGCGGGCGGCCAGACAAATGTTTATGGGACGCGCTAAAAAAAAAAAGGAATCACTTTTCAGTATCGGAACATCCTCCCGGCCATGATGATGATGGGGAGCGGGGCAGACCGGCCACGACAAATTGTTGGCTCATCGCGAAGACCGCCTGGTCGTCGCCCGGCCAGGCGACCCGCACCTGGTAGTCGGCTCCTGCCACGACATCGTTCGCCACAAGCCACGTCCACTGGCCCGCTGGCCCGTCGGTCGAAGTGGTCAGGGACCGGACCTTCGCGCCCGCCTTCCAGAGCTCGATCGACACCGTGTCGATGGCGCCCGTGGTGACCCACTGAATGACCAGGGTCTGTTGGTGCCAGACGGTGGCGCCGCCCGTGGGGCTGAGCAGGCGCAGCGTCCGAGTGCCGACTGACACAAGCTGGAACGAGCCGGAGAGGGTGGTGACCCCCGCGAAGGGCCGCTGGGTGGTGACGGCAATTTGGTAGGTGGACTGGGGCAGCAGATCAGTGGGCAGGCTCCAGGACCAAAAGCCCTGGTTCGGGACCGAGTCGGCCAATTTTTGAAGAAGGGTGCCGCCTGGTGGGTGGATTGTCGGATGGGTGGGAAAGGAGGATTTGGGCAAGGAAAACATATTGGACGAACCTTTGTACAGGTCGATGGCGACGTGCGTGATGGCGCCGCTCCACGTCCACCTGATCTGCTTGGTGGTTCCCTGCTCCCAGATCTCGCCCCCCAGGGGTGAGGTGACATCGACCGCATCTGCAGAATCACGACGAGTCGTGAAGATCGAAATGGCGAAGAGTTTGGTGAAGGGGAAGTGGTAGTGGCGGGAGGTGCGCTTCGTGCGCAGAGGGTGAGACAGACATACGTTCCGGATCAAGCCCTGGATTTCGCTCTGGTTGAGGGCCTTCCCAAAGAGATAGAGCTCATCAAAGGCACCGCCATAATTCGCGCCACCCAAGTACAGCTTGGCGGTGCGGTGCCAGAATGTCGGAGCCAGCTGCAAGGTCCTGCTCCCGATGGGCTTCCCATTCAAGAACCCGAATGACACGCCCTTGGCGAGGTCCACGGTGACTGCCAAGTGGTACCTTTGGTGGTTGAGACAGAGTGTGAAGATCGAGTATGTGCAGGCCGAGCAATATCGATAGCCACAGACCAAATATTCTTGGAGATTCTGTCGACGTCGTCCCAGGCGGCTTTGTCGCTCCGGCCGGCGACGTCGAGGATGGAGATAACGAAGTATGATTGTGCCCACCCAGAGTCCCCCAGCCCGAGGGAGAACACTTTGTCATCCGCCGAATTGCGCTTGGACATCACCGACCCGGAGGGCGTCGCCTGTTCGTTGAACCACAGGGCGATGGTGATGGCCGAGGTGGGGGTGAGCTGGACCGAATCCGGGACGACAACCCCCGAATCTGACGAACCCGTGAAGAGAATGGCCTCCCCTCGGACACCCGCCACATAGGTAGTGCTGGTCGCAGTACCGTCGTTGTGGTTGAGAACGTCAACCGCCGAGCCATCGAACGGGTAGTATGCCATGATGGAGGTGATGTGAAGAAAGACGGATATCCCTTTGGCAGCTGCGGGGGAAAGCGACATAATTTGGATCTGATATGTTGCTCCGTCTTCGATGAATTGCGGAACATCCCAGGCAAAAAGAGCGTCATTTGGGGTGCTGTCGATAATTTGCAGAAACGGAACCCCATCACGGAGCAACTGGATTGAGACATCAGCTTGTTGCGTCTGGGTTCCGGTGCTTTCCCAGGCGATATCGATCGTTGTGCCCACCACGACATTCGATGTCCCGCGGGGCGCGAGCACAGTCACAGATTCGCCAGTTGCGGAGGAGCAACTCACCACACAAAACACAACCAAAACCAGAAACCCACTGAAAGCGGACGAAACCCCCAGAGAACGACGCGTGTGGTGCTGCAGCGGTGAGTCGCCGGATGATCTGACTTGCCGTGGGGCGACGCTTTGACGGACTTTCCCCGTTTCTGCAGCGTCTTGAATATGGCAGCGCATCTTTCCGTCCATCAGAGATTTCCGAACACGCACAAAACTGCCCAAAAGCGCCTATACCCCGATGCTAAATTTTTGGAGAAGTTATTCCTCAAAATGGAGAAGAAAACCAATCAGAAGAGAGAGCTCGGTTCGGAAGAGGAGATAAACAAAATGAACTTCGAAATTATAAATCTGACTCCCACTAGTCGTTTCGATGACTGGCAAAAGGAAAACAAACAAGAACAAGCAGGCAACTTCGGAGCTCAGAGTGCCACCGCAGGTCGCTCAGTCCCCTGCGACTGCGACTGGGGGAGGATATAGACAGGGAACGAGGGGGAGGGGGATACGGCAGCCCCCTGGAGGAGGGCTGCGCGTTCCAGCGGGTCATTGGTGTTGATGTCGGCGACGACGTGGCTCGGCCGGGGGAACAGCCCGATGCGGGCCAAGCGGCGGCCCCGGCGCACGCACCAGCAGCAGACGACGAGCAGCAGCAGCAGAACAACGAGCAGGCTCGACCCCACGGCGATCAGGGCGACGGTGGCAGCGGGGAGGCCACAGCCTAAAGGCAGAAGAATGAGCGGCGTGCGTGTGGTAGCGTGGATGATGAATGGGACAGGCAA
This sequence comes from Paratrimastix pyriformis, assembly GCA_027972325.1. NCBI lineage: Eukaryota > Preaxostyla > Paratrimastigidae > Paratrimastix > Paratrimastix pyriformis. Next base: position 90,021 of record JAPMOS010000093.1, on the reverse strand, counting down.
GGTGGAGTGTGAGTTGGTGTGTTGGTGTGAGCTGATGCGAGGTGGAGAGGGGATGGCGGTGGGTGAGGAAGTGGGGACAAGTGATGAGAGGAAAGCGTGGTGTGATGGCGCAAGGGCGGTGTGATGGTTGAGGTGCTGGGCGGTGGGGGGCAGAAAGATAGGCCTGCCGTCAGCGGGACGAGCCTCATGGAAGCTGACTGGAGCAGGGGCGGACAGGGCGTGCGGCAAGGGGCGGACCATCGGCAATGCGGAACGGCGGGCTCCGTGTCGCGACCGCAGGCATCTCAACGGCGGTCAGGTGGACGGAGTATCCGCCCCCGGGCAGGAGGCTCGCAGGCAGGTCCACGCCCGTGGTCCCCTGGGCGGCCGGGAAGGTCCCCAGGGGCAGGACTAAGGTCGCCTCCAGGTACAGGTCCGCGCGAACAGTCTGGATGCCGTGGCCTGCGGGGGTGGGTGGGCGGGGTGTGTGTTTTGGTGAGTGTGCCTGTTGTTAGCTCCGTCGGTGTGTGCCCGAGCCTATGTCTGGGGTGTCTGGGCTGTGCCGAGCAGCATGCATCGATATCGAGTGCTGTACCTCCCCCCATGGTGAAGTCGACCAAAAACTGTCTCCCGGGAGCCCGACCTTCGACGGTCCATGTGACATAAGTCCGGTGGCAGGTGGTCCAATTGCTGCCCGCGGTGGGGTCCGTGACGACCAGCGAGCTCGAAGACAGCGCGAAGGGCTCCGAACTGGCCGCGGCGAGGGGCCTCGGGGCCTGCTGACCGACGAGTGGTGTGTGGATGTCCAGCCGGTAAGGCAGGTCGAGGGACAGGCTCACGCTAGGGGTCCACCAGAGGGAGCCCTCGTTCGCCACGGCCTGGTCGCCGGTGAGGCTCTGAGAGGGGATCGTGTGCGCGGAGAGTGCGGGCAGAATTTGATGGTGCGTGAGGTGGTTGACACTTCCTCACTGCTTCCGGTCAACCCAGCATGACTGAAAGTCATTAATACCATGATCAAGGAAGGGATTCCTCCTTCTTCTCGAGAAAAGGGAGTCGCATGGAGCAGCACCGACCTGAACCCAGGTCCCGTCGGCGTACAGGTCGACCATGATCCAGGGAACCGGTCCCACGGTCGTCCATTTGATCTGATGCGGCTGGCCCACCAGCCACACGTCGGCCCCCGTTGGGGCTGAGAATTCCAGGGTGGGCAATCGGTATGTGAAGAGTCCGGTCTGGCCGGTCACGAGGGGGTCGCGGTCGGAAGTGATCACCACCCGGGCGACGGTGCTGGGGTCCGTGATGGGCACCAGGGGCACGGGCGCCCAGTCCCACTGGCCGAGGGCCGCCGAGACCCCGCTGGCGATGGGCAGGCTGATGGCCGGGTGCTGGCCGGGCAGCACCAGCCGCAGGGTGACGGTGGTCACGTTGCCCTGGGCGGTCCAGGCCAGGTGCTGGGTGCTGTTGGCGAACCAGACGGCCTGGGTGCCGGGCTCGGTCAGGGCCACCTGCCCCGTGCGGATCTCGATGGGCTGCGAGGTGGCCGTCACCAGCGGGTCATCCACCCCGGTCACCCGCACCGCATACTCGGCCGAGCCGGCCAGGTGGCCCGGCACCGAGCCGTCCCACCGACCCGGGGCGCCCAGGGTGCTGGGGCCGGCCAGCGACCAGACGGGGGCCCCGCGCAGGATCAGGTCCAGGGTGACGGCACGCGGGATGGGGCCCCGGGTCATCGACCAGGTCACGGTCAGCGGCTGGCCCACAATCAGGAGGCTCGGGGCAGCGGTGACCGTGATGATGGGTGCTGGGGGTGGGGGGATGACAGTGGGGTGAGGGATGAGCGAAAGTGAGTGAAGACATGACTGGTGAGGGGTGTTATGAGTGGGTCTCATGACGACGTCGGAGGGATCGATGCGTGGGTCCAGACCATCGATCGCGAACGAATGACTGGTGGCGTTGACAGTTGGGTCGCTGCACGAGAGGACCGTCAGCCGGTAGTTGCTGCCCGGGGTCAGGTCCATGCCCACGTCCCACTGGAAGCGGCCCACATTCTGCATGTCGGGCGCGATGGCGATCGGGGCCGGGGCCCACGGGGCCTGCAGCAGCAGCCGCACGGTGGGCACGGAGCCGGCCCAGTTCCAGCGGATCGTGGCCGTGGCCCCACGCATGATGGAGTAATCGAGGCTGGGGCTATACAGGTGTCCTGTTGTTGTGGTGATCACCAGATGATGAGTTGGGTGTGATCTGTGGTTTGCAGTGTGCGCGGTTGGTGGATGGGGGGAAGCAGACCCGATCGGATGGCGAACACCCCACTGCGGCCCGCGATATCACCATCGATGGACAACGCCACCTGGACGAAATACCGCCCGGGGAGCAGCTGGGTGTTGGAGATGTTCCACAGCCAGGAATTGTCGGTTTTCCTGTCGTTATCCAGCCATTTGGTCAGGTTGGCCACACGGGTCCCGGTGTCGGCACTCCAGAGGGAGATGTTGAGGTAGTCGATCAGGGCCTTGTCAGAGATGGTCCAGCCGATGGGGACAGGCGTGGAGCCCAGCAAGATCTCATCGTCCGCCCGGGGAGTCGTGACCTGGATGGACGGGACTGGAGAGGGAAAAGCAAGAAAACGAATGGAATCGCAAGTCATACCAACCAGCAGCCCTCCTCCCCCACCCCGGCGCCACTGCTCACAAGGGACGGACTACTAATGTTGAACGGGGTGCTGGTTGCGTTCACAGTTGAATCCACCAGAGACACCAGTTTCAGGATATATCCCCCCTGAGCCGGCAGATCGAGTGGGACGTGCCACCAGATCCCGCCGCCGCTGTGGCCCTCGAAGATGAGAATTGGCGAGGCAGCCCCAGCTTGATGGAGGGTCAACCTGACTGTTGGCACCCAGCCATCGGACCACCAGAAGATCGGGATCGCGGCCCCGCGGCAGGCAGGGTCGTTGGCAATGTCCAGGGAGTCCACGCGACCTGATAGGGGGTCATCCCGGATATCGACCAATGAGCCAAAGCCAACATGGCTGGGATGGGGCCGGATGGGTGGATCTTGCTGCTTGCCAGGCACAGGGCGTGGGACGGACCGGTTTGCACTGAGAACACGGGGGACAGTCCGCTCACCGAGGCATCCAGCGCAGATTGAACCCGGACACGATACTGCCACGGGGCCACCACGGCCCCGCCCCCCGTGGGCAGGGTCCATGTCCACCAGCCTCCGCTGGTGGCGAGCTGGTCCACCAGGGCAGTAATGAAGGTCCCGTCGGCATCCCAGAGGGACAGGTTGAATGCGGAGATCACCCCGGTGGTGGTCCACGCGACTGTGCAGTCTGTCGTGAGCATGAAGGACGAGTCGGCACGCGGGCGGGTCACCTCAATCGTAGGAACTGCCCAGAGATGGTGGATGTGGGGGTGAGATGAAGTGGCGACGGGGAGGCTGATGGGAAATCGTCAACACCATCACCGCCACACCTTTTCAGCTCTATCCATACACCAAACTGAATCATGGGCCATTTGCGGTCGGGAGATCGAAGCCGGTCCATGTCCCAGACAAGACTGCATGCGGACCTCGGATCTCAAACGGCTGGCTGGTGGCGTTGACGGTGGGGTCCTTGGTAGACGCGACCATGATTCGATAGCCGGTGCCCGGGGGCACAGCAAGACCCACATGCCAGATGAAGCTTGTCTGGGTTGTCACCACGGCCAGGAGGGTCGGCTCGCCAAAGGGGGGCAGGAGAAGCAGGTGGGTCGAGGGAATGTATCCCGAAGAGGACCAGGTCAGTCCGATGGTGGCGGCGCGCCAGATGGTGGCCGACGGGAGGACGGGCGGCGTGAGGACGGCTGGAGGGTATGCGTATGAGGGCGTGAAGGTGCGAAAGGGCTGAGATCAATCGAGTGCCCTCGTTGTCTTCACATCTGATCGCCATCGCCCCCACAAAGGGAGCGGCGCGCATGAGGCAAGGGGTTCCGTCTCAGCGATCAGCCGGACAAAGAGGAACAGAGTGGAATGGGCAGGTTGGTGAGCGAGTAATTGTCCAGGAGAAAAGCATAAAAAGTCAATGCCGGGGGGGGGGGGGGGGGGGGGGGAGGGGGGAGGACGACAACGGACCCGACGCGATGTGCAGGGGGCCGCTCTGGTCGCTGACGGTGTCATCGTCGGCCGCGGCGACCACCATTATATACCACCCGGGCAGGGTGGGCCAGGCCCAGCTGGGGTCGAGGGTCCAGTTCCACGTGCCCAGGTTGGGGGTCCGCGTGGCGAGAGGGGCCGTCCACTGCCCGTCGGCCTGCTTCAGGGTGATGTTGACGGTGGGGACAGTGCCCTGGGTTGCCCAGGCGATGCGACAGTGGCGCGAGAGGAGCAACTCCGAGCCAGGGGCGGGCTGGGCCAGCCGGATGGTGGGGACTGCGGCGGGGCAAGGAGGTGATGAGGGTGGGTATGGGGGTCACTCCTGCAGGGAAAAAAAAATTGCATCCGAGATGCTATGCTGTGGCGAAGCCGGAAAAAAGGCAAAACTGCCCTGTAACTTGCACAATGACTTCATCGCTATTCCCTCCGGAAAAATAGAATGGTGGGCCACGCTCGGCGGCAGTGCAGTGCCGAGGCGACCCGTGCCCGCAGCTCTGGCAAGCCAGATGGCGCTGCGTGCCCGTGCCAAATATTGGATTAATAACGATGGGGGCACATGGCCCCCAATTCAGTTATTAAGCTGAATAGAACAGATACTACACTTGATCTTAGCCACGTAGGCCGAGAAGGTATGAATTTCCGAGGGCGGGATTCGCCCTTTTGAAGGCGGCCGGCCAGGCAAATGCTTATGGGACTCCATTTTTTTTTTCTTCGGATGCCGGGGGGGGGGGGGGACAGACCAGCCATGAGGAACAGTTCGCTCAGTACAAATACCGCCTGGTCGTCGCCCGTCCAGGCGACTCGCACCTGGTAGTCGGCTCCCGCCACGACGTCATCCGCCACAAGCCACGTCCACTGGCCCGTGGTCCCGTTGGTGGAAGTGGTCAGGGACCGGACCTTCGCGCCCTCCTTCCAGAGCTCAATTGACACCGTGTCGATGGCGCCCGTGGTGGCCCACTGGATGGCCAGGGTCTGTCGGTGCCAGAAGCGAGCGCCGACCGTGGGGCTGAGCAGGCGCAGTGTTCGGGTGCCGGGTGACACAAGTTGGAACGAGCCGGAGAGGGTGGTGACCCCTGCGAAGGGCCGCTGGGTGGTGACGGCAATTTGGAAGGTGGACTGGGGCGGCAGGTCGGTGGGCAGGCTCAGTGACCAGGCCCCCTGGTTCGGGACCGAGTCGGCCAGCGTCTGAAGACGGGCGCCGTCTGGGATGGGATGGGCGACGGCATGCGAATGAGCAGATGTGACTGAGAGGGCAGAGGGCCGCGCCGCACCTTTGTACAGGTCGATGTCGACGTGCGTGATGGCGCCACTCCACGTCCACTTGATCTGCTTGGTGGTTCCCTGCTCCCAGATCTCGCCCCCCAGGGGTGAGGTGACATCGACCGCATCTGAAAAATCACGATAGCGGGTAACATGGCAGTGAGGTCAAACAGTTGGGGGAGAAGGGGGGAGGTGGAGGTGGAAGGAGGGCGGGCGCTCGGGAATGCATTCCGCCGACAGGCAGTGCAGAGAAGTGCATCGAGCGAGCAACGCCAGACAGACATACGTTCCGGATCAAGCTTTGGACCTCGCTCTGGTTGAGGGCCTTCCCAAAGAGATAGAGCTCATCAAAGACACCGCCATAATTCGCGCCACCCAAGTACAACTTGGCGGTTCGGTGCCAGAAGGTCGGAGCCAGCTGGAAGGTCTTGCATTCGAGCGGTCGCCCGTCCAGAAACCCGCATGCCATGCCTTTGGCAAGGTCCACGGTGACCGCCAGATGGTACCTGTGAGTGGGTGGAGCAGAGTGAGATTGTGTGCAGGGAATGAGGTTGCCCCTCTTCCCAGATGGGAACAACAGACCAAATATTTGGGGAGATTCGCTCGATGTCGGTCGCCAAGTTGATCCGTCCGCTGCTCTGGCCAGAGACGTCGTGGACGTCGACCGTGAAGAAGTTGAACGAGGACCCCATCTCGATAGTGAACACCATACCATCCGCCAAATCACGCTTGGAAATCAGATAGCCGGTTTTCGTCCCGTCGTCATTGAACCACAGGGCGATGGTGATGGCCGAGGTGGGGGTGAGCCGGACCGAATCCGGGATTCGAACCACCGAGGTTGGCTCACCCGTGAAGAGAATGGCCTCCCCCCGGACACCCGTCGTAAAAGCAGTGCTAATCGCAGTTCCGTCGTTGTGGTTGACCACGTCAACCGCCGAGCCATCGAACGGGTAGTAGGCCATGATCGAGGTGATGTGAAGAAAGACGGATGTTCCCTTGACCCCCGCCGGGGAAAGCGACACAATTTGAATCTGATATGTTGCTCCGTCTTCGATGAATTGTGGTACATCCCATGAAAAGTAGTCGTCGTTTGAGATGCGGTCGATAATCTGTAGCAAAGGAACCCCATCACGGAGCAACTGGATTGATACATCAGCTTCTTCCGTCTGGGTTCCGGTGCTTTTCCAGGTGATCTCGGTCGTTGTGCCCGCGACGACATTGTATGTCCCCTGAGGTGTGAGCACATTCAGGGATTCGCCAGTTGCGGAGCAAATCACACTACAAAAGGCCACCAGAAACAGCAAACCACGGGACGAAACACCAAGAGAACGACGCGTGTGGTGCTGCAGGAGTCGATGGTGAGTCGCCGGATGATCGGGCTTGCCGGTCGGCGATGCCCGCTTTGACAGACACAACTCGGTCGCATTTTTCGAAGACAGATTGAGTGTCGACAAGTCTACAAATCCCAATCGGTGTCGTGAAATCGGGCGCGTGAAATTTGGGATGAGAAGACTTCTCACAATATCTCGTACAATAGCGCAATGCCGAGGCGATTGGGCGGGCGCCAAAGAGAAAAAACAAATGGTGGGCCAATAAATATGGAGGGATGAAGGAAGAGAAACAAGAAGAAGGGAAGGAAGAGAACGGGCGGAAGAACTACGAACTCGATTTAGTCGCTTCGAGCTGGTCCTCCAACTGCGAAACCCCAAAGAAGAAACGTCAAAAGAGCTCTCGGGAAAAAGTGACGGATGATCCGCAGACCAGGCAGCAGCGGCCTTGCAATTGAGTGATCTCCATGCTCAAAACAGCCTGCAAGTGACTGGCCATTTCCTTCTCGTGCCGGAGCTGAAGGTAATAGTTATCGCGCTCCCCGGTCAAACGTTCAATACGAAGGCAATGCTCGGCCTCCAGCTGAACAGCGCACAATGAAACATACATGAATCAGATGGTCGAGAGCGGGATCCTCGTGTGAACAAAACATTAGCGGCAATTCACAAACCTTTTCCAGCCGTCCTGTTAGTGACCGCACCACATCTTGGAGTGCAGCATTCGAATCAGTGCGAGGAGTTTCGGAAATCAGAACACGAGCAGGCTCCGGGGTGGTCGGAGGAGCAGGAGACGATGTCAGTGCTTTCTGGGTGGAGCTGGCTGCGCCCATTGATGTTGGGGGTTGGAATCGAAGAGAAAAATCAACCTCGAGGTGGTGCGCTCCCGCCGGAACCCAAAACGGTTCCTGTTGTTGTTGTTCAGCCTCACACGCAGCTGCAATAACACGAGTCTGACTAACTGGCAGTGCAGTCACCAGCCACCCGGAACCCAGAGAACCTTCATGCAGTGGCTGCCCCACAGATGCTTTCAGCTTATCTGGATTGTCCCTGGTTCTTCTCGACTTTACAGGTGATAAGACCGACGATAACATGCTCTTCTTTCTTCACCCAGACGCGCCCTCCCTCGGCGCCCTGAAACCAGGTGAGCATGACCTGACTGATGGAGGGGAATTGGGGCGGGGGGGGGGGGGGGGGGGGCGGGGGCAACATTCCTTTCCGCCAACCTGCCCGCCCCCAGTCAGTTCAGGGCACCTGCACTGTCTCTAACCCTGCGTTCCGGGGGGGGGGGGGGGGGGAGGTCGGAGGGATATGTGAGTTGGCAGCCCCCCCCCTGTAATTCCACTTTTCTTTGTGCGAATCGGGGGAAGGGGTAAATTCCCCGATATTCAGTCCCGCCTCCCAAATACTGGGGGGTCTGAACCTTGTGCATGACTCGATGACGCGAGACCGAACAAGCAGCGCACTTGATGGTTCCGGACACACGAAGCCGCCCAGACAAGTTGCTGCCCGCCAATGCCTGCGGAAGATTTGGTAAAGGGGCTGCCAAACACGACACTGACGCCGGAGCATCCGTCGCGCCAGCAGCATCAAACGCCATCCCATCGCTCCACCCCACGTGACGTAAGGCAAACTGCCCCGCCATGGTCGTCCTGCTTTTTCGCTTCCACCTTGGTTTTTTTGATTTATCGCGGTCGGTGTTCTCTTATCCGCGTCCTGGTTTTTTACTTGGCTTTTATCTTCCGGCACTGATCAATTCCCCCCAGGGCCCTCACAGCAAAGCTCGAACGGTTTGAACAGCTTTGCCCAGACCCAGCGATCAAAGATGGATAATATGAGTTCGGCCGGATGGTCGTTTTCGTGGGGTTCCGCCAAACGAACCAAAGAAAAGAAGGAGCGCGAGAAGTTGAACGAATCCCGCCAATGTTTCACTGATGGGACTGCCGCCATGAAGAACAAACAGTTTGAAGAGGCCATTGCCTTGTTCACCCGGTCCATTGAACTGCGACCTGCTTGTGCCCGCTATTATTTCGCACGGGGGAATTGCTTTCTGAAACAAGAAGAATTCCAGCGATGCCTCTTCGACTACTCTCTTGCGATCCGGATAGACCCCCAAAATCCTGTATATTATGGTTGCTGGCCCATTTTCCCCACGGGCAATCTCGACTCACACCCACTTCCAGGCAATCGAGGCGTCTGCTTCCGCAAACTGGGCCGAATGGAAGAATGTATCGCCGATCTCTCCCGGGCCATTCTCCTGGACCCTCAGTCAGAGTCCTATTACTATAACCGCGGCCTGGCCCACTATGACATGGGGCTTTACGACGATGTCTGTATCACCCCCGATCTGATCGATCTTCACCTGATCACCTCCACCAGGCCATTGCCGACTACACCTCAGCCCTGGGCGTCTCACAACAACGCTCGTTCAGGGCCCGGTTCAACCGGGGTATGTGCCACCGCCATAAGGGGGATGTCGACAATGCCCTGGCAGACTTCAAGGGCGCCACGGAGATCGACCCAAGGTCCCGAAAGCACCCCATGACACATACCCGGGTCATCCATACCCGGGTCATCCATACCCGGGTCATCCATACCCGGGTCATCCATACCCGGGTCATCCATACCCGGGTCATCCATACCCGGGTCATCCATACCCGGGTCATCCATACCCGGGTCATCACTGTCCCCGGACGACATACCCCGATCATACATCCGTGCCACACATACCCGGGCCCTCCTTACCCCGTCTCATCCATCCCCAGAGTCATCCATACCCCGTATCATCCATACCCGTATCATCCATACCCGTATCATCCATACCCGTATCATCCATACCCCGTATCATCCATACCCAGGGTCATCCATACCCAGGGTCATAGACCCAGGCCACCTCACACCTGCCACCGACGCACTCCTTCCCCACACACATTATTGTCACACATACCCCACGGCCACCCATGTCCACCCAGCAATGCTGCCGGGTTCAATAACCTGGGCCTGGCCTACTACGACAAGAAGGACTACACCCGGGCCTTCCAGAACTTCGAACATGCCGTCACCCTGGACGGCAACAACAGCTAGTCTGCATACCCCCCCAGGCACCGGCACCGCACTGCCATCACGTTCCGTTCCTCCTTCTTTTCTTGTGACACGTTGTTGGCGTGTCTCGCTTCACGCATCAGCGTCTCCCGCTCAGCAGATTGTCCTTCTTTTCTTGTGACACGTTGTTGGCGTGTTTTCATTCCCCGCTTCACACACATCCAGCGTCTCCCACCAGCAGATTGGCCTTCCCACTCAGCAGATTGGCCTTCCCACTCAGCAGATTGGCCTTCCCACTCGGCAGATTGTCCTTCTTCCTTCTGCTTCTCCAACACACACGCTCACACACACAATCTGTCCCCCGGCCACAGCAACTACAACAACCGCGGGATGGCCGCCTACGCCCTGCGGAACTACGAGCAGGCCGTGAAGGACTTCACCCAGGCGATTGAGTTCGAACCGGACAACGGGAACTACCGCTATAACCGGGGTAATGCACGCCGGGATGCGGGGGTCTGTCACCCATCCAATCAGCCGCATCCAGTCAGTAGCATCATCATCCAACCATCCAATCATCATCAGTCAGCATCGGCATCGGCATCGCCGTCGTCAATAGCACCATCAGCAGCATCGTCAGTCAGTCATCATCATCCAATCATCATCAGCATCAGCATCAGCATCAGCATCAGCATCAGCATCAGCATCAGCATCGTCATCAGCATCAGCATCAGCATCAGCAGCATCATCCAATCATCATCAGCATCATCATCATCATCATCATCATCATCATCAGCAGCAGCAGCAGCAGCAGCATCACCGCCATCGCCGCCATCGCCGCCACCACCACCGCCACCATCGCCATCATCATCACCCACCACCACCACCATCATCATCATCGCCACCATCACCATCACTATCATCCCCATTACTATCATCACTATCCCCATCACTATCATCCCCATCACTATCATCATCATCCAATCATCATCATCATCATCATCATCATCATCATCATCATCATCATCATCATCATCATCATCATCATCATCATCATCATCATCATCATCATCATCATCATCATTCTACATATATAAATACCGAAAAACAGGGACGACTTTTCGGGGGAAGGAACTGAGGGTGGACTTCCAAAAATCTGTAAAATCCCAGGGCTCTCCCCCCGGCACCGACCCGACCCAAAGGCAGTTGGTATTTTTAGTCCTCATGCCGTCGGACTTTTGCCAACTTAGGGGCAACACGCCATTTGCCAGGGGGAGAGTGCAGCCGTCATCACACCCTATGTGTTCGGGACCGGCTTACTGCAGCACTGCGGGGACGTCCACAGGCCACAGTGGTATCCTGGAGAGCGCACCGTGTTGTTGGAGTGGGGTCCGGCCAGCTGTCCGAGCGGTCCAGGTCACCGTGGACCAGCACTCGAGAGAACCCGTCGCAAGGCCGGGATGGTAGGGGCATTCATCAGGGGTATCGCCAACCTTGACCGGGCGGGCCATTGTGCTTCGGGTCTCCAAGCGGGTTCGGGCGGCTGCGAGCTTGGCATCAAGGGCAGAGGCCAGAGAGCGCTACCATGTTTCGCACCGATTTCGCAACGATTTCGCAACATTTTCGCAACAGTGTTGTCCGGACAACGATCGCACCTGAAGGTGGGGCCGGACGCAGCCTGGGCGCCACAGGCGCATGAGAGCCTACCAGGTCTACTAAGCCTACTGTGTCTTGCGGCAGTTCGGCTTTTCGGCCCTTCGGCCCCTCCAATCCCATCTTCACAAGTCCCCCAAGGGGGTGCCCCTGATATACCCTACTTGGGGGGCACCTCCAAAAAATTTTGGGACACGATCCAAAAATATTATGGGATCATGTCAAATTTCAAAATGGTCGGAGAAGGATGGCGACCTCACCAGTCGGTCGGGGGACCCCAACATATGTTTAGAAGCGGGGGTCGTGGTGGCCCCCAGGTCAACCCTTCCCCGGGGGGGAGAGCCACCAAGGTCGAAAATTCAAACAGGCTCAAACGGGTCGGGGAAGGATGGCGACCTCACCAGTCGTTCGGGCCACCTTGCCCTATCATCGCAGGGTGGTCGCGATCGACTCCAGGTCAACCCTTCCCCGGGGGGATAGCCACCAAGGTCAAAATTTCAAACAGGTCGGGGAAGCACGGCGACCTCACTGTTCGCTGGAGGGACCCATAAATCCAGCGAACCGTGGTCGGGACCGGCCGCCGATCAGCCCTTCCCCGGGGGGATAGCCACCAAGGTCAAAATTTCAAATGGGTCGGGGAAGGACGGCGACCTCACCAGTCGTTCCGGCCACCCTGCCATATCACCGCAGGGTGGTCGCGGTCGACTCCAGGTCAACCCTTCCTCGGGGAGATAGTCACCCGATTGAAAGCGTAACGAAGCGAGCTCACCTGACTTGTCATCATCATCATCATCAACCATCTCACCGCCCGCATGGGGTGCAGGACGTGCAAGGGTCCCTGGAGGACCTGGAGAAGGCCCTCGAGCTCTGCCCCAAGGTGAGCGCATACTACCACGCCAAGGGCCTCACCTTCGAGGAGATGGGCGGTCTGCACTGCCCCCCACGCGCTCCTCCGCCTCCCATACAAGACCCAATGCACAGGGTGGGAGTGACAGTCAGAAAGGAGATGGGCGGTCTGCACCGACCCCCCCCCCCCCCCCGCCCCGCCCCTTCCATATGCCGCACTCCACAGATCCAATGCAAAGAGTGTAGTCGGCATGTCGAGAAGACCAGTTGGTGCCACAATTCTCGCCACCAACGAGATTGGGTATGTCACCCCCATGTGGGGCCCTATGGGGCCATAGATGTGGCACAGATCATGGAGATTGGGTATGTCACCCCCCTGGTTCGATGCTCATTTCTCCTTGGGACCATATGGGGTCTATGGGGCCATAGATGTGGATCATGCCCTGGAGCAGTTCGACCGGGCCCTGTCCCTCGACCCCAAGTACATCCCGGCCCTCTACCACAAATGTCTGGCCGCCCCACACTGCCGTACCATCTCATCATCATCATCCAATCATCAATCATCATCATCATCATCTCCAATCATCTCCAATCATCATCATCATCATCATCATCATCATCGTCATCGCCATCCAATCATCGTGCTTTCCTCTGTGTGTATTCATCCCTCGGACACCCACCCACCGCCACTCCCCCTTGACCGCAGCGCTGATGCATCGGGCCGCACAGCAATATGCCGACGCTCTGCTCTTCATCGATCAGGCCATCAGGTCCGCGGCATGCCATCACCCACAATCCAAGTATTCATCAGCATCCGATCAGCAGCAACAGCAGCATTCAATCGCCATCCAATCATCATCGAGTCATCATCACAATCATCATCCATCATCATCATCGAGTCATCCAGTCATCATCCAGTCATCCAGTCATCATCCAGTCATCATCCAGTCATCATCCAATCATCATCCAGTCATCATCAGCACCATCATATCATCATCAACATCGCCATCATCATCACCATCATCATCACCATCATCATCACCATCATCATTCCAGTCATCATCTCAATCATCATCACCATCATCTCCAACCCATCGGATCCCTAGGTCTGTACCATCGTCTGGGAGCCCTGTTTGCCTTTTCCATCTGGGGGGGCGCTTGCTGTCACTGAACTCAGGCTGTGTGCCCCTATCTGTCCTCTCGCTAATGACCGTGCTCTCCGCGCCAACCAAAACACACACGAGGCCTGGCCAACTGATCCAACATCACCACCTACTTCAGCCTTTCCACATCGTCCCATGTTTCAAGCATCATCATCATCACCATCACCACCCTTTGACCACCATCCTTTTCTCACCGCGCAGCCGGAGCCCCGTTCCGATCGACCGAAAGCTCTTCGAGGCCCGGGCCGTCATCTTGGGCGACACAGGCAACCACGGGTCCGTGGCCCCGTGCCCACCATGTCATGTCCCCCATGGCCCCAATGCCCATGCCCCCATGTCATGTCCCCCATGTCATGTCCCCCCATGCCCACCATGTCATGTCCCCCATGGCCCCAATGCCCCCAATGCCCATGTCATGTCCCCAATGCCCATGCCCCCAATGTCCATGGCCCATGTCCCCCATGGCCCCAATGCCCCAATGCCATGTCCCCCCATGTCATGTCCCCCAATGTTGTTTTCAATTTCCTTCCTTTTCCCCCCTTTCCTGGTGCTGGTGGGGACTGTGCAGGGCGGCCCTGGAGGCGTTCACCAAGGCCATTGAGGTGGGTCCTGCCATGGTTGTGGACTACCACCACAGGGGCCAGACATACCTCAAGTCTGTGCCTGCGCCCCCACCGTCATCATCTAGTCAGCATCATCAGCATCAGCAGCATCAGCATCAGCATCCAGATCATCAGCATCAACAACAACAACATCACTCATCATCCAGTCATCATCAGCATCCAGTCATCATCATCATCCAGTCATCATCATCATCCCATCGACACCCACGCTCACATACACACAATGCTCTTCATCGTCCCCATCGCCCAACGCCAATCATCCAATCATCCCTCCCACACAGTCCGATCGTCTCATCATATGCCTCCTCTCACACATACCAGGCTGGACCGCCCCGCGGAGGCTCTGAAAGACCTGAACGAGGCCATCCGGATGGGGGGCAGCGGTCTGTGGGACCCCACCCGCCATGTCGCCCTTTCTCATGACATCCTCCCATTCATTCCATCACCACCACACTTTTTCCGCCGCTCAATCACAGATGCGGAGATTTTCAACACCCGCTCGCTGGCCTGGAAGTACCTGGGCCGCTTCGACAAAGCCATCGAGGATCTCACAAACGCCATCAAGAAGGTCTGGAAAAATAAAAGATGATCTCACCCGGATTCGAACCGGGGACCTTGAGTGTGTTAAACTCACGTGATAACCAACTACACCATGAGATCGTTGAATCCACTACGTCAGTGAAAATTGGCTTCCACTCATCTCAATGTGGATTATTATTTTGTGCCACTGGTGGGATTTGAACCCGCAGGATTTGGCGCCGGAGTACCTGTTCAACCGGGGGGTCTGCTACCACGAGATGAAGCACTACAAGAAGGCCGTCAGGGACTTTAGCGCGGCCTTGGCCAAGAAACCAGGCGATCCCAAGTCCGCCATCGCGACACTCCCTTCCCCACTCGCGATGATGATTGGATGATGATTGGATGATGATGATGATGATTGGATGATGATGATGATTGTGTCCCAGTCGTGATGAGGCTGATGGTGATGAGTGGATGATGCTGACGGAATGGACGGAAGAACGGATGGATGGTACTGATGGGTCGAGTGGCCGGCGGTGGTGCAATTTTGCCGGTGAAATAACGGCGGGTGTCTGATGATCTGTTGTGAGGATGGTCACCCCCACCCTCATCCACCCTCATCCACCCTCATCCACCCTCATCCACCCTCATCCACCCTCATCCACCCTCATCCACCCTCATCCACCCTCATCCACCCTCATCCACCCTCATCCAGTCATCATCATCAACATCATCATGGCCAACTGATCCAACATCACCACCTGCTTCAGCCTTTCCACATTGTCCCGTGTTTCAAGCAACATCATCATCGTCAACATCATCATCCAATCATCATCATCATCATCATCCCCATCATCATCATCATCATCATCATCATCATCATCATCATCATCATCATCATCATCATCATCATCATCATCATCATCATCATCATCATCATCATCATCATCATCATCATCATCATCATCATCATCATCATCATCATCATCATCACATCATCATCATCATCATCATCATCATCATCATCATCATCATCATCATCATCATCATCATCATCATCATCATCATCATCATCATCATCATCATCATCGTCATCATCATCATCATCGTCATCATCATCCAATCATCATCATCATCATCATCATCATCATCATCATCATCATCATCATCATCATCATCATCATCATCATCATCATCCAATCATCATCATCATCATCATCATCATCATCATCATCATCATCATCGCCATCCCCCCACAGCATCTACTATCGCCGTGGGCTGTCCTACTTCTACGCCCGCCGCCACCGGCACGCTTTCCTGGACCTGAACGCAGCCCAGGACAACATCGGGTTGCATGCCCGGGCCGACTGCTACTTCCACATGGGCCTCGCCTTGGCCTGCCTGGAGCGGCATGCCGAGGCGGCGGACAGGCTGACCATGGCCATCCAAGTCAGGTCTGATGATGATCCTGGGATTTGGAATGGGGCGCGCTGTGGTTGGGGAGGGTGATGGGGATGGGAGGACAGGCTGACCATGGCCATCCAAGTCAGGTCTGATGGTGGTCATGGGGTTTGGGATGGGCTTAGACTGTGGTTGGGCATGGGAAGGCCATCCAAGTCAGGTCTGATGATGATCCCGGGATTTGGGATGGGCCCGCACTGTGGTTGTGGGGATGGTGGGTGTTGGGAGATGCCCTGCGGTGTGGTTGATGCTGATACTGATTGGATGAGTGGATGAGGATGCGGATGTTGTTGTTGTTGTTGTTGTTGTTGTTGTTGTTGTTGTTGTTGTTGTTGTTGTTGTTGTTGTTGTTGTTGTTGTTGTTGTTGTTGATGATGATGATTGGAAGTTGCATCTGAAACATCTCTGAAATGTGTCGGTTTGGGTTCGCCATGGTGTGAGTCGTGGGTTCCGATCTGGTTCGGGCTGGGGATGCGATCCCCTGCTGAGGACGGATGCCGTGTCGTGTCATTCTCCCCATCACCATCATCTCGTCCTGTCCCCTTCCCGCCATCATCCATCTCAGGGGCACATCTCCGCCCTACCTGTGCAAATCCCCATCCAATCATCCAATCAGCATCCCGCCACCCATCTCATCTCATCTCATCTCCCATCGTCTCGTCTCATCCCATCTCATCCCATCCCATCTCATCCCATCTCCCATCTCGTCTCATCCCCCCAGGGGCACCTTCCCGCCCTATCTGCACGAGCGGGCCAAGTCTCCATCAACAGCATCATCCAATCATCATCCAGTCATCATCATCCAATCATCGTCATCATCATCCGATCATCATCCGATCACATCATCATCCACTCATCATCCAATCATCGTCATCATTCAATCATCATCATCGCCCTTCCTCCTCTCTCATCCCATCCCCCCAGGGGCACCTTCCCGCCCTATCTGCACGAGCGGGCCAAGTCGCTGCAGATGGCCGGCCGGTACGGGGAGGCCGTGCAGGATTACTCGGCTGTCATCTCCATGCAGCCCGAGAATGCCCGGGCTTACTTCCGAAGGGCCTTCGCTTACAAGGTTCGCTCCAGGGCCAGCATCACGATCAGCATCATCAGCATCATCAGCATCAACATCAGCATCAGCATCGTCATCGGAGGGCCACATCACGATCATCATCAGCATAGCCAGCATCAGCATCATCATCATCCAATCATCATCATCCTCCAATCATCCAATCATCCAATCATCCAATCATCATCATCAGCAGCAGCATCATCATCATCAGCAGCAGCATCAGCATCAGCAGCATCAGCAGCATCAACATCAGCATCGTCAGCATCGTCAGCATCGTCAGCGTCATCATCGTCATTTTTGTCATCGTCATCGTCGTCATCATCGTCATCCAATCATCATCAGCATCAGCATCGTCCTCAGCATAAGCATCATCCAAAAGCATCACCACCACCACCACCAAGCATCCTCATCATCCACCCACCACCACCCGGTTCTCACTGCAGGCGCTGCGGATGTTCGACGAGGCGGCTCAGGACTTCGAGCGGGCCCGCGAACTTGAACCCGAAAATCCCGCATATGCCGTCAACTACAAACGCGTCTTCCAGACGGAGCTGGTGGAACTGTGCGAGCCGGGCGAGGATATGTAACCCCCATCCCCCCCCCCCCCCCCCCCCCCGCGCCTCTTCCAGACGGAGCTGTGCAAGCCGTTGTCACCCCTCCCACCCCACCCCATCAGACCCACCGCCTCTACTTCATGCCATCATTCCGCCATCATTCTGCTTGAATATCGGCCATCAGCATCATCATCCCCAATCATCATCATCATCCCCCAATCATCCCCAATCATCCCCAATCATCCCCAATCATCCCCAATCATCCCCAATCATCCCCAATCATCCCCCAATCATCCCCCAATCATCCCCCAATCATCCCCAATCATCCCCAATCATCCCCAATCATCCCCCAATCATCCCCAATCATCCCCAATCATCCCCAATCATCCCCAATCATCCCCCAATCATCCCCCAATCATCCCCCAATCATCCCCCAATCATCCCCAATCATCATCATCATCGTCGTCGTCTCCCTTTCTCTCGTGCCGTCACTCCCATCGCCATTGCTGTGGAAGCTTGGGCGGTGCGGTGCGCGGCAAAGCTTTCGGGGCAGTTTTTTGTTAACCTGTTTTTTGATTGAGCATCCTTTCTCTCTCCTCGTCCCCTTGTCAACATGTTCGCGAAGAGACCCCGCCTCGCCGGACCCGGATCGAGGGGAGGGGGTGGAGAAGGATCTGGGTCATGGTTGCTTTCCTTTTGTCGGTAAAGCAGCTGCTTTCTTCGAGATGCACGAGAACGCTGCCGAAACTTCCACATTGCCTGCCCGCCTTTCCCACCTCACCTCACACGAGGCTGCATTAACACGAGACGGTTGGTTGTGTGGCATGGACCCGGCCTGCGCCGGCTGATAGAAAGAGGAAAAATAGGATCTCGCAACACTTGTTGTTCTTGTAGCACGAATTTTGTTGGAAATAGGACAAAGTGAAACACTTCGGAGAAGGTGAGAGGGTTGGTCTGGCCCTCGACTCAGCACAGTTACGAGGAGGCTGGGCATCGAAAGAGTGATGTGGTCGGAAATGGACGGCGGTCAAAGCATCGCCCCCACGGCAAGTCAGATCATCCGGCGACTCAACTGCAGCACCGCGCGCGTCGTTCTCTGGGGGTTTCGTCCGCTTTCGGTGGTTTTCTGGTTTTGGTTGTGTTTTGTGTGGTGAGCTGCTCTGCAACTGGCGAATCTGTGACTGTGCTCGCGCCCCGCGGGACATCCAATGTCGTGGTGGGCACAACTACCGATATCGCCTGGGAAAGTACCGGCACTCAGACGCAACAAGCTGATGTATCAATCATCCTACTCCGCGACGGGGTTCCCTTTCTGCAGATTATCGACAGCACCCCAAATGACGCTTTTTTTGCCTGGGATGTTCCGCAATTCATCGAAGATGGGACCACCTATCAGATCCAAATTGTGTCACTTTCCCCCGCAGCTGCCAAGGGGACATCCGTCTTTCTTCGCTTCACCTCCCTCATGGCCTACTACCCGTTCGATGGCTCGGCGGTTGACGTGGTCAACCACAACCGGGACTGCGACAGGCACTGCTTTTACGACGGGTGTCCGAGGGGAGGCCATTCTCTTCACGGGTTCTTCGAATTCAGTGGTTGTTGTCCCGGGTTCGGTCCGGCTCTCCCCCACCTCGGCCATCACCGTTGCCCTGTGGTTCAAAGACGACGGGACGAGCACCGGGGTTATGATTTCCAGGTGCGACTCGGCGGGTAATTCGGTCTTCGGCCTGGAGATGGGGTACTTATTCGAAAACTTCGTTGTCTACGTCCATGACGTCACCGGTCGGTCCAGCGGGCGAATCAATTTGGTGCACGGTGAGTACATCTCCCCGCATCTTTGGTCTGTTCCCTTCGCTCCTGTTCAGCATCAGCCCCTTGCTCACACTCTCAAAGGTACCACGTGGCTGTCACCGTGGACCTCATCAAGGGTGTAGCATGCGGGTTCTTGAACGGGAAGCCCATCGATCGCCAGTTCTTCCAGCTGGCACCAACCTTCTGGCACCCGACTGCCAAGCTATCCTTGGGTGGTGAGAATTATGGCGGTGCCTTTGATGAGGTCTATCTCTTTGGAAAGGCCCTCAACCAGAGCGAGATCCAAGGCTTGATCCGGAACGTATGTCTGTGTAGGCTGGAGCCCCATCTGCGCTCTATCCCACGCCGACGATCGATTCCGCTCGCACCTCCATCCCTCCCCCACCTCCTGCTTTCCTCTCCCACCACAAACGCCACGCCCTTTTGATCTCCATCACCCGCCGTGGCTCTGCAGATTCGGTGGATTTCACCTCACCCCTGGGTGGTGAGATCTGGGAGCAAGGAACGACAAAGCAGATTAAGTGGACGTGGCGCGGCGCCGTCACCCACGTCTCCGTCGACCTTCACAAAGGTTCGTCCGATCCGTTTTTCCTGCTTCCTTGCCCAGCGCTAACGACGACCATCCGACCAGACGGCGGCCCGATTCGGAATTTGGCCGACTCGGTTGCGAACCAGGGCTTTTGGTCCTGGAGCCTGCCCTCTGATCTGCTGCCCCAGTCCACCTACCAAATCGCCATCACCACCAAACAACCCTTCGCAGGGGTCACCACCCTCTCCGGCTCCTTCCAGCTCGTGTCAGCCGGCACTCGAACGCTGCGCCTGCTCAGCCCCACGGGCGGAGCCACAGTATGGCACCGACAGACCCTAGCCATTCAGTGGATCACCACTGGGAACGTCGACACGGTGTCGATCGAGCTCTGGAAGGCGGGCGCGAAGTCCAGGTCCCTGACCACTTCTACCGACGGGCCAGCGGGCCAATGGACGTGGCTGGTCGCGGACGATATCGTGGCAGGAGCCGACTACCAGGTGCGGGTCGCCTGGACGGGCGACGACCAGGCAGTCATCGTGCTGAGCCAACAATTTGTTGTGGCCGGTCTGCCCTCCCATGGCCAGAGGATGTTCCGAAACACAGACAGTGCAATATTTGGCACGGGCACGCAGCGCCACCTGGCTTGCCAGAGCTGCGGGCACGGGTCGCCTCGGCACTGCACTGCCGCCGAGCGTGGCCCACAATTCATTCGATTATTTTTACAGGGGGGAACTTGAAGCAGTCTTAGGCTTTTTTGTTGCCTTTCTTTTGGCTGCGTACGCCAGCAGAGCATATCGAATGCGATTCTTCGAATCCCCCCTCCCCCCTGCACCAAGGCAATTTTTCGTTAAGCCTTCGGAGAACTCACCTTCTCGTCATCCCTTGCCCCGCGCAGTCCCCACCATCCGGCTGTCTCAGCCCGCCCCTGGATCGGAGTTGCTCCTCTCGATCCCCTGTCGGATCGCCTGGGCAACCCAGGGCACTGTCCCCGCCGTCAACATCACCCTGAAGCAGGCCGACGGGCAGTGGACGGCCCCTCTGGCCACGCGGACCCCCAACCTGGGCGCGTGGAACTGGACCCTCGACCCCAGCTGGGCCTGGCCCACCCTGCCCGGGTGGTATACCCTGGTGGTCACCGCGGCCGACGATGACACCGTCAGCGACCAGAGCGGCCCACTGCATATCGCATCGGGTCCGTCGTTGGTTGATGGTTGTTGGTTGGTTGTTGGTTGTTGATTGTTTTATGGTGCACACTCACGGCCCCCTTCACCAGTGCATCTCGCCCACCCATCCACCTGCCCTCCTACTTCATTCTGCATTAATCGAGTGGCGATGGATGTTGTGCGAGCACGGAGGAGCGCCCCACTTACCCTGTCCTCACCCCGTCATCCCCTCCAGCCGTCATCACCCCGCCCGTCCTCGCATCGACCACCGTCTGGCGCACCGCCACCGTCGGACTGACCTGGTCCTGGTCGGGATACATCCCTGCGACCCGCCTGCTTCTCCTGCCCCCCGTTGGCGAGCCGATCCTCCTGGCCGTGGTGGCCACCCGGGCAAGCTTCATCTGGCAGGTGGGCCCTGCCGTGCCCCCGGGCACTGGCTATCGGATCCTGGCCGAGTCTGACAAGGACCCCACCGTCAACGCCACCAGCCAGCCGTTCGAGATCCAAAGTCCGTGATGGTGGTTTCCCCCCTCGCACTTCGCCGGAATACAGCCGACGCAATCCAACTCATCCCGTTTCCGCCCCCTGCCAACCACCACCCATTCCCCCCACCATTCCATCCCCGTCCGCCCATCCCCCTGCGCAGTTCCAACGATTGAGGTGACCCGCCCGCGTGCCGACTCGTCCTTCCTGCTCACGACGGACTGCACAGTCGTGTGGACCACCACCGGGGTCGTCTCCGCATTCAACCTGTCCCTCTGGGATGCCGACGGGACCTTCATTACTGCCCTGGTGAACCAGCTCGCCACCAGCGGAGGCTGGTGGACATGGAAACTGTCCTCGCAGCTGGCCCCCGGGCAGTATCGTGTCCGGGTCCAGTCAGCACTGGATGCCGCCGCGAGCGGACTGTCCCCCGTGTTCACGGTGCAAAGCGGTCCGTCGCGGTTTTGGCACTGCCACCACAACCATCACATCCACCACATCCACCACATCCACCACATCCACCACATCCACCACATCCACCACATCCACCACATCCACCACATCCACCACATCCACCACATCCACCACATCCACCACATCCACCATCCACCACACATCCACCACATCCACCACATCCACCACATCCACCACATCCACCACATCCACCACATCCACCACATCCACCACATCCACCACATCCACCACATCCACCACATCCACCACATCCACCACATCCACCACCCCCACGCACATATCGACGCACACGCAGAGAGACGCACGCACCTCTCCCATCTCTCCACCTTCGACCATTCACCACGGGCCCCGCATTCCACTACTGTTCTCGTCTCGGCAGCTCGCATCAGCTTTCTGACTGTCACCGACAACCCCTGCTGGCGCGGGGCCTCCACAACGATCGCCTGGTCGTCCGACGGCTGGATGCCCACGGTCAGGGTGACCCTCTGCCCGCCTGGTGCCTCACCCATCCTCATGTTCGAGGGCCACAACGGCGGCGGGCTCTGGTGGCACGTTCCCCTTGACCTGCCGGGCCAGGGGGGATACACCCTGAAAGTGGAGTCCCTGGTGGATCCCACCGTGAATGCAACCAGCGGCCCGTTCGGCATCAGTGGTCCGTCCCCCCGGCGCGCAGCGGGAGTTGGAAGAGAATGGATTCGAGTGGTGGGGCCGGGGGTTGAATGCTGTCTGTGAGCACGACAAAACAGTCGGCGCTGCTTCTTTGATCAACGCTGTGTTTTCCTGGCTTCTTCCAGTCCCGTCCATCCAGGTCACGACTCCCCGCGCGGGCGACGAGATTCTGATGGGCGCCACGCCTGTCCCCATCGGCTGGACCATCCCCAACAAAGGCGTCGTCGAGTCCATGAACATCTCCCTCTGGGGCGCCGACAACGTGACACGCGTGGCCAACCTGACCACGTGGCTGGACAACAACCGGAAAGCCGACAACTCCTGGCTGTGGAACATCGCTGGCTGGCATACCCCCGGGCGGTATTTCGTCCAGGTGGCGTTGTCCATCGATGGTGATATCGCGGGCCGCAGTGGGGTGTTCGCCATCCGATCGGGTCTGCTTCCCCCCATCCACCAACCGCGCACACTGCAAACCACAGATCACACCCAACTCATCATCTGGTGATCACCACAACAACAGGACACCTGTATAGCCCCAGCCTCGATTACTCCATCATGCGTGGGGCCACGGCCACGATCCGCTGGAACTGGGCCGGCTCCGTGCCCACCGTGCGGCTGCTGCTGCAGGCCCCGTGGGCCCCGGCCCCGATCGCCATCGCGCCCGACATGCAGAATGTGGGCCGCTTCCAGTGGGACGTGGGCATGGACCTGACCCCGGGCAGCAACTACCGGCTGACGGTCCTCTCGTGCAGCGACCCGACCGTCAGCGCCACCAGTGACCCGTTCGCGATCGATGGTCTGCCCGGGCCACCCACCCATCATCTGTCGTCGCATACATCCCACAACCATCATGCCCATTGATCTCGATATCTGCAAGCGCTCATTCTGTTGCTGCTGTCACCCCCATCCTCATCCCCCAGCCCCCTCGATCGCGGTCACCGCTGCCCCGAACCTCCTGATTGTGGGCCAGCCGCTGACCGTGACCTGGTCGATGACCCGGGGCCCCATCCCGCGTGCCGTCACCCTGGACCTGATCCTGCGCGGGGCCCCCGTCTGGTCGCTGGCCGGCCCCAGCACCCCGGGCGCCCCGGGCCGGTGGGACGGCTCAGTGCCAGGCCACCTGGCCGGCTCGGCCGAGTATGCGGTGCGGGTGACCGGGGTGGATGACCCGCTGGTGACGGCCACCTCGCAGCCCATCGAGATCCGCACGGGGCAGGTGGCCCTGACCGAGCCCGGCACCCAGGCTGTCTGGTTCGCCAACAGCACCCAGCACCTGGCCTGGACCGCCCAGGGCAACGTGACCACCGTCACCCTGCGGCTGGTGCTGCCCGGCCAGCACCCGGCCGTCAGCCTGCCCATCGCCAGCGGGGTCTCGGCGGCCCTCGGCCAGTGGGACTGGGCGCCCGTGCCCCTGGTGCCCATCACGGACCCCGCCTCGAGCACCCCCGCCTTCAGCGCCTCCGCCAGGGTGGAGATCACCTCCGATCGCGACCCCCTCGTGTCCGACCAGAGTGAGCTGTTTGCATACCGGCTGCCCACCCTGACGTTCACGGCCCCAACGGGTGCCGACGTGTGGGTGGTGGGTCGGCCGCACCAAATCAAGTGGACGACCGTCGGGCCGATCCCCTGGATCATGGTCGACCTGTACGCCGGCGGGACTTGGGTCCAGGTCGGCGCCGTCACTTCCACAGTCACCTCCACCTCCACCACCCCGCACATTCCACCCTGACAACCATCGCGGGTGGCGCTCGAGGTTCCGATGCTCAACAATGGCACCACGCGCACCTCCAAACTCACCGCACTCTGCACGGCACTCTCCGCGCACCACGCGATCCCCTCCAGAGCCTCACCGGCGACCAGGCCGTGGCGAACGAGGGCTCCCTCTGGTGGCCGCCCAGCGTGAGCCTGTCCCTCGACCTGCCCTACCGGCTGGACATCCGCACGCCCTTCGTCGGCCAGCAGGCCCCGAGGCCCCTCGCCGCGGCCAGTTCGGAGCCCTTCGCGCTGTCCTCGGGCTCGCTGGTCGTCACGGACCCCATGGCGGGCAGCAATTGGACCACCTGCCACCCGGCGTACGTCACCTGGACCGTCGAAGGTCGGGCTCCCGGGAGACAGTTTTTGGTCGACTTCGCCGTGGGGGGAGGTACAGCACTCGATATCGATGCATGCTGCTCGGCACAGCCCAGACACCCCTGACACAGACTCGGGCACACACAGACAGAGCCAACAACAGGCACACTCACCAAAACACACACGCCCGCCCGCCCACCCCTGCAGGCCACGGCATCCAGACGGTTCGCGCGGACCTGTACCTGGAGGCGACCCTAGTCCTGCCCCTGGGGACCTTCCCGGCCGCCCAGGGGACCACCGGCGTGGACCTGCCTGCGAGCCTCCTGCCGCCCGGGGGCGGATACTCCGTCCACCTGACCGCCGTTGAGGTGTCGGGCGTCTCGACACGGAGCCCGCCGTTCCGAATCGCCGACGGTCCGCCCCTTGCCAGACCGTGTTGTTGGACGTCGAGTCGCGGCGACCTCTATGCGGTCATGGCGTGCCATTTTGCATCATCCCACACGTCACCTCGCACCTCCACGCACCACCTGACGCAGTTTGCTCCTCGCTTCGGTGACTCACCCGTTCTTCCAAAATCACCCCCCCCTAGGTTGTGGCCTTCCCGCTGCCACCATCGCCCTGATCGCCGTGGGGTCGACTCTGCTCGTCATTCTGCTGCTGCTGTTCGCCATCTGCTGTTGCTGTGTCCGCTGGGGCCGCCGCTTGGCCCGGGTCGGGATGGGACCCCGGCCGAGCCACTTCGCGGTCAACAACGACAACGACGCCCAGGAACGAGCGGCCCTGCTCCAGGGGGCCGTGCCCCCCTTGCCCCCTGCCTACATCCCCCAGCCGCAAGGGAACGGGGGACTCTGAGGGCGAGGGCGAGGGGGCGGGAGAGTGTTTCATTTTTGTGCTTGTCTCTGTGAATTCCACCCTCCTCTTTCCATACGTTTGAGAAAAGAACTTCGACAAAAATCTCGGACGAGGCTTGGGTGCGTGGAGCCGGCTTTCTCTTCCCAACCACTTTGCTTTCGGGCCCAATGATGGTGACCTACCGACCGACCAAGTGGAACCACGAGGCCGATGCCTCCTGGCTCTCTCAGCGTTGAAGATGGAGGTCCCTGCTCTCAGGGGTACTGTACGGCTCGGAACAGCCATACCAACTGGACGCTCAAGGAAAAAAGTATTGCAAGGAGTGGGATTCGAACCCACGCGTGCGAACACACTAGTACCTGAAACTAGCGCCTTAGACCGCTCGGCCATCCTTGCCTGTGGATCGGTTGCACGGTTCAACGAAATCCGATACAATTGCCGGAGGAGAGAGAGGGAGGAAGTGCGCAAAAACAAAAACGCCGATATCAGAAACGAAGAAAGCAATGAACGAATGAAACGAGAATGAATTGGAATACGGAGCTTACAATAACAGAAGTTGAAGCCTTTCCTCCCCTCCTCTCCCGCAATGCCCATGAAAACGACTCCCAAAAAGAGACCCCCTCACAAAACGGCCGCCCAAACAATAACTCGAGAAATAAATATCGCATGACAGCACCACCCCAGGGTGAGATCCACCCATCCCCCATCCCCCCCCCAAAAAATCAGGTTCTCAACCCAAGGTCGTCCCCGTTGAGCAGCATGGGGCAGGCACACTTGACCTCGGCCGACTGGATTTCCACCAGGGGCGAGACCCGCACGCCCTCCAGCATGGGACAGTCCAGTTCCAGCCGAACGTCGGCCCCGGCCCCGAGCCACACCTCAGCCAAGCCCCGGTGCCGGATGGCGAGCCAGGGGGCGCCGGCCAGTGACAAAACGCGCAGCTGGGGCAGCGCCGTGACCCAGCTCAGCACCTGGTCGACATGGCCCGGGCTCAGCCCGGCCAAGTTCAGCGAGAGGGCCACCAGGTAGGCGCACATGGGCCCGCCGCCCGTCAGGATGCCCCCGAACAGATCCAGGTCGGGTTGGGTGCACTGGGACAGCCGCAGGGTGCGCAGGGCACTGCAGGTGGCCAGCCAGACCACCCGGGTGGTGGGACTCTCACCCCGGACACTCAGACGGGCCAGCCGGGGACAGCCAACCTCGATCCGGGCCGTCCGACCCAAATCCACCCGCAGGGTCTCTAAGCCGGGCGAGTGCAGTGCGAACGAGGTCACGGAGCGCTCGCGGGCCGAGGCGCTCGTGAAGTAGACCTCAGGCAGGGTGGCCGCGCTGACCAGGACCAGGTCGAGGTGGCGCAGGGCCGGGCCCGTGCAGAAATCACAGTCGGCGGCCTGTTCAAGGCTGGTCTTGACGCAGAGCATCCGGATGGCGCTGAGTTGGGCCAGCGGGGAGTCCACCCCACACAGGGCCTCCAGCGCTGCGAATCCGTCGCAGGTCAGGTGTTCCACGACTCGGAGGGATGCCCA
Source organism: Paratrimastix pyriformis (assembly GCA_027972325.1). Lineage (NCBI taxonomy): Eukaryota > Preaxostyla > Paratrimastigidae > Paratrimastix > Paratrimastix pyriformis. The sequence continues at coordinate 62,827 of JAPMOS010000093.1, read as the reverse complement.
TTGGACCAGGGTCGGCGTCCACTCGCGCAGGGCAACGGGCGACCCGCTGGCCCGCAGGACGGCAAGCCGTGGGGATGGACACTCGAAAACGGGCCGGCTGTGGGCGTCCGCCGGCAGGCGGAGCTCGCGGAGGGACGGGCAGCGCAGGGTCAGCTGGCCGCCACCTGACTCGGTGATGAACGAGAGGGACTCGAGGCGGGACCCCGCGACGGACAGGCTGGGGGCGTCCCCGTGGGAGACGGACACGGCCAGGGTGCGGAGCGAATCGGAGCGCAGCTGAAGTGGCGCGTCGGCCGCGCGGAGGCGGAGTGTGAGGGCAGTCAGGCGATCCATGAGCCCGGGCAGGCTGCCGAAGTCCGGCGGCGGGGCGGAGGCGGCGCATGTCAGGTGGAGTTCCCGCAGGTCAGGCAGCCGATCGAGGAGTCGGAGGAGGCCGGGCAGGACATGGTCGGCCACCGAACGGATGTCGACCCGCGATCGGCAGGCGAGGATAGTCTCCAGTGCCCCAGGGGTGATGTCGGCTGTACCAGCCGCCGAAGGGGTGGTCGGGGGGCCGGGTGTGGGTGCTGGCGAGGGGCTGGAGGGTGGAGTGGGGTCGGGGGTGACAGGCGTGATCACGGCCCCGCTGTTGTGCTCCGGGCTGATGCGAAGTCCCCCGATTTCCTGCGGGCCGGCGAGACAGGCGGCCACGGGACACCCGTTGTAGGTGAGCAGACGGGGCAGGGCGCGGAGCAGCTCAGGGTCGGGGACCAGGGGACCCCCGGCCGTCTTGGCCAAGGCCAGATGCTCCAGGGAGGAGCAGGCGCGCAGGCAGGCGCAGTCGTGCGGCCACGAGTCTAACCGCAGGCTGAGGGTATGTAACCCCAGGCACCAGTGGCATATGGCCTGCAGGATGGCCCCGCCCACCGGGGGGAAGCAGGCAGCCCCTGATGCCGTGTTGATCTCCAGGCGGGTCAGTTGGGGCCCAACCAGGCTGAGAATCCGGACGAGGGCCCCGTCGCATAACCCCGTCGTGCATGGGATGCACAGTTCGTGCAGGGATGGGTGGTTCCGAAAGGCGGCATCGACCCAGGGGGCATAGGTGACCTCCCCCCGGCCACAGCCCCAGACGGCTCGCTCCAGGGGGAGTTCCAGCGATTCCAGTTGAGTGCAGGGGCCAATCAGAGCGACCAGGGAATCGGCATCGGGAAGCGCCGAAGCGGATTGCAGGAATGCATCCAGAAAACAATCGTGGTCGGGGGCATCATTGACATGCGCGAAGGAGAGGGAGCGGGTGGTGCCTCGGACGAGCTGCCTTAATCGGTGGTTCAACGAGAGAAAGGTGATGTAGGTCCGAAAAATGTCAGAAGAGGCCTGAAAGACGGCGAGAAGCACCTCGTCAGTCAGGGTCAACAACGATGGAATGGTCTGCTATTGATCAGAACCGATGATTAGCATCAAAACGAAAACGCCGAGAACAAGGCAGGCTGACCTTTGCTTTGCTCTGTCGGAGACCCATCGAACAAAGCGAGACGGCGCCAGGAGCGAAGGAGTGAGGACAGGGTCACCAACCGCGAGGGAAGATCCGTTTGACAGCCCAACAGTCTCGCGTTATGCAGCCTCGTGTGAGGCTTACTGCTGTCCACGCGAATCCGCCCGCTCAATTACGGTGCTTCTTCTTGTTTTCAAACAACCCACCAACCGAAAATAGCGGGCAGCGGTGTGGCGTTTCCAAATGATGAGTTGTTGCCAGTTGGACGTTCCCCACCGCTCTCGGATTTTCAACGAAGCGGGAGCTTGTCGGGGCACGAACATGATGACGATGCGCACGACATCATATCTCGCGAAGGCTGCGCAAAGTGCACTTCAGGCCCTCGTAATGCCCACACACGCCAAACCAGCATTCTCTCCAAGTGTCGGGAAAGGCGGCTTTCCCCGCCTCTTCGCCGTTCTTCAGCAGGTGGACTGGATGACGGAGGGGAGAGGTTGACGGTCAATTGGGGGGGAAGACGACACACAGACCTTGGTGCAAGTTCATATCGAGCTGTTGTTTTGAGTTGCCCCGGCCCGCGAGAGGAGGAGGGGGGGTGGGTGGGTGGGTGGGTGGGGACAGGAAACACACATCAGACCGGAAAGTGTCAAAATGCGTGGGCTGTGTGTGTCGGGAGGAGGGAGGGATGGAGGGAGGGGGAGGACCAGTCAGACTTCGATGGCCACCTCGTCGCCGGGGGTCCATCCGCTGCACGAGCGATCGCCGCGCACCGATGACCCGCAGAGCGTGCCGCTATCGGAAGACCACCACCACCATCCGATCATCATCCAATCATCGTCATCATCATCCGATCATCATCATCCAGTTATCATCAGCCAGTCATCATCATCCAATCATCATCGTTCCGATCATCATCATCCGATCATCATCATCCGATCATCATCATCCGATCATCATCATCCGATCATCATCATCCGATCATCATCATCCGATCATCATCATCCGATCATCATCATCCGATCATCGTCAGCGTGCGATGGGTGGGTGGATGGTATATGACTTGAGACGGGGGTGGGGTGGGGGATGGGTGTGTGGGGGGGGGGGGGGAATGACAATGACAGGGGCGGGGGGTGCTATTGACGGGGGGTGATCTGGGGCGGAGCGACCGAGGGCAGGTCAGACTGACCAGGCGTTCCAATCAATTGATATCTCGTCGTTTCCTGCCCCCCAAAAAAAATCCGAGCGAGACAGGGGGATCAGCCAGGGGGGATATCCACCCACCACCACAGACCGAGGTAATTCTCTGGCAGGGTCGGGACGGCCGACCACCCGATCGCAATATCTCCCGCTCTCCCGCGGGATTCGAATTGGGAAGTGCTGTGTGGAGATCACCCCGAGGTGAGTCTGCCTCGGTGGGACCACACAGACCCCCTCCACACTCCCGTGCGAACGGGGGGGTGTACCAAAACGGTGTAACTGGTTGTGTTGGGAAATGTCACGGTTTTACCGTCTTGCGAAATGTTCACCTCGGGTCGAGGAAGGAATCGATATCGTCCATCTCGGACGATGGTCATCCTTCTCGCGATGATGTATTGGGAGGGGGTGATGCCGGAACACAGACCATGACTTCCCCTTGGGATTTGCCGACAACTCCATTCGCAGAGCAATTTGATGCCAGACGTATTCTGACTTCCAGGCCACTTGAAAAAATGTGCGACATGCTCGCGATACATTTGCAACGTCAAGGGGGTCCAAGAAGCCGCAAATGGCCGAGAGTACCTCGGAAGGAATGACCTCCATCAAAGTGGGCTTGCGGGTCCAGCGGGGCCAAGATTTCCACGTGTGGAGGCTCGCCTGCAAGACAGCCTTGCCACAGTGAGGTTGAACACGCTCTCTTTCTCTGCCGTGCACACGCGCAGGTCGTTTCCTGTGAGATCGTGGGACGACACCGAAAAAACTCATACGGGGCTGTAGATCACTTGGTAGATCGTCCGCATGGCATGCGGGAGGCAAGGGGATCGAAACCCCTCAGCTCCATAAAAAATTTTTCTTGTCACCACTCCTCCGTTGTCGCCGATCGCCGCATGTTCGGGCGGTGTTTTTTTTTTCACCGAGACGTTGTATCTGTCAATGCCGTCTCGCCCAAGGCAAGCTCGATCACGGGGGGGCCGACCACGGGTGTGTCGCCATCATCACCGGGATGATTGGATCATGACTGGATGGCTGGATGGCGATGATGAGGATGATGATCCTGCGCCACCAGGCCAGCCCCCGCGCCAGCAGGCTCCGAGGAGGCGGGCCGCCCCGCGAGCCCCAGCATCACAGCCACCCGCCAACGGCGGCCCCGCCTACCGGACCTGCCGATCCACAGGCCACCCCCTGCCCGAGGGGCCGCAAGGCAAAGCACATTTTTTTTTGTCGACACTATAAAATGGAAAACAAAATAAACCGTACCCCCCCCCCCCCCCCCCGAAAGCACAACAACAAGGAGACGAACAAAAGTGAGGCAAGGACGAACCCGCACGCAAAAAGACAAACGGGAAGAGAAAAGACAACAACACCAACAGAAACACCAAACACCGCTGGGCTGGGGGGGCGATGGAGGCTGGGACTCGTGCCATCAGGGGCCCCGGGGGGAGGGGTGACACGCAGGTCGTCGTCGTTCCACGGCTTGAGGATGAACTTGTACACCGCGCCGTCTTTGATCGCCCCCATCACCGCGGGCCCCACGCAGAGAGCGAGAAAGCGGAGACAGACAACGCGAGAGTGACAAACAACGCAAGAGACAAGGAACGCAAGAGTGACAAGGAACGCGAGAGGCAGAGGCAAGAGCCGGAGACTGGGTCCGTGCCTTTGCGCTCAGTGCGGGCTGGTGGCGGGCGGGTTGACGCCAACGTGCCGGATCGTTCGTCGGACAAGCACGCTCGCTGCACAAGGAGGGGGAAAACAAACGGTTTTGGATGGTTAAAAAACGCCCGCTGTGGGAGTTGAACCCACGACCACTAGATTAAGAGTCTAGCGCTCTGCCATTCTGAGCTAAGCGGGCCGGTGATGAAATACTCTAAGGGTGGCGCCGGCCACACAACTGTTTCGGCAGCAGACAACGATACATGAATGCTGGGCAACAAAAAAAGGAGTCGTCGCGAGCAGGATTTGAACCTACGCGGGGAAGCCCCAAGAGATTTCTAGTCTCTCGCCTTAACCACTCGGCCATCGCGACTTTGATGCCGATTGAGGAGATGGCGATTGGCAGTGGCAGATTGCTCTCGCGGCTGTGTGTTGCTTGTGATGATGATGGGGGCGCGGGGGTCAGGCAGGCAGGGTTCGCATACGGACGGCTGATTCCTTTGCTGCGCTCGTCGTGTGAGGCGCGCAGGGGCTGCTGTACGGGCATGAAGCGATTCGGGGGGGCGGGTGCGCTCTGGCGGAGCAGGGTCGGGGCTGGGGCACCATGGGCAGGCCCGGGTGGGGCGGCTGGGGTGGCTGGTCGCCGGCTGTTTGGGGGGTTTGGGGGATGGGAGGATTGGGGGATGGAGGAATGAGTGGGGCCTGACAATACGGGGGGGGGGGGGGGGGGAAGCAGATGGGGGCCGTGACAGGACAACGGGAGGGGGGGTGACGGAGACAGGCGGCGGGCGGGGGATGGTGGATGGGATCCCGCAATGGGGTGGACAAGAAGAGGGGCGGGAGAGACGGCGTTAGTGGTGGATGGAACCAGTGTTGTGGAACGAGACACCAGGGGGGCGATACACACCAGGGGGAAGATACACCACGGGGGATATACACACCAGGGGGGCGATACATACCACGGGGGAGATACACACCACGGGGGGATACAGACGGTGGTGGTGGATGGAACCCGTGTTGGGTGGTCGATACACACCGTGTTGGGTGGTCGATACACACCGTGTTGGTGGTCGATAGCAGGGGGGGGGCGATACATACCAGGGGGGAGATACACACCACGGGGGGATACAGACGGTGGTGGTGGATGGAACCCGTGATGGGGGGCGATACACACCGGGCGGGCGAGACCAGCAGCTGTGCCTCCAGTGCCGCTTCCTGCACGCGGATGATGAATGAGCGATGGTGAGCTGTGCATATGCGGTGGTGGTGTTCCAGGCGTCGGGAGGGTGGGTTGGGTGGGGGATGGGATGGGGGATGGGGGACCTCGGGGAAGAGCTGTCTGTATGCCTGGGGTGATACACTCCGGCTCCTGGCGGCACTGCGCTGGGGCGTGGCCAGTGGCGAGCTGGTGCTGGTTGGATAGGCCAGGGGTGATGTCACAGTGCGTGGCGCACCCGGGGGGAGGATGGCCGGTGATGGAAGGGGGGGCAGGACGAAGCGCTCTGCTGGGAATCGCATATGCTGAACATATACAGGCGGGGCGCGGGGTGGGAGGGAGTAGTAGACTCCGGACATGGAGCGGGAAGTGTAGGTACGCCCTGGGGGTTGAGTCGGTAATACCGGAGGAAAACAAATAAAAAAAAAAAAAGGACAAGTCAGTGAGCGGACGGAGGTCGAGAAGCAGAAGGTGAGAAGATCCAGACATGGTGTATTTGGAGGGGCATGACCCCCCAGGGGATGGAGCTTCTCGGGCGATTTGGCGATGGGTTGTGATGAGAGGAGAGTATCGGATGGGAGTCCCCTGGAAGAGTCAGGCGACGAGAGATCTCGGGTTGGAGATGGTGTTCTTGGTCCATGGGGAAAGACAGGAAGAGGTGGCTTGCAGGGAGAGCTGAACACGGTTGTGGTTTGCCCTATTGGAGAATTGGAGAGGCCAAAAAGAACAAAAAACCGGCGAGAATTCGTGAAACAAAACAGATTGCAATGCAGACCGCGTCGAAAATCAACTTTGAGATGTCGAAATTCGTGCAAAAGTTGTTCTTTTTCTTCTAGAATTTGATCGGCTTTATTTTTGTAGTGGGCTCGTTCATCTTTGATAGACTGAATCCAATTCTCTAGAATGGGAACACTGGCCGGCGTCGGTGGCTGAAAATGCGCCAGAAAAAGGGAACAGGAAAAAATAGGTCAACCGGTGGAATGAGGGATTACAACCCGTTGGGTATTGAGGCCGCAGGCCTGCCCGGCCACATCAGCTTGCCCGACTCATGGCAACAGCCATGCCCGAAACGCCCACAGAACCAACCAAGGAGCCGATTTCGTTTCCATTTCACAAATTCCCCGCCGATCTTTTCGCCACCATCATGGCGTCCTCTCCCGACCCCACCCGACTTTATCTGATTTTGATTGCGCTCAATCACTCATTCCGAAGGATCCTACGTGGCTGCCCAAAGACTCTCTTCTTTCGTGCCATCAATTTTGGTGAGATGATGGGCGAGAATCAGACCTCCGACGAATACATCCGCGCGGCCGCGTGCGTCCCCACGGGAGATAGCCTCGGGGCCATCTTGGGGCCCTGCGCCCAACTCGAGGTCCTTGAATTTGCCCCCGAACGGGCAGTGCTGCAGTGTGGCAAGGACCCCGACCAATGGCGCCCCTGGGTTGATCGCGCCTTTCCGGCCGTGTCTCCACACCCCCGTCTCCACACACTCTGTCTGCCCTCGCTGGCCGGCCTGGCGGAAGGTGCCCTCTGCACCATCATCGAGCGTGTGGGCCCGAGGTTGAGCCGACTCACCCTGGGGTCGGTCGACATGCCGGTATCCCCCCTGGTGGAGTCGGCCCTGTGTCGATGGTGCCCCCGTCTTCAGCACCTCCGGGTGGCCTTGGCGGAGGGCGGTGGCGACCCCACGTGTGCCGCCGTCCTGCGGTGCTTCCCAGAGCTGCGCACGGCTGAGGTGGGACGTGGAATGGCGGGCAGCAGACCACCAGGCGGCGAGGGCCCTCCGAGTCTTGAACCCGGGGTACGAGCCACCCTGCCCCATCTGACCCGGCTCAATGGGTGGCCCGTCATGACTACACCTGCACAGGATGCGAAGGAAGAGGTCCGTTGGCCCCCAAACCTCACCACGCACCCCACTCCCGCCCACACTTGCGCATCTCAGCCGGATCACGTGTCATTTGAGAGCCCCCTTCTTCTTGTCCGATTGACCATCAGTCCCTTTGCTCCACACACGTACATCCACCTGCCACACCGCATGCAGTCTGGCGGTGCCACCGAAGCAGCAACCCGTCCCACGGCCGTGGTGGTGGACGGTGAGCTCCGGGTGGACTGTCGCAGATTCGACTCCCACGAGCTGCGATCCATTTTGCTGCACGAGGGACCCACGCTGCGACGGGTGTGGCTCGAAGGAGTGGCCCCCGATGGCATCATGGATGACCTTCCGGCGATGGGACGCCTCACCGATGTCTGGATCGCACACCACCATCCGATCATCATCATTCATCATCATCATCATCATCATTCATCATCATCATCATCATCATCATCATCATCATCATCATCATCATCATCATCATCATCATCATCATCATCATCATCATCATCATCATCATCATCATCACCATCATCACATCCAATCATCATCATCCAATCAGCATCATCCAATCATCATCATCATCCAATCATCATCATCATCCAATCATCATCATCATCCAATCATCATCATCCAATCATCATCATCATCATCCAATCATCATCCAATCATCATCATCATCGTCGTCGTCGTCATCATCATCATCATCATCATCACCACCACCACCACCACCACCACCACCACCACCACCACCACCACCACCACCACCACCACCACCACCACCACCACCACCACCACCACCACCACCACCACCACCACCACCGATGTCTGGATCGCAGATGATGATGATTGGATGATGTTGATGTGAATGTTTGCGAAAATCCTGCTGTTTCGTACATCATCAGCATCAGCATCAGCATCACCCAATCAGCATCATCAGCATCATCAGCATCAGCATCAACGCCAACATCGTCCAATCATCATCTTCACCCTCCCCGTCCCATCTCACCCTCCCCGTCCCATCTCACTTCCCCGCCAGCTCCGCCTCTCCTGCGTCGAGGAGCCCCGACTGGATGATGCCCTGCTCTCCTCGCTGGCGGTTCTTCACCTGACTTGGCGCGAGTGCCACAGGACGGAGCCCTGGCTCATCGCCTCCCGTTCCCTGCGCGAGCTGTCCCTTGAGGTCCTGACCACATATAGCAGGGTCTCGGGTGGTGCCGTGCGCAAGCCGCACGCGGTGATGGTGGATTGCCCCAGGTTGGAGCAACTTCACGTGCCGGCCGTCGTGGCCACCTCGTTGGAAGTGCAAAGTTCCTTGCGGCTCAACTGCCCGGCCCTGCGGCAAGCCTGGGGCCTTGGCCACTGGGGCACCGTCACGTTCGAGTGTCCCATGCCTGATCTGCGCCTGGCCATTAACCCCATGCAGACCATCCTCGAGCAGGCCCACCTTTGGCCAGCCCTGAGCGAAATCGGGTCGCTGATGATCCCCGCCTCACAACTGGATGACCTGCTGGGTGCCGGGTCGCCCCTGCGCGCCTTGACTGTCGTCCGGGGGCTCATGGTGTCTCGGGATGTCAGTCAGGTGGATCTGCATGCTCTTCCGGGGCTCCGACAGCTCGGGCTGATCTTAAATGTGACCAATTTCAACCCTGGACAGCCCCAACTCACGTTTGTGGACCGGTTTCGTCTCCACGCCCCCGGGTTGGTGGCCCTTAAGGCCCATATGGGCCCGACCCGGGCCCTCGCCCTCGAGGCGCCCATGTTGCGCCAATTGAGCATCTCGGGCGGGGACTCACGGACCCCGATGAGGTTCGCATGGCTGGCACCGGCACCGTACCAGCTGGCCCAGCTGGAGATGGCCAATGCGATGCTGGGGCCTCCGCAGGAGTTCTACGAGGCGCTGATGGGCGGGGATGTCGGCTCGGGGTTGCGGGCGCTCTCCATCCCATTGGCGGCACGGGAGGAGCAGGTCTGGTCATGGAGGGGCATGGCGGGGCATGGGGACGGTCACGGTGACATGGTTCATGGTCATATAGGGTTATGGTGGTGATGGTGGGGCCATGGTCGTGGTCATGGTCATGCCGTGGGGTTGTGTCATCACCCCCTTCCGCCTCCATCACCCCCCTCCACAGGTGGTTCATGTCTTGGAGACACTGATCTCGCGCCTGCCCCAGCTGCGCTCGCTCCGTCTCTGCCAACTGAACCCCCGCTTCGCTATTCCCCAGGGGAGTTGCCCCATCACCATTCGGAGCCCATCCCTCATTTCTCTGGCCATCTGTCGGTCGCGGGTCAAGGATCTGCAACTGGATTGCCCCCGGTTGGAGGATCTCACCCTGGTGGAATGCCGTTTTGGAGAGTTCACCGTGGGTGCTGCCCCGTACCTGGTCCAGACACGCCTCGAGCGAACCGCTCTGAAAACAAACAGCTTTGATGTGCTTGCCCAATTGCAGCAACAGGTGGAGTAATATTTCGTCTTTTTCAAAGTTCGCTCGGGGGAGGAATGGCGGGACAATGGGCCTGGGGAATATGGGGCAGTTGCCGGAGGAGGGTGAAGAAGGAGCGGGCTCGTGTCAGTTTGATGACGAGCCTGCAGAACGGGGGGGTCCAGACTCACTCCGGATGAGGGCGTGGTTTTTGTTATTGGTATGGTTCAGCCTTGTAGTTGCCCGGAATTCTCTTGATTATTGGGAGGAAGTTCAACTTGGCATCCATGGCACACAGTCCCTGCCGAAGGGTGGGTGCACTTGCGCGGACGATGATACGGTCTGGCGTCATCCGAGGTTGGCGACTCACTGGAATTTCTTGTTCTGATAGCTTGTATGGATTTTTGAACAAGCCACCCAGAAACTTTTTTTCCTCCACAAAGGCGATAATGCCCTTTCCCAACGGGGGACATCGATGTCTGATCCGACCGCCGTCCGCCCGGACTGGTCCCAATTCCCTGCCTCTGCGTCGACTATGATTCGAGATTTCGATGGACGCCGGATGGAGACCCTAGTCACATACGGAGGACCTCCCGGCGAACCCAACAATATCGTCTGCCATGACATACAACTGTCTTTTTCAACCCCTCCCTCCGTCCAGGTCCGAGTGGCTCTCATGGACTCCAACGTATGGAACCACTTTGCACTGACGGACGACTGCGTTTCACCCGGGGTCAATGTATCGATCGTCAGTCCATTTCGCAGCGATCCCAATTCGTTGGTCGTTCCCATTCTCACCGAGCAGGCATTTTATATCGTCGGGTTCGTAATTATTTTCCGGCGCGGGTGGTCGACATTCCCCCAGGGGTCGTGACTCGTACGACGCGCCCGAGAGCATCCTCAAATTCACCTTTACCAACTTCACGGTGGAGGAGGCAGTGCCCTTGGATCCCGTGGCGGAACCCCTGGCACAGGATGTGCTCAGCTCGGTCATGGTCCGTCCACCCCTGCCTCCTCCTCCACCACCACCATTTAAAAGAGGGAAGAAAGACACCGCAAGAAATGTAGGCACAATCCACGAGGGAAGCGCCATAGTCAAGCAGTGTCCACCAGGCCAGCATACGCAAGCAGCGAACAAGGGTCAGTCAACGGCAAAGCGCTCAGGCGGAAGAGCACGTCAACATCCGAGACCGGAAATCAGGACCCACAAGGGATCCGTCATATGGTGTGGATGGACACCACACACAGACACACACAGACACACACAGACACACACAGACACACACAGACACACACAGACACACACAGACACACACAGACACACACAGACACACACAGACACACAGACACACACAGACACACACAGACACACAGACACACAGACACACACAGACACACACAGACACACACAGACACACACAGACACACAGACACACACAGACACACACAGACACACACAGACACACACAGACACACACAGACACACACAGACACACACAGACACACACAGACACACACGAGCGCTCATGCACATCATGGCGCATCTTCCATCCTCCATTCATCATCACCAGCATAAACACAGACACAAGGGCATCATCAACCTCCAATCAGCATCCAGTCGTCGTCATCATCATCCAATCATCCAATCATCCAATCATCACCATCGTCCAATCATCCAATCAGCATCTGCGTCAGCATTACCATCACCCACCAACCACCACCCACCACCCACCATCATCATCTAATCATCATCTAATCATCATCTAATCATCTAATCATCATCTAATCATCATCTAATCATCATCGCCATCATCATCGCCATCATCATCCATCATCATCATCGCCATCAGCATCGCCATCAGCATCGCCATCAGCATCGCCATCATCATCTAATCATCATCTAATCATCATCGCCATCATCATCTAATCATCATCTAATCATCATCGTCATCATCATCGTCATCATCATCGTCATCATCATCCATCATCATCATCCAGTCATCATCATCATCATCCCTCTCCACCCAACCCCTGCAGGCGACGGACGCCAGCGGGACGGGGCAGTACCTGGTGATGCTTCGTGAGATGGGCACCCCGGGCATCGTCCTCCAGCAGATGGGCATCCACGGGCCGGAGAAGAATCGCATGGGGCCCGTCACCCCCATCCGCCAGCTCAGGTTTGCATGCATGTCATGTGTGTGTGTGTGTGTCATGTGTGTTTCATATGTGTGCGTCATGTGTCTGCGTCATGTGTGTCATATGTGTGTGTCATGCGTGCGTCATATGTGGGTGGATGTGTCATGTATGTGTCATGTATGTGTCATGTATAGTCATGTGCGTGTCATTTGTGTGTCATTTGTGTGTCATTTGTGTGTCATGGGTGTGTCATGGGTGTGTCATGGGTGTGTCATGGGTGTGTCATGGGTGTGTCATGGGTGTGTCATGGGTGTGTCATGTATGTGTGTCATGTATGTGTGTCATCATGTATGTGTGTCATGTATGTGTGTCATCATGTATGTGTGTCATGTATGTGTGTCATGTGTATATTGTGCGTCGTGTGTATCATGTATCGTGTGTCGGTACGGATCGCCGGAGACGGACCACATGAGGCCCGCCACCCCCGTCTAGCTGTGTTGGGTGTACCCGTGCGTCATGTGTGTCATGTACATGTGTGTCATGTACATGTGTGTCATGTGTCATGTGTGTCATGTGTCATGTGTGTCATGTACATGTGTGTCATGTACATGTGTGTCATGTGTGTCATGTGTGTCATGTGTGTCATGTGTGTCATGTGTGTCATGCGTGTCATGTGTGTCATGTGTGTCATGTGTCGGTATCCACGGCCTGGACAATTCACATGGGGCCCGTCACCACCATCCGCCAGCCCTGGCTGGGTTGTGCTGGCGTGCATTGTGTGTCGCCCGCGTGTACCGCGTGTGCCATGGGGATGCCGTGTGTGTGTGTGTGTGTGTGTGTGTGTCATGTATGACCGTGTGTGCCATGGGGATACTGTGTGTTTGTGTGTCATCATGTATGAACGTGTGCGCGCCGCCATGGATGCCGTGTGTACCGCTTGTTGTTGGCATTCGAACGGGTGCATGCGTGTCGGGCAGGAGCAGAAGGAAGGAGCGATACAGGGTGTACAATTCATCATCATCATCATCATCATCATCATCATCATCATCATCATCATCATCATCATCATCATCATCCAATCATCATCATCATCATCATCATCATCATCATCATCATCATCATCATCATCATCATCATCATCATCATCATCATCATCATCATCCTATCATCACCGCCATCACCATCATCATCATCAGCATCATCCAATCATCATCATCATCATCATCATCATCATCATCATCATCATCCAATCATCATCATCATCATCATCATCATCATCATCATCTATCAGAGAGCCATGCTGTGTATTTGCTCGGACGCAGGCGAAGAGAAACTTTACTCCAGCCTTCGCGTCGCGCGTTACACGTTCCGATGGGGGCCCTGGGCCTAATGACCTCGTGTTGGGCCCTCCTCGGCCGGGCAGCCGCGGCGAGCGGAGCCCCAGTGGGTGGGTGATAGGGGCGGGGGTGGTGTCAGGGTGCGGCTCCGCCCTTTTGCGCATGGTCATCAGGGCCAGGGCGTCGCGCACGAGCAGGGTGGCGAGGGAGGAGAGGCACTTTTGGAGGCTCAGCCGGATCTCAGGCGGGGAGGCCGGGGTGGTCCGAGAGATCATCATCATCATCATCATCATCATCACCATCATCATCATCATCATCATCATCATCATCATCATCATCATCATTACCATATCACCCCTCCTCCCCCCATCCTCCATACAGTGCGCTCATCCGCCACTCGATGGCACTGGCGTACAATCACTCCCAGCCGGAGCGGGGCCAGGTCGTCATCATGCCGTTCGTGCCGACCGTCAGCACTGGTCTGGATGTTGGTGATGATGATGGGATGATGATGACACGTTGGTGAATTGGATGGTGGTGGTGATGGTGGTGATGCTGATGTTGATGATGATGGGTGATTGTGATGATTCTGATGATCGAACATATGATGTTGATGTTGATGATGTTGATGTTGATGTTGTTGTTGTTGTTGTTGTTGTTGTTGTTGTTGATGTTGATGTTGTTGATGTTGATGATCGGACGCTGCTGGCTGCTCTTGCGATCCGTGAACGATGAGCATTCGATCTTCAGTGTCTCCGCCCTCGGCGCTCCTGCTCACCCGGAGAGTGATGATAGTATGATGTTGATGTTGTTGATGTTGATGTTGATGTTGATGATCGGACGCTCTTGCGATCCGTGAACGATGAGCATTCGATGATCTTCAATATCGGCACTCCTTCTCACCCGACGCAGGGACGACCAAGGCCGTGAATCGGCTGTTCTTCTGCGAACTGACGGGCCCTGGCTTGAAGACCTACAATTGCACGCACGAGGATTGGTCTGCTGGGGAAAAAAGGAAAAATGTGCTCGATGCAGGGATCGAACCTGCGACCGTTGCCTTATTAGAGCAACGCTCTACCGACTGAGCTAATCGAGCAGCTTGTAAAGGTTTGGAGGACACGTTCATCTCGACGGTTGAGGGTGCACATTGCCGCATGAAAGAACGAAAAATGTGGGCCACTGCGAGAATCGAACTCGCGACCTCTTGCACCCTAAGCAAGAATCATGCCCCTAGACCAAGTGGCCGAATGATGAGTGCGATTAAGGGGACGAGGACCACGGATTCGGATGGCCGTTTCTTCCGCACCCTCTCATTTTCGTCTCTCACTCTGCACAGGGTGGAAGTTGCGGGTCAGACGCCAACCGGCTCCACGTGTTCAGCGCCTGCGCATAGTCACTTCCTCTACATGGATGCCTACGTGCCCGGAAAGCCGCCCCTCCTCATGGCCCGTACCATCCCCTCGCCTCCATTATTGGATGATCATTTGAGCGGATGTTGTTGTTGATGTTGTCGTTGTTGACGATGATGATGACTGGATGATCGGATGATGATGATGATGATGATTGGATGATGTTGTCGTTGTTGACGATGATGATGATGTTGATGTTGATGTTGATTGGATGATGATTGGATGATGATTGGATGATGATTGGATGATGATTGGATGATGATTGGATGATGATTGGATGATGATTGGATGATGATGATGATGATGATTGGATGATTGGATGATGTTGCTGTTGCTGTTGCTGTTGATGTTGATGTTGATGTTGATGTTGACGATAATGACCATACTTCCCACCCCACCACCACGCGACACGCGTCTTTGCTCATCTATGGGTCTCCTTCCATTCCTCCTTCTCTCCCTTCCTCTGCGCAGCTTGTCTGCTCGGACCTGCAGGACAACGGACCCATCTTGCTCTACTCGTACCAGCGGGGTGTCGGCTGGGCTTCCGTGAGCCTCGATTCCACACCAGCTGTCCGTCATCTCCCCCCCCCCCCCCCACGGGAGCATGTCGTCACT
>JAPMOS010000093.1:5000-42500 GCA_027972325.1 Paratrimastix pyriformis | reverse complement strand
GCTGGGTCTGGGGTGATGATGATGTTGATGATGATGTTGTTGTTGTTGTTGTTGTTGATGTTGATGTTGGTGAGGGACTGGGCGCGGATTGGAGGGTGATGATGTTGATAATGATGTCCATGATGATGTTGATAATGATGTCCATGATGATGTTGATAATGATGTCCATGATGTTGTTGATAATGATGTCCATGATGTCCATGATGATGTTGATCATGATGTCCATGATGTCCATGATGATGTTGATAATGATGTCCATGATGATGTTGCTGTTGTTGCTGTTGACGAAGCGGATCGGGAAAGAAGGGGCTGGCCGTCTGGGGGGGGGATGGTGATGATTTGGATGATCATCGGATGACGACGATATAATGGTGATGAGTTGGCGACCGCGGGTCCGGACGGCCCACCAACCCGACGCCTTCCTCTGTATCGACGAGTACGTATACACCCACGCAGGCGACGCCTGGCAGTTGACCCCTCTCGCCTCCCTCTCGGACGATGACCCCGCCTTCGAGTCCACCTGTGACTACAGCTGGATCCGCTACGGGAACGAGTGGTACTGTGACACCGCGCGGAGCGCCCAGGGTTGCGGGACGGCAGGGCCGTGGACTGGGCCAGGCGGGGTCGAGGCTCCCCGGGGGTATGTTGCCGTGGCCGCGCATAAGCTCAACCTAGGCACCGTCGGGGCCCCCAAGCCCACAACGGCTGCCGGTGGTCCGTCTGCGTGCAATGAACGGGTGAATGAACGGGGCGGACTGAATGAGACATACGAGCGCCCAGAAAATCTGCCAATGCCAATCGCCATCACCAAAACAGGCATCAAAGTCGCGATGGCCGAGTGGTTAAGGCGAGAGACTAGAAATCTCTTGGGGCTTCCCCGCGTAGGTTCAAATCCTGCTCGCGACGACTCCTTTTTTGTTGCCGTGCATTCATGTATCGTTGTCTGCTGCTGAAACAGTTGTGTGGCCGGCGTCACCCATATGTTTTCCATCACCGGCCCGCTTAGCTCAGAATGGCAGAGCGCTAGACTCTTAATCTAGTGGTCGTGGGTTCAACTCCCACAGCGGGCGTGTTTTTATAATTTCCCGATTTCGTTTCTCTTCAGGTTTCGTGGCTCATCTGCACGGAGCCAACAGCCTCGTGACCTTGGGCGGCGCCGTTGCTGCGTCCTTCCAGGGCCTGGTGCCCACCCTGGCCGCGATGAATGCGTCTTCTTCCATCCACCTGCTCACAAGGTCCGCCCAAATCTCGATACTACCATGTTATGATGATTGGATGAAGATGTTGTTTGGAAGATGATGATGATGATGTGATGATGATGATGATTGGATGATGATGACTGATGGTGTTTGGATGATGATGATGATGATGATGATGATGATGATGATGATGATGATGATGATGATGATGATGATGATGATGATGATGATGATGATGATGATGATGATGATGATTGGACGCAAATACACAGCATGTCTCTGATGCTGGTGCTGACGAATGATGGCTGCGTGCATACCCGTCGCCACAAACCCCACACACCCTCCGCGCCACCAGCTGTCCGAGCGGCACGGCCCCCAGCTCCAGTGGTGCATGCGTCGCCTGCGGCCCTGGCTATTACATGGGCTCCGACCAGGATGTGTGTCAACAGTGCCCGGGTGGACGTTACCAGATCTACGCAGGCACACCCATATGCCGCCCCTGCCCTGCCGGTCCGTTTGAGCAGCGAGGTTCTGCTGGCCTGGCTGGGCTCAGTTTTTTGGCTGATGGGATGGATGGCTATGGACAAGTCGGTGTCCGTCGTTGCCTGGCCGAGCTTTTTGCTGGCTGGGTTCTTTTGGGCGGCGTATTGATTGGCTGGGTGGTCATCATCATCATCACCCAATCATCATCATCATCATCATCATCATCATCATCATCATCATCATCATCATCCGATCATCATCATCATCATCATCATCATCATCATCATCATCCAATCAGCATCATCACCCGATCATCATCATCATCATCATCATCATCATCATCCAATCATCCTCCAAGAAGATGCTGGTGCGGTTCCTTTGACGCTGGAAAGTGTTGAGGCTGAAGCCAATCGCCAAAGAATGGAGGCGGCTGGTAAAAAAAGAGTGGCCGAAAAGAGCCAGGCCGAGGAGCAGGGTGAAAAGAAGGAAAAAGTTTTGGTCTGTGCTAATTGGATAGTGGCTTTCCTACCGAAAGTCCGCCTATCAAGGATGTTCGTTGGGCTCATCTCAGCGTCATTTGAGACCCTTCCTGTCCGATTGATCAGTCCTTTGCTTCACACATCATCCAGTCATCATCATCCAGTCATCATCATCCAGTCATCATCATCCAGTCATCATCATCCAGTCATCATCATCCAGTCATCATCATCCAGTCATCATCATCCAGTCATCATCATCCAGTCATCATCATCCAGTCATCATCATCATCATCGTCATCATCCAATCATCATCCAATCATCATCCAATCATCATCATCATCATCCAATCATCATCATCATCCAATCATCATCATCATCCAATCGCCATCCAATCGCCATCCAATCGTCATCCAATCGTCATCCAATCATCATCCAATCGTCATCCAATCGTCATCATCATCACCCGTCTGTGTCTGTCTGTGTTGCTGCCGGTGTTCTCTGGCAATCTGTGTTCCACCATCTGTTCTGGCTGACAACCTGTCTTTGTGTCCGGCTGTGTGCGTCCGTCTATCAGCCTCTTCCCGCTTTCTCATGCCGCTTCGGCTCTCTGGCACTTCATCACACCGGGGCATTCATTGTGTCCGCCTCATCTTGCCTGGCATCCACCATTCCACCTTTCGCAGGTACCTACAACCCGACGTTGGGTGCCAAGACCGCAACCGCCTGCACGAACTGTCCCGTGGGTCTGTTCACCAATCCTGAATTAGACTCACGCGCGGGACAGCAGATGCGATATATACCGACACATACGTACCGGCCACCACACACCTGTTAGGTGTGTCTGTGTTCGATCGGTTTCACGATTTCATCATCATTTTGTGATTCTTGTTCGCCACCGGCCCCAAGTTCGCTCAAGCTGTGCGTCATTGAAAGAACCCCTCCTGCCCTCTTGATCAGTACCTTCGCTCCACACGCATGCCTTCTGTACGACACGCACGCCTTCTGTACGACACACACATGCCTTCTGTACGACACACACATGCCTTCTGTACGACACATACATGCCTTCTGTACGACACATACATGCCTTCTGTACGACACATACATGCCTTCTGTACGACACATACATGCCTTCTGTACGACACATACATGCCTTCTGTACGACACACACATGCCTTCTGTACGACACACGCATGCCTTCTGTACGACACACACATGCCTTCTGTACGACCTTCTGTACGACACACACATGCCTTCTGTACGACACACACATGCCTTCTGTACGACACACACATGCCTTCTGTACGACACACACATGCCTTCTGTACGACACACACATGCCTTCTGTACGACACATACATGCCTTCTGTACGACACACACATGCCTTCTGTACGACACACACATGCCTTCTGTACGACACACACATGCCTTCTGTACGACCTTCTGTACGACACACACATGCCTTCTGTACGACACACACATGCCTTCTGTACGACACACACATGCCTTCTGTACGACACACACATGCCTTCTGTACGACACACACATGCCTTCTGTACGACACATACATGCCTTCTGTACGACACACACATGCCTTCTGTACGACACACACATGCCTTCTGTACGACACACACATGCCTTCTGTACGACACACACATGCCTTCTGTACGACACACACATGCCTTCTGTACGACACACACATGCCTTCTGTACGACACACACATGCGATACATGCCTTCTGTACGACACATACATGCCTTCTGTACGACACACACATGCCTTCTGTACGACACATACATGCCTTCTGTACGACACACACATGCCTTCTGTACGACACACACATGCCTTCTGTACGACACATACATGCCTTCTGTACGACACATACATGCCTTCTGTACGACACACACATGCCTTCTGTACGACACATACATGCCTTCTGTACGACACACACATGCCTTCTGTACGACACACACGCCTGCCACCATCTTATGCCAATGCCCGGGACAGCATTTACAAGTGCGATCGAAATTGATAAATATCATCGATATTCTATGTTCTTTCGTATCATCGATATCTAAGTTGTTACCGATCATCGATAGATTAAATTGATACAGCGATCTTCTAAGTTCATCCAGAATATCATCGATAATCGCACGCACACACCCCAGGGTCCGGATGCCCGGGACAGCATATTCTAAGTTGATACATCTCACATACCGCACGCGCGCGCACCCCAGGGACGTACGCCTCCGATGCCCGGGACAGTATGGACAAGTGCGATCTGTGCCCGGCTGGCACCCTCGGCCTCGACATGGGCGCCACAGGCTCGGAAACGTGTGCCGACTGCCCCCGCACCAACACCACAACCCAGTTTTGCGGACTGGGTGCGGTTGGGGTGACCACCATGCCGCCTGTCTGTCAACCCCCCTGTGGATGATGATTGGATGATGATGATTGGATGATGATGATTGGATGATGATGATGATTGGATGATTGGATGATTGGATGATTGGATGATTGGATGATTGGATGATTGGATGATTGGATGATTGGATGATTGGATGATTGGATGATTGGATGATGATGATTGGATGATTGGATGATTGGATGATTGGATGATGATGATGATGATGATGATGATGATGATGATGATGATGATGATGATGATGATGATGATGATGAGATGATGATCGGATGATGATGAGATGATGATCGGATGATGATGATGATGATGATAATGATGATGATGATGATGATGATGATGATGATGATGATGATGATGATGATGATGAAGTGGAGGAGCAAGGGAACGGAGACAATTTGACAGGGTTTCACTTTACGCGCACATGCACACCAGCATGTCCCGTCCAACACTTTTCTTCCTCCTCCTGCTTCCGTCCAAACGCACGGACACCAGGAATTTCCGCTGACCCACCTGACCCGCGCCGAGCCCTTCGAAGTATGCGCCTTCCCGTCCTTCACCGGCATCGTAGATGTCCCCAGCGAGGACGAGTTGGCCCTCTACCTCGCCCTGGGATGCATTGGCGGGGTCCTGATTGCCGGCCTATCGGGACTGCTCCTGGTGCGATGCTGCTGTTACCCGGGACGGGGACGCGAATTCCGGAAGGCGGTGAGCGTGCTGGATATGTTCCCCATCCTGCGAAATGAGGTCTGGATGTCAGTATCTATCGGAACGTGTAACGCGCGACGCGAAGGCGGGAGTAAAGTTTCTCTTCGCCTGCGTCCTCGCAAATACACAGCATGTCTCTGTCGGTGTTGTGTGGTGTGTGTTGGACATGTTCCCCATCCTGCGAAATGAGGTCTGTATGGATGTCGGTGTCTGTGGTGTTGTGTGGGCGTTGTGTGGGCGTTGTGTGGGCGTTGTGTGGGCGTTGTGTGGGCGTTGTGTGGGCGTTGTGTGGGCGTTGTGTGGGCGTTGTGTGGGCGGTGCGGTGCTGGTCGACTGCCTGGCTGCGTCTCAATTGTCGTCCTCCACGATTTTGTGTCTGCGCTTTGGGTTTTGGGACCTCCGCCCGGCTTCTCAGATCCACCCGCCAGATATGCGCGTGCAAGCCAGCAGTGCCTGGGGTGCCGCGGTGCTTTTCCTGATGGCCGGCTGCATGATCTTCTTCCTCGTGTACCAGATCGTGCTCGGGACCTACCCGTACAACCAGGTCATCACACACTCGCTCATTGAAGGTCCGCATCATCAGTCATCATCCAATCATCAGTCATCATCCAATCATCCAATCATCCAATCAGCATCATCCAATCAGCATCATCCAATCAGCATCATCCAATCAGCATCCAATCATCATCCAATCAGCATCCAATCATCATCTTCATCATCCAATCATCATCTTCATCATCTTCATCATCCAATCATCCAATCATCATCCAATCATCATCCAATCATCATCCAATCATCATCCAATCATCATCCAATCATCATCCAATCATCATCCAATCATCATCCAATCATCATCATCATCATCCAATCATCCAACCATCGACCAGGGCTCGACCAGAACCTGACCAGCGCCGCGGCCGTGCTGACCGTGACCTCCTTGGGGCACCACGGGCCCTGCCTGGCCCCCAACCCGTCCTTCCCGGGCCAGTGCGACCCGGCCCTGAAGCTGGAGACATCCATGGGGGATGTGTCGACCCCCAGCTGCGCCCTGCTCGAGGATGAGCACACCTGCAGGCTCACCGTCATATACACCCTGGATGTCTGTGGGTTGGTGGCTTTGGTGGGTGACTGGGATGATGGGTGACTGGGATGATGATGATTGGATGATGATGATTGGATGATGATGATTGGATGATGATTGGATGATGATTGGATGTGGATGATGATTGGATGTGGATGATGATTGGGTGATGATTGGATGATGATTGGATGATGATGATGATGATGATGATGATGATGATGATGATGATGATGATGATGATGATGATGATGATGATGATGATGATGATGATGATGATGATGATGATGATGATGATGATGATGGATGATGGATGAAGATGATGATGGATGATGGATGAAGATGATGATGGATGATGATGATGCTGGTGGTGATGATGATGATGATGGTGATGACTGGATGTCTGTGGGTTGGTTCGTTGAACTGTCTATCTGGCTGTGTATGTGTGTCTGTGTGATGATGACCGACACCCTGGAGGTCTGAGGGCTGGTTGGATGTGTGGTATTCTGCATCGCCTCACCATCACCACCACTAATACCACTCCGGGTGGCAGACACTGGCGAACAATGATGTGACGGTCAGCTGTGAGGCCAATCACGTGTTCAACTACGGCTGGGGCCTCGACCTGGTCATCGGCAATTCCACCTTCCGCGTCCGCTGCCTGCTGCCCTCCCCTCCCCTTCTTCATGCCGCAAATACACATCAGCATATGATGTTCTGTCGAAAGGAGATATGCAATGATGCTCCGCCCTTCATTTTCGAGGGTGTCGTCACAAATGTCACACAAGAGAATGGTGATGGGGCATTGTCACCTGTTTCCAAGCCATATCGCCAGCCTTCGTAGCTTACTTGGCAGAGCACCCGCTTAGTAAGCGGGAGGTAATGGGTTCGATTCCCATCGAAGGCTTTTTATTCCAACGTCCTTCTCTCTTTTTTTCCATGCACAACAGCGGTTGATCAGCCCGGCTGCTGCCCCGAGTGCCCCGCGGACTGACGAGGCCGGGGCACTTGTCTTCCGGGGGGAGCTGTACTCCGTGGTTACCTTGGCATTGACCCAAGTCCAGTTCAACGCCACCCAGCTCGGTCCGTGGGTGAGTGGAGTGGTGGTGTGTGTCTGTGGCGGCGGGAAGTGGGCGGGTGTGCCGACGTGACAGAATGCGTCCCAGTGCGTCTGTCTGTGTGCGCGCGCACTTCAAAAGCGATTAAAGAAAGCCTGACAATGCAATCGCCGTTCGATGCGTTTGCGCACTACCCCATTTTACACACTGCAACCCGCACCAGGCCGCAGCAGCTAGCTCGCCATCTCCGATCTTCTTCTTCTTCTTCATCAGTATCATCCAATCATCATCCAATCATCATCCAATCATCATCATCCGATCATCATCATCATCATCATCATCATCATCCAATCATCATCATCCGATCATCATCATCATCATCATCATCATCATCATCATCATCATCATCATCATCATCATCATCATCATCATCATCATCCAATCCTCATCATCATCATCATCCAATCCTCATCACCATCACCATCATCATTACCCGCCACATCTGCAACCCGCACCAGGCCGCAGCTGGCTCGCCATCCTGGGCAACCAGAACGCCGACCCCCGGGCCCTGCAGTCCTACTGGCGCATTGAAGTGATCGGGGCCCCCCGCAGTGGCTCCGTGGCGGACCGCTACTCGTTTGCCCAGGCCCCGTCCCGGCTGGCCCTCGGGATGCAGTTCCTCATGAACGGATGTCTGTAATTGTATGATGACGATGATGATGATGATGGGGATCATGATGATGATGGGGATCATGATGATGATGGGGATCATGATGATGATGGGGATCATGATGATGATGGGGATCATGATGATGATGACGATGATGAACGGATGACGAGGGTGGGGTGGTGATGATGGCGGTGGTGGTGACAGGTCGGTCCCTTGATCTATCTGTCTCTTCTGTGATCCTTACTGTCTTTGCTCTGGCATTGACCGCCAAACGCGAGGCCTGACGATTCTCACTGTCTCCACCTCCCTGGCTGCCTCCCCCTTCCCCCAGACCACAGCGAATACCGGGTGACCAACAAGATGCAGATCATGACCTTTATCATGGGCCTCGTGTCGACACTGCCTGGTGTGATGAACGCTGTGCGCGCCCTCAAGACCACCACCGAAAAGGCCGAGAAATTCCTCCAGAAAAAGTATCGCCAGCACATGGCGAAAAAGGCCGGCCGGGCAGCGGAGAAGAACCAACGGCCCGGGCACAGCATCGCCATGATCTCGGTGAAGCAACCGCCAACCCCGCCGCCGCCCATGTCGGCGACCAGCCCATCGACGCCAGGCAGCATCTCCTCACCGGGGGCGACAACCCCCTATTTGCCCCCGATCCCGCAGACATCCCAAAACCCGCTCTTGATGCGTGCGATGCAATCGCTGTAAAAATTCGTTTGCGTATTGGCGTTTTGATGAACGGCCCTCATTTTGAGCTCATCTCTTCTTCCATCCGAGGCATTCTTCCTCATGGATGTGCTACTTCGGGTGTTTTTTTGGTTTTTGCGACGCTCTCGGTTCGCGCCTCAAAAAAGCATGTGATCACACAAGTCTGATTCACCGGGGTACACCCACAAACTCTGATCGGCTTCAATGCGTTCGCTTGCTATTATCCTTGCCATTTGTGCGACTCTGGTGGTTGCTGATGTTGGTCGGTGAAGTTCCTTCAAAGCCCCTTTCCCATTTGTTTTTTGAACTCGGATCACCAATACTAAACTGTTTCCTTTTCTTCCATGCCCACTCCCAAAGATTGCACCAAGTTTACCACATGCCGTTCTTGCTTCGATGGTGCGTCGAATTGCTATTGGTGTGGTCCCGCGACTGCGACCGAAGCTGGCTCTTGCATGCTTGGGAACGATACCATGCCTCTTGTCGGCACCTGCCCTCACTCTCAATACTACTCGTCTTTCCACATGTGCGGTGCTACCACTGGCGGTCTGTGCACGTTGTTTCACGTTCCATCAACATCGGATTTTGGTTTCCCTCATCTCTTCTCTCTCCAGAGCTCTGGACTGCTCTCGTTCTTTCGATCCTTGTCGCCGTTGGCACCACCGTTCTTGGGATTTACCATTTCCTGAAGCTCAAGAAGGAGAAGGTCGGTTCCCATCATTCCATCAGACACCTCACATCACTTTGTCACACGTTCCTGCTTCAGGCCGGCTACCAAACTCTTGGCTCTCAGTAACTTATTCCCCGTTTTCTGCTTTCCACATTCGTCTGATCTCTTTTTTTTTCTCCCTTCTCTCGGGTTTGTCATCATAACCCCGTGCCGTCCCTCCATCCCTACTCCACCCCTGAGACGACAACCACGCAACTACGGGAGGGGCGGAATAACAGTGCTGCTCGGATTCGCCGCCCTCCGAATTCTGACAGCCTCTGCGGCATAAACACACAAAAAGGGAGGGGAGTGAATGACCCGAGGGTGAGCTCCACCACCCCAATCAACACCCTCCCGCCACCATCCCCAGAAGTGGCATCATCGGGGATCAATCTCATCCATCCAGCCAGCCAGCCAGCCATCCCTCATCGTGTCATCGCATCTGGGACGGCCCGGGCGCCGTGGCGCCGGGTGGGGTGGAACCGGCCGGAGGGAATGCAGACGACCCAACCGGGGTTGGAGCCGCCACCCCCATCCCCCCAGCCCCGCCCCCCATGGCCCCGGGACTCTCCTCCGGGCCACCCAACCCGGCAATGTGCTCGTTCAGACGCGACCTGGCGACGGCGGCGGGTGTGAAAAGACAGGTTCAGGTGTGGGGTGTGAGTGCCGGGGGGAGACAGACACATTGCCCATGAGTTCTTTGATCTGCGCGCCCCAACAAAAAAAGGACGAGAAGAGGAATGAATGACCCCAGGGGGGGATGGCCGCGCGTTATTGCGGACCTTGGATTTGATTTCATTCATCGAGGCCTCTGTTTCTCGGAAGTCCTTGTTCATCTTTTGAAACTCTGAGTCGGGCGCTTTCCCGAAGCCTCCTGACAATGCGGAAAAGCGAAAAAAAACATCAGGTCGGTGGGTGATAAATCGACGGACCCGATGTCGATGAGGCCGCGGCGGCGGCAAGTCCCCTGTCCAAAATATCATTGACTTGTGCTTCCGTCCTGGTCCACGGATCCGTTCCTCCTCCTGTTGGAAAGGTCGGTCTCTCTGGTTGTTGCGAGCTCTCCGAGATGCTTCCGGGTGGGAGTTCAGTCGAGAAAAAAGGTGGGCAGAGAGGGATCGTGGTCAACGCACAGACAATTTTTCGTTGTAGATGTGTTTGAGTGATGTAGTGATTTGTGCATCGTGCAAATTGTTGATCTCATCTAGGATGTGTTTCGTCCCAGCCCCAAATACGCGCATCTTCCCCCCAATGAAGTCCTCCTCAATTTGATCGAGTTCCGATTCCATCTGAGTCACGCGCCCCCATTCCATCTGCTTGAGTTGCCTTGCCGATAGCGCAAAATACCCGATTGGTGATACAGGTGCGTACATGACAAGAAGAAAACAAAGGTTATTTGAATTGCGTCGTTGGCCTACTTGCCGACCACAGCGGCAATACCGTCGATCATGCGCTGTGCAATGCGCTTGTCTGCGGTCAGGTCGGGGTGGTAATCGCACCCGTAGTCGGTCTTGAGGGTGTTCGAGAGATCGATGAAATGAGCGCCCTCCTAGCGAAAAAAAATGATCCGAAATTCTTGAGGAACAAGCCGAAATCAAGTCGCCGGCAAACCTTGGCAGCGATCCGCTTGACATAGTCGACCGGCTCCCGGTAGGTGACACCCGAGCCGAGGAAGACGGTCGCGTCGGGGTGGAACCGACGCACCTGGGCGATCAACCCATGGTAACCTAGATTCCGATCGGGTGGGGGATGCGGAAGATGGAAGGCGCATCGAGTGAATGTGTTGTGTGTGTTGTGTGTTGGACCGGGGGGGTAGAGACGTAGAGGGGGGGGGGGGGTAAGACCGACCATTGGCGAAGACATCCTCAGGAGGCTGCGGATCAGTGCTGTAGTCGTTGGCACTGCGGTGATGTGGGAGCAGGGTGGTGTGTGTGTGTGGGGGGGGGGGGTGAGGTTGACATGGCGGCTGGGGCGAGGTCGACAGGGGGGGGGGGGGGGCGATGTAGAGGGTGATGTCGACAGGGAGGTGAGTTCGGCAATCGGGGAATGCAGACCCGAGGACGATGACCACAATGTCCGCCGCGAAGTCGGTCGTGTTGACGGGGCAGAGTTGGGGTTGTTGGCCACTGGGATCAGGGCGGGTTATTGGTGATGAATGGATGCTTGGATGATGATTGATGATGATGGGACGCTGATGCTGATGATGCTGATGCTGATGCTGATGCTGATGCTGATGACTGGATGACTGGATGATGATGCTGATGCTGCTGCTGCTGCTGCTGCTGCTGATTAGGTGGTGGTGGCAGAGGGACCTGTGCGTGTGTGTGTGTGTGTGTGTGGGGGGGGGGGGGGGGGGGGATCAGGCAGACCGGAGCGGGTGTAGAAGGTCGGGAAGGGATCCGCACTGGTGGTGTTGACATCGCCGTAGTTCCGGACAACACCTGCACAAGGGCAGCGAATTGTGAGCGGGGAGCGGGGGAGAGGAGGGGAGGGAATGAGGGATGACGGGAAGGGATGACTGGAAGTGGCTTTGAGAGGATGGGGGAGAGGGAGGGAGGGAGGGAGGGAGGGAGGGGCATACGAGGTGGCGGGGGAGGGTGCGGGGCAGACCTTTGCCCGACCAGCACTGCAGGTGGGGCTCGGCCTCGAAGTGGACCGCTAGGTGGATCACGCCAGGGGGGATGTAGACAGGTGTGGTCGGGGGGGGGGGGATGGGTGATCACGCCAGGGGGATGTAGACAGGTGTGGTCAGGGAGGGAGGATGGGTGATCACGCCAGGGGGGATGTAGACAGGTGTGGTCGGGGGGGGGATACCAGAACGGATGTCGGGTCCATTGATGGACGGGGAAACCAGCACCAGAACAGAGTGGGGTGTCACGCAAGGGGGGGGGGGGGGGTTGAGACCGACCGGTGAGGTAGGGGAAGGACTGCATGGCATCCTCCGTGTCGGCCGAGAAGTGGCACGGCCAATGACCCAGGTTGCCATACCCGCAGCTTGTTTTTTGAATTATTTTTTTTTTGAATTATTTTTTGGAAATGTTGTGACGGTGAAAGAAGGTGATCGGACAGACCTGAGGGAATCTCCCAAAAATTCAATGCGATGCTTGAATTCGCGAGGAGGGACGGGCCGGTCTGTGGGAGTCGCCAAGGGAGAGAGCGACTACAAAAAGAGGCGATGCTCGACATGGTGGTGGCGCGAGGCGACAGACCCGATCGGGGTGGTTGATCTCAAATCCGCCGAAAGAGACCATGCCGAAGAGGGCCTCGGTCCGTTTCACCAGACGAACAGTGTGATATTGCTCGGCGTGCTCGAAGCGAATCAGAGTATAATAGGCCATACCGGCATCCTGAGTCGCGTTGAATTGGAGGGTCTGCGTCTCATCCACAATGAGGCTAAAACCGATCGGACTCAAAAAGAGTGAGGAAAAAATCTGCCAGACTCATACTGGTTACCAGCGTCCTTCAGGTAAATTCCAAGAGTATGGCCAATGAAACTGATCCCATACTGAACGGCGCTCCAATCGTAGGTGTACATCTTCGGATTGCTTTTATCAAAACGCCCAGAATACGTAATGCGTGAGTCCGAGGGCAGCACCGTTTCAGTGGCGATGGCACCGAACACGAATGTCAGCAAGCACAACAGCAGAAGAGCACGCATTTTGATAGTGCCGGCCTTCCCCCTGTGTGGCGAGGCTCATCTTGTCAGCCGTCAAGTGAATCCGCGCGTGTTCGTGTGCAAGCAAACTCGAAAAAAGCAAACAGGACAAAAAAATGAGGGGCCGTTGCTGCACACTCTCGGATCATCGTCACCAGAAAACATTCGGGGCCTCCGATGGTCTGTGCATCATTCACGGACCGCCGGTCAGCGCGGTCGTTATCGTGGGACAACGGATCAGACGGCAAAAAAGAGAAATTGTCGCCCAATCACACCCGACAGCATCGTCGGTGTTCCCCCCCGGCTCCGTTGCTCGGCATCATCAGCAAGGTCCAGCCCCGAAGGTCATGACAGTATGGGGGGAAACGGGGGCGCGCCGACCGAGGAGAGCGAAAAAAATGCCTCCTCCCCCCGGGGGGATGGCGATCCAGACGAGTGTGTATGGGGGGTCACAGCGACAAAGGGGTTCCAGCGGCACGCCTCCCCGATCAGCGTGCGGGGCGCTGCTGCTGGGGGCCAACGAGGAGCTGGCCAAGAGTCGACAGTCCCGGGGCGCCACTGACGACGGCGGCACGGGGCAGGGGCATTGAGGCGGGGGATGGCGGAGGGCCTGGGGCCCGGCGGGGGGCCTGGGTGGACGGGGCACTGGGGGTGGTGGCCAGGGAGAGGCCACTCAACCCTGAGACGACGCTGGCTGTGTCGGTCTGGTCGAAACCCATCGAGGGCGACTCGGCGCTGGTGGCCGCCGGGCCGCCGGGGGCGGATGGGGAGCCGGAGGGCTCGAAGGAGTCCTGGTGGGGTGTGGGGAGATGGGAGTGGAGGGTGAGGCAGAAGCCAGCGACACAGACACAGACACAGACAGCCGCCGCACAGACACAGACAGCCGCCACAGAGACACAGACAGCCGCCAGAGACACGACACGCACAGAGAACCCACCAGACGTAACAACACACCGAACCCACTCAATCATCATCCTCCACAACAACAACAACATCATCATCGTCATTATCATCGTCATCGTCATCATCATCATCATCATCATCACCATCACCATCATCATCACCACCACCATCATCCAACCATCATCATCGGCATCATCATCAAATCATACAATCATCACCCAATCGTCATCACCGACCTGGCGCTCGTCAAACGTGCCCAGGACGTACTGGTTCACATCCAACCCTCAACAACAACAACAACAACAACAACAACAACACCATCACCACGACCGACCTGGCGTTCGTCAAACAACGTGCCCAGGACGTACTGGTTCTCATCCAACCCTCATCATCGTCATCGTCATCATCAACAACAACATCATCACCATCACCACATATTACCGACCTGGCGTTCGTCAAACGTGCCCAGGACGTACTGGTTCTGGGACAGGGACGGCTGCTGTGCGCCGGGCTGGGCGGGGGACGCGGCCGGGGGCGAGGGGGACCGGGACCAGGCAGTCGGGGGCGGCGGCTGGGCGGCCGGATGGCCGTGGGGCACCATATGGCTGCCAAAGTAGGGCGCCAGGCCGGCCAGGTCGTCACTGGCTGGGGCCATGGCGAAGGCACCCTGCATGAAGAAAGCGGCAACAGTGAGAGAGAGGGTGGTGTGAGCGGGGGGGAGGGGAGGGGGAGGAGGAGGAGGAGGAGGAGGAGGCGAGGATCGTTGTTTTGTGTCATGTGGGCGGAGGTGGGGCCCCAGTGCGGCGCACTTCGCTGACGAGGGACGCCGCCTCGTTCAGACAGATCCCATGGCGACACGCTCGACACACAGGGAGGGACACATGGGGAGACGCAGATGGACAGCGGAGAGACACAGAGGATGGCCACGGACCAGGCCCAGGCCCATGGCGGCATGCTGGGAGCCCCGAATGAGGTGGGCGCCGTGGTGGCAGACGGGGAGCCCGAGGGTGGCGCTCACCAGCGACCCGTCGGCTGGCGAGGAGGAAATGGGGGGGGGGGGGGGGGGGGGGGGAGCGGCAGACGGGTGTGAGAAGGAGGGGAGGGATGGGAGGAGGTGGGGTGAGATGCCTTGTTTCTTTGTTCTGGTCATCGGTTCTTTGTGTTACTTTTTCGGCTAGGGTATACAGTATCTTCTCTGCCCTTTGGGCTTGAAGCCTCTGGACCCTCTTGTTGAACCAAAAAAAAAAAAAAAAAAGAGAAAGAGAGATGGAATGCACCATTTCGGCAGGTGGTGTGAGCAGGAGCAGACAGACCGATGCTGGACTGGTCATCCTGTGTCCCCATGGCCCCGCCCAAGGGCCCCAGCCCCATGCCCATGCCCAAACTCAGCAGCTGCCCGCCAAACATGGCCCCGCCCGCTGCCTCAGGGGCAGTAGTGGCCGTGGGGGGCGGGAGGCCCGGCTGGGAGGGCGGGACGGCGCCGTAGGGCGGGAACCCCGTGGCATAGCTGAAGGGGTTCGGCTGGCCCGTGGCGCGCAGCTCGGCAAGGGCAGCAGCGGCCGTGGGGATGTAGCGGCGGGTGTCTGTGGTGGTGGTGGTGGTGGTGGTGGTGCGATGATGTGGTAGGAATGATGATGTTGGGGATGATGGTGATGGTGATGCTTGGATAATGACTGTCAGTGACTGTGTCGCTCTGTGTCGCTCTGTGTCGGCAAGTGGATGTGGTGGTGGCGATGATGGTGATAGTGATGCTTGTCAGTGTCTGTCAGTGTCAGTCAGTGTCAGTCAGTGTCAGTCAGTGACTGTGTCGTTATGTGTCTGTCTGTGTCGGACCGGTGAACTGGCGGGCAGGCGCGAACTGCAGGGTGGAGGGCTTGAGGTTGGTCAGCGGGCCCTCCATCAGGCAGCCCTTCTCCTTGTAGTGTACAAGCAGGTTGTTCCAGAGGGGCTGCTTTGAGAGTACCTTCGGGTTGCCCAGGATGATCACACCGTACCTGATGCGAGTGGGGATGGGGATGGGGATGGATGGGGATGGGATGAGGAACAGGAGGGAGCAGGGTTGCCCATGATGATCACACCGTACCTGATGGGAGTGGGGATGGGGATGGGGGGATGGGGATGAGATGGGATGGGGATGAGGATGAGGGAGCAGGGTTGCCCAGGATGATCACACCGTATCTGGTGGGTGTGGGGATGGTGATGGGGATGGGATGAGGAACAGGAGGGTTGCCCGGGATGATCACACCGTACCTTGGGAGTGGGGATGGATGGGGATGGAGATGGGATGGATGAGGAACAGGAGGGCGGGGGGGCGCAGGTGATGATGTCAATCATTCTGCGCCTGCTGAACACGTGATCCTCCCCATCACCAACATCACCAACAACAACACATCAACATCCTCAATCATCAACATCACCAACATCAACATCAGTGGAAGTGACAGTGGGTGGGTGGATGGGTGGGATGGTGGGGGCATGCGACATGGGGGCATGCGATATGGGAGGCGCGGGTGGCACGGGGCGGACTTGGCGCGGGTGAGGGCGACGTTGAGGCGGCGGGGGTCGTTGAGGAAGCCGATCGATTGGGCCTCGTTCGACCGGACGCAACTCAGGATGATGAAGTCCTAGAGGAGATGATGCCGATTGGACGACGACGATGATGATTGGATGATGACGATGATTGGACGATGATGATTGGACGATGACGATTGGACGATGACGATTGGACGATGACGATTGGATGAAGATCGGATGATGTTGGGAGATGATGATGATGATGACGACGACGACGACGCTGATGTGTTGGCTGGAGAATGGATGGGGCGGAGGCGGGGGCAGGGGCAGCAGGCATGGGAGAGTGGGGCAGAGAGGCGGCAGCAGGGGACCTTCTCGCGGCCCTGGAAGCTGTCTACGGAGGCCACCTCGATGTCCTTGTACAGGGCTTGCCGCAGGGACCCGTTCCGTTGCATGGTGACTGGATGGGTGGGTATGATGATGGTGATGGTGGTGGTGTGATGAATGACTGGATGATGAAAGTTCCACGCGCGCATAGCACAGGTACAGATACGGTGCGGACACTCTCACACATCCAAATCCCCAGCCCAGCCCAGCCCAGCAGCCCAGCCACACGTCCCAGCCCAGTCCAGCTCAGACACAGCCACACAGCGAGCCAATCCAGCCCGGCTCAGACACACAGCCCAGCCCAGCCCAGCAGCCACACAGCTCGCCAATTGCCAACCCAGCCCGCCCCAGCCGCCCCGACGACGGACATACGACATGGGCGCGCTGGCCCTCGTAGGGCGTGATGACGCCGATCTGTTGGGGCATCAAGCCACCTTGCATCAGCCGGGTGACCACCTTCTCGACGTTGTTGGCCTCGGTCCGGTTGAGGAAACTGGTCCCGCTGCCTGAGATCTCCTCGGCTCCGGTCGAGATGAGGAACATCAGGGGCTTGTCCGGCACGGGCCACGGGAAGTTGATGGCTGTTGGGCGTGTGCGTGTTGGTCGGGAGGAAGAAATTTTCAAAAATTTAAATTTTTGGGAAAACACGATGCAAAGGCAGATATGGGCGTGAGTGTGGGATGAGGTCGAGATGAGGAACATCAGGGGTTTGTCCGGCACGGGCCACGGGAAGTTGATGGCTGTTGGGCGTGTGCGTGTTGGTCGGGAGGAAGAAATTTTCAAAAATTTAATTTTTTTTTTTTTTAAAACAGATATGGGTGTGAGTGTCTTGTCTGTGTGGGATGAGGTCGAGATGAGGAACATCAGGGGTTTGTCCGGCACGGGCCACGGGAAGTTGATTGCTGAGGTGGATGGGCGTATGTGTGTGTGTGTGCATTGGACGGAACGAAGAACGGTGAGTGTGCGATTCGTGTGTGCGTGCGTAGTAGCTCACACGAACGGACCGGACGTGATGCGCTCAGCCACAAGAAGACACACACAGACAGACAACAGATCACAAATAGGCACAAAGAAGGCAGGGGCAGGCAGAGACACAACGGACCGGGCATGGTGCGCTCAGCCACGGTGACACCGTTCTGGAGGGAGCCCTCGTAGAACACGTTCGAGGGGAACTCGGACAGGGCAGGATGCATGCGGTACTGGACCTGTGATGGAAGGGCAGTGAGGGGGAGGGGGAGGGGAGTGGAAGGGAGGCGGTGAAGCTGTGGTCAGACGAGAGACGAGAGACGAGAGAGGAGACGAGGAGACGAGGAGACGAGGAGACGAGGAGACGAGGAGACGAGGAGTGGGGTGTACTGGACTGGACTGTGGAAAAGAGGAGACGAGGAGACGAGGAGACGAGGAGTGGGGTGTACTGGACTGGACTGTGGAAGTGGAGTGGAGTGGGAGGGAGGAGACGGTCAAGATCAGCAAATACGAGAGATGATGCGTGGTGACATGCCATGCCATGTGGACACACATCAGCGAGGACGGGCCTGGAGGCGGAGGGGCTTGATGCCCAGCAGGACGAGCCGCTCAAAGAGGGACTGCGAGAGGCCTGCATGGGAGGCCTTCTTGCACATGATCACGGGGCCTGCAAAAAAAGCAAACACACAGACACAGACACAAGAAAGAGACACAGATATGAGCCTGGAATCTGGAATCGGAGACATCACAGGGCCTGCAAAGAAAACAGACACACAGACACAGACACAGACACAAGAAAGAGACACAGAGATGAGCCCGGAATCTGGAATCTGAGAGGAGACATCATCACGGGGTCTGCAAAAAACCAGCAAGGGCAGCAGGGCAGGACGAATTTTGGGATGCGGTGCAGGGCAGGACGAGTTTGGGGGATGCGGTGCGCAGGACGAGTTTGGGGGATGCGGTGCAGGGCAGGACGAGTTTGGGGGAAGGCCGGGACGGACCGAGCTGGCAGTGGTCGCCCACGAGGACCACCTGACGCGAGCGCAGCACCAGCGGGATCATGCACTCGGGCTCGGCAGCCTGTGATGATTGGGTGGTGATTGGGTGGTGATTGGGTGGTGATTGGGCGGTGATTGGGCGGTGATTGGGCGGTGATTGGGCGGTGATTGGGCGGTGATTGGGCGGTGATTGGGTGGTGATTGGGTGGTGATTGGGTGGTGATTGGGCGGTGATTGGGTGGTGATTGGGCGGTGATTGGGTGGTGATTGGGCGGTGATTGGGTGGTGATTGGGCGGTGATTGGGTGGTGATTGGGTGGTGATTGGGCGGTGATTGGGCGGTGATTGGGTGGTGATTGGATGGTGATTGGGCGGTGATTGGGCGGTGATTGGATGGTGATTGGGCGGTGATTGGGCGGTGATTGGGTGGTGATTGGGCGGTGATTGGGCGGTGATTGGGTGGTGATTGGGCGGTGATTGGGTGGTGATTGGGCGGTGATTGGGTGGTGATTGGGCGGTGATTGGGCGGTGATTGGGTGGTGATTGGGTGGTGATTGGGCGGTGATTGGGCGGTGATTGGGTGGTGATTGGGCGGTGATTGGGCGGTGATTGGGTGGTGATTGGGCGGTGATTGGGTGGTGATTGGGCGGTGATTGGGTGGTGATTGGGTGGTGATTGGGTGGTGATTGGGCGGTGATTGGATGGGCGATCGGATGGGCGATCGGATGCCGATGGGATGATGCTAATGATGCTGATACCGCTGATTCTGATTCTGGTTCTGCTGATGCCGATGCTTGGATGATGATGATTGGATGATGATGATGATGATGATGATGATGATGCTTGGATGATGATTATGATGATAATGCATCATCTCACGACCATCACACATCATAATCAACATCAAGCATCAACATCAAGCATCAACATCAACATCATCCATCCAATCATCACCACCAACCACCAACTCAATCACCTCTTGTCGATGATCGGCATCATCCCAGTCATCATTCGATCAACAGCATCCGCATCATCAATGATACGGACCTGTGTGCTCTCATCGATGAGCACCTGGTGGAAGCGGAACGCGGCCAGCCGGGGGTCGCCGGCGCCCACGCAGGTGCAGCAGATCACATCAGCCGACTGCAGAATCTCCCGCTCGGCAGCCTGCATGGGGGGGGGGGGGGGGGGGGGGGGGGGGGGGGGGGATGGGAGGCGGGCAGGTGAGCGAACGAGCGATTGGATGATGACGATGACGATGATGATGTCAGATTGGACTGGATGCTGATGGTGGTCATGGTGGTCATGGTGGAATTCTGATGATGATGATGGTGGTGGTGGTGATGGTGGTGGTGGTGATGGTGGTGGTGGTGGTGATGGTGGTGGTGGTGATGATGATGATTGGATGATGATTGGATGCTGCTGCTGCTGCTGCTGCTGCTGCTGCTGCTGCTGCTGCTGCTGATGATGATGGCGGACCCGCTTGAGCTGCTTATAGCGCGCCTCATCGGGGGCCGAGAGCTCGCCCCGCTCGTCCTTCAGCTGCTGCAGCTTGTGCAGCTCGCTCTTCTCGCCGCCCTCCATGTGACGCACCTGCGGGCGGGGGATGGATGTGGATCAATGTAGGAGGAACGGGGGAGTAACAAGTTTAAGACGCACTCATGCGCGCAAGCCAGGTAGTGAAGGGTCGGGCGGAGGGCAATGCCAGTCGAAGATGATGATGATTGGATGATTGAATGATGATTGGATGATGATGATGATGATTGGATTATGATGATGATTGGATGATGATTGGATGATGATTGGATGATTGGATGATGATGATGATGATGCCTGGTTGTTGTTGTTGTTGTTGTTGTTGTTGTTGTTGTTGTTGTTGTTGTTGTTGTTGTTGTTGTTGTTGTTGTTGTTGTTGTTGTTGTTGTTGATGATTGGATGATGATGATGATGATGATGATGATGATGATGATGATTGGATGATGATGTTGATGATTGGATGATGATGATGATTGGATGATGATTCACTCACGATCAATCATCGGGCCCAGACCAGGTAGTGCAGGGTCAGGAACTCGACAGGCGAGGCGACGGCCTCCCGGGACTTGGCGCAGATCCGGACGGCCTTGAGGCCCGTCGCGTGGATCTTCTCCGTCAGCTGGTCCACGGCCACGTTGGATGGGGCGCAGACGAGAACCTGGTGGCGTGGGCGGGTGGCGTGACGTGGGGAGCAAAATCGGGGGTCGATTAACGTGCGCCAATACGAACGGGAAAACAGAATTCTGACAAAGTAAATCAGCCCCTGTCTGTTGGGTCAAATCGTCTGTGGATCTGCTAAAAATCACATAAATCGGCGTTCTGTGTGTTGATCAGCAAGCAACCTCTGGCGGCGGGTGAAGTTGAAAGAGTATGCGAAGGAGTCTGCCCTCCGATTTGCGCAACATGCCCCCTGAAATGTGAATGTCGTCAGCACGTTGGTGAATTTGAAAGAGTATGCGAGGGAGTCTGGTCTCTGGTTTGTGCAACACGCCCCGAAAAGGCCCCAGATGCCTGTGAACCACACATCAAAATCCTGGCCCTGGTTCATAGGCGAAGATGCTACACGATGGTGGCACTGGCCGATCAACAAGTTCAGATGAGGCGGCACCCCCAATCCCCAACCCACGGACCTGGCCCTGGTTCATATGCGACAGATGGTAGACGATGGTGGCGCTGGTAACGGTCTTGCCCGTGCCGGGGGGCCCTTGAATGAGGGACAACGGCTTCTGCAGGACGGCCTTCACGGCCGCAACCTGCGCAACCGAAGCAGAGACAAGCGGCACCACACACCACCAGCGGGACGATTGAAGATGGTGGTGATGGCGATGGTGGTGATGATGATGATGCTTTGGATGATTGGATGATTGGTGATGATGATGATGCTGATGCTGCTGCTGCTGCTGCTGCTGCTGCTGCTGCTGCTGCTGCTGCTGCTGCTGCTGATGATTTGGATGATGATGATGATGATTTGGATGATGATGATGATGATTTGGATGATGATGATGATGATTTGGATGATGATGATGATGATTTGGATGATGATGATGATGATGATGATGATGATGATGATGATGATGATGATGATGATGATGATGATGATGATGATGACACCCGAGCCGGACCTGGAGTGGTTCAGGTCGGGCAGGCCAGGAGCGGAGAACTGACACAGACACAGCCAGCCAGACACATACAAACACAGCCGAGCCCCCGGACCTGGGAGTGGTTCAGGTCGGGCAGGCCGGGAGCGGAGAAGTGCCTGGGCAGGACGGCGCGGATGGTCTGGGGCTCGACCTCGTGGCCCAGCAGGCGGTGGTACAGGTATCCGGACACACTGTTCTCGTCAATGGCAAAGAGCTTCATGGCCGCGTGCATCCTGGAGGGGCGTGCGAAGGGGGACAGGAAAAGGGGCCAAATGACGCCTCAGGCGAACTTGGGGGCCGGTGGCAATCAAGAAATCACAAAAAAAAAGATGACGACTTTGCAAAAACACCAAACTTGAACACAATGGCGGAGACGCAGGAACAGGCACAGACAGCCCACCAGTCGAACCACGGACCGATCGAAGCTGGTCGACTTCCAGACAAACTCCACCGCGAAGCCGGTCGTCAGATGGGTGGGACACATGTGGTTACTGCGCAGCTCCAGAGCCACCTCGTCGTCTGCCCCCAGGGGATGGAGTGGTATTGGATGATGATTGGATGATGATGATTGGATGATGATGATTGGATGATGATGATTGGATGATGATGATTGGATGATGATGATTGGATGATGATGATTGGATGATGATGATTGGATGATGATGATTGGATGATGATGATTGGATGATGATGATTGGATGATGATGATTGGATGATGATGATTGGATGATGATGATTGGCGAAGCCGGTCGTCAGGTGGGTGGGACACCCGTTACTGTGCAGCTCCAGGTCGTCTGCCCCCAGGGGATGGAGTGAAATGAAGTGAAGTGAAGTGGAGTGGTGTGTGTGTGGAGCAAAGGGACTGATCAATCGCAGTGGTGGGTGATGATGACGACGATTGGATGATGTTGATGATGATTGAGTGATGACAAATGAACTACGAGGACGACTGCTGATGCGAACGACGTGCCCAACGCATGACCAGGGTATGGTGATGCTGATGATTGGATGCTGATGATGATTGGATGCTGATGATGATTGGATGATGCTGATGCTGATTGGATGCTGATGATGCTGATGATTGGATGATGCTGATGATTGGATGATGCTGATGATTGGATGATGCTGATGATTGGATGATGCTGATGCTGATTGGGTGCTGATGCTGCTGATGGCGAAGGAGGAGGACGGACTGTTGATGCGCACGACGTGCCCGACGCATGACCAGGGCATGGTGCCGCCCTCACCGGGGTGACGCAAGCAGAGCTCATCTCCCGGAACCAGCCGCAGCTCTGCAGAGGAGGAAACACGAAACGGAAGGGAGACGGAGATGAAGGACGGGTTCTTGGACTGCTCTCCCCCAGTTCAATCATCAACAGCAACAACAACAAAATATCCAATCATCCCCCTCATCCGCATCATCATCCCCCTCATCCTCATCCTCATCCTCGCCATTCAGTCATCATCCAGCCATCATCATCCAGCCATCATCATCCAGTTATCATCCAGTCATCATCCAGTCATCATCCAGTCATCATCCAGTTATCATCATCCAGTTATCATCCAGTCATCATCCAGTCATCACCACCAGCACAGCACAGCGCCACGGACCGTTGTCCTCCTTTGGGAAGACGAAGTAGGCGACGCGTTTCTTGTTGAGACCCATGTCCCAGTTCCATCATCAACATGATCACCATCACTCAACATCCACGGACCGTTGTCCTCCTTGGGAAACACGAAGTAGGCGACGCGTTTCTTGTTGAGGCCCATGTCCCACCGGACGGCCACCTGGCTCTTGGTCTGGCTCTCCTTCATCCGCTTGTCATACTCCGCCTCCAGGCGCACCGGGGTGGGTGGGGGTGGGGGTGGGGGTGGGGGTGGGGGTGGGGGTGGGGGTGGGGGTGGGGGTGGGGGTGGGGGTGGGGGTGGGGGTGGGGGTGGGGGTGGGGGTGGGGGTGGGGTGGTGGTGGTGGTGGTGGTGGGGTGGGGGTGGTGGTGGGGGTGGGTGATGAGGACCGAAATGGTACAGTGGAGTGGAAAAAAGAGAAGGAATGGAATGGAAAGGAGTGGAATGTGAGTGGGAGGGTGGAAGGAGAGGGATGGAGACGCAAGGACGCAGAGGGAGGGACACAGAGGGACAGAGGGACGCAGAGGGACGCAGAGGGACGCAGAGGGACGCAGAGGAACGCACAGGGACAGGGGCGCGCAGAGATGCACAGGGATGCAGGGACGCAGAGGGACGCAGAGGGACGGACAGCCAGCACGTACAACCGGCGCAGACACAGACGCAGACACAGACACACAACAAGCGCCACGGACCGGAGGAGGACGGGTGGCGGGGCGCGTCGACAGTGCCGGGGCGCTCGGTGTCCTCGAGGAGGGCAGCCGGGTTGATCTTCCAGAGCTCCTCCAGCCGGGTGATCTGAGATGGGCTGATCTGACGGCCACGGGACTGCTCGGCCTCGGTAGGAACCTGCCGTGTGTGGGAGTGGGGTGGGGGGGTGGGGGGGGGGGGGGGGGGGGATTAGGATGATGACCGTGAGTGCTCGGATGAGTCGGGTGGTGATGATAATGGATTGGATGATGATCGGATGGTGGTGCTTACGAAGATGTTGTCTGACCATGCGACGAAGCACGGAACCACGGGGGTGACGGAACCACGGGGGCGACGGAGCCATGATGCCGGGGAGCCACGAGATGGGGACGGGGGACGGGGAGCCACGAAAGAGGGACGGGGAGCCACGGTGAGCGGACCCTGACGAGCCACGGGACGAAGGATCGCTCCTGGATGAGCGGTTTCCACTGGGTCAGGTCCCAGGTCGGGTCCTTGTTCGCGTTGTTCGGGTTGCCGCAGGGCTCGCTGGTGTGCGTGTGCGTGTGTCGAAGCAGGGGAAGAAGGACGATGTTGTGGGGATGATTGGGACCGATTCGGGTGATCCCAACCCGGTCTGTCCCACCCACCCACCCACCCACCCAGCCCCGTCTTTCCAGACCGGCACAGCAGGATCACCACCGATTCGGTCTTGGCGGGGATGAACCCCAGCAGGAAGGCGTTCCGGGCCCCGCAGTTGTAGCACTCCAGCGAGGCCTCCCCGAGGGGGCTGTCGTTATGCAGCGAGACCTGCGTGGACATGACCCCCAGGTGATGTATGTTATTTCCTTGATGAGATCGAGGGAGGTAGCTCTCGGAGTGGTGTCCGTCCGTGCCTGGGGTGAGATCCACACCAGACCTCCTTGTGCTTGCTCCGGACGAGGTGCGTAATAATATGCGAGCCGGAGGCATTCCCGCGGCCGTTGCAGAACCACTTGTTACAAATGTTGCAGCGCACCACACAAGCCGGGTTGTGTACGCCACAGTAGCTGCAGGGGTGGACGGCGGTGGTGACGATCGATGCACATGATCGACAGACCAGCAGGCATGAGGAGGCAGTTCCTTTGAGCCCTCCTCGAGATTCCCGGCAGCCGCCAACGCCGTAGCAGGACCACACTCGGACGCGCTGTCGCCGGCGGCCCCCTTCCGGGCGACCGGGGGCAGGGAGGAGAACTCGCTCCTCAGCTGGGATCCCGAGATCTGGGAGGCCAGATCGTCTTGCTGCGAAACAGAGTCCATGTGGTGGACACTGGAGCCCTCCTGAATGGAGGCGGTTTCACTGCCGGCCTTGCGAGAAGGGAGATCTGGGAACTCGAAATCGTCCGTTGGGTCAAAAAGAGGAGCATGCGGAGGATCGTGTGGAGAGGGGTTTGCCGATCCCCGAGAAGTCATGTGGAGAGGGTGGCTCTTTTGGGGTGGTGAAAGGGAGCGCTTTCCCTCGAAGGGGGATTGACCTTGGGACAAGGAGATTTTTTTAAAAGGCATGCAGCAGAGCGCACCTCCTCAGACCACTCCCACCCAAACGGCCGCAGTCACAACTCCCACGACTGCTGCTACCACTGCTCCAACAGGCACGGCCACACCCCCTCCTCCCCCTCAATCATCCACACCACCTCCAGCCACAGCCACCACTCCGGCAGCTGCCACTGTCGTGGCCTCCGCGGAGCCTATGGTCTCTGGCGTCCTCGAAAAACGTTATTTGGAGAGGCCTTTGGCGACCAACCCGGTTGTTTTCTTCGATATCACTATTGCGGGCCAGAACATTGGCCGTGTGAAGATGGAACTCTTCGCAGACGTTTGCCCAAGAACCGCCGAGAACTTCCGGTCTGTTTTCATGGTGATTTGAATCCACTCCTCACTCACGCGATGATCAGAGTTTTCTGCACCGGGGAACGCAAACGCGCCGGGTTGCCCATCGGATACAAAAACACGTCATTTCACCGTGTTATCAAGGGCTTTATGATTCAGGGTCTGTTCCTATCCGGACTTTGTTTCTCATCATGCGTCTGCTTCCCCCGGTGAAGGTGGCGATTTCCTGAAGGGTGACGGGTCCGGTCGGCTTTCGATTTACGGCGACAAGTTCCCCGATGGTCCGTGACCTGAGTTCCATTACCCCAGGCACAGCCGCTCTCCGTGATGAGCTCCATTACCCCGCGGGCACAGCCGCCACAAACTGACACCCCCACACACACACACCACCAGAGAACTTCCGCCTGAAGCACACTGCCCCGGGGCTGCTCTCGATGGCCAACAACGGGCCCAACACGAACGGCTGCCAGTTCTTCGTCACCTGCGCCCCCTGCCCATGGTCCGGCCTGCTGACACTGCCGCTGCCGCTGCCGCTGTCCTGACGGGGTGGGTGAGTAGATGGGGGGGGGGGGATTGTGGCATTCGCCTCGTCGCCCTCACTCCCCCTTCACTCTCATGTCCCTTTGCTCCGCACACGCCCTCACCCACGTATTCCCCCCCCCCCCCCCCTATCCTCATCATCACCCTCGCCCTCATGTCTCCGTCACCCCCACCACCTCCATCACCCACATCATCATCATTATCATCAGTCCAACCAGCATCATCATCCGATCATCAGCATCCAATCATCATTCATCATACAAGCATCATCATCAATCATCCAATCATCATCATCATCATCGCCCTCTCTCTTCACCACCACCCCCTGCAGGCTGGACAACAAGCACGTTGTCTTTGGGCGGGTCATCGATGGGATGATGTACATCCGGGTGGTCGAGAACAGCACCGTCAACCCGCAGAACAACAAGCCCCGCATCCCGTGCATCATCAGCGAGTGCGGCCAGATGTAAAGCAGGCGCGCGCATACACACACACCCCACCCCCCACGGGAGGGTGCAGGACGAACGGGGAAGGGGGTGATGGACGCACACACACACACACACACACACACACACACACACACCCTACCCTACCCCATCAGCATCAGCATCAGCATCAGCATCACCACCATCACCATCACCACCATCACAATCTTTTTCATCATCACCACCATCAGCATCAGCATCAGCAATCAGCAATCAGCAATTAGCAATCAGCATCAATTCAACTTGCTTCACACATCAATTCAACTGCCATGGTGCTGCGCCGCCCGGGGGGGGGGGGGGGGGGGGGGGAGGGGGAGGGCAGTCTGACATCCCCCCCCTCATGAGCCGTTTGGGGAGGCGGGCGGGGATGGTGAGGAGGCGATGGAGGATCCCCTTCCCGTCATCCCCTCCAGCACCACCCTGCCCAGTCCCATCTCCCTCCCAGCATCCCGTCGCCTCCGCTGCTGCACCCGAAAGCAGGGCGGTGGAGAAGACGATGGTTGTGGGATCTGGAGATCACAGGGGTGTACCCCCCAACCCCCCTCCCTCTCACCTCCCCTCCCCCACTCGCTGCATTCCGCCGGTTTGGGCTGTCCTGTTCGAGGTTGAAACACACTCCCACCTCATCACGCTCCGCCAGTCCAAGTCAAGTCGTGGGTGAGTGGGCTGGGGTGGTGTGGTGAGTGGGCTGGGGGGAGGGGGGGGGGAGGTCAGGATGGCTGGGTCGGGATGGCTTTGGCAGCAGGATGAGTTGGGGTCAGGGGAGGGGGGGGGGGGGGGGGGGGATGTGAGATGTCTCCGCTGTGACCCGCCTTGATGCCCTGCACCTGGCCGGCGTGCCGCCCGCCGTTGCCCATCCTGGCAAAGACCAGGGGGGGCTGCCCCGGGGGCACCCGAGGGTTCGGCCCCTGGCACCCAGGGGTGACCCCCCCCGCGGTCATCGGTCAGGTGAGAATCGCTTCTCTCACACCCAGCCAACTACAAGATGAATCAGCCACCTACAAACCACGACAAGAATTTTACAAGCCGCTACAAGAATTTTACAAACCGCTACAAACCGGTGACAAACCAGGACAAGACCGTACAAGAGCTGACAAACACCTTGACAAACACATTCTACAAGAATACAGGCTTGTCGTGGCCATTTGACAAGCAGTCTTGTACAAGTTTTGGTACGACAAGGGCGCACGACAAAGTGGTGACAAGGACACTGGTCAAGTTGTACTTTTTTTTGTCAAACGACTTGACAAAGTCAATGACAAAAATAATGCTTGTCCCTGCTTTGTAACTTCTTGTCAAACTGGCCGGGGTGCGTTGGCTGGTCTTTTGAGTGACATGTTTGACTCGACCATTTTCAGTTGGTAGGTCAGGTCATTTTAGTCTAGCAGGTAGAGTGTCAGGTTAGCAAGTTTCAGGTCTGTGGTTCAATTCCCAACCCCCTCACATCAGAATTCGAGTACCAGACAAGTACAAGACATGTGACAAGAAACAAGACCAAACAAGTCACAAGGAAACGACAAAAACTTTTACAAGACAGGTACAAGCTGACAAGAAAAACTAATGACTAAAACGACAAAGCTGGGACAAGCTGGTCAGTTTGTAGATTCTTGTAGAAGTCTTGTAAAAGTCTTGTCAAAAGTGATTCATCTTGTATTCTGCAGGTGGTGTTCCCATTTTGGCACTGTTCGGAGCACACCAGCAGCGGCGGCGGCAGTCGACCACCGTGACTCCTAAGAAAAGAGGTCCCTCTTGGGCATTCGATCGGGTGTTGTTGGATATGATGATCCCTTCCCATGTTCCCCCTATGTGGGCTATCCCCCCCACGCCCCGGCCAGCGGATCCTCCTGCCCGGCCCGGCCGCAGGGGCGAGTCGGCCTGCGGCGAGGAGCGAAAAAAAACAACAACACCATGTCGTCGAAATTTCTCTTTTCTTTGTCCGGATTACCCCCGGGGGAGGGGGGGGGGGGGGGGGGGGAGGGAGGGGAGGGAGGGGTCGAGTCGGCAGATGATGGGACACAACAGCAAAGGTAACACCACTCGGAACC
The DNA here is from genome assembly GCA_027972325.1 of Paratrimastix pyriformis. Taxonomy (NCBI): domain Eukaryota; phylum Preaxostyla; family Paratrimastigidae; genus Paratrimastix; species Paratrimastix pyriformis. The sequence continues at coordinate 13,134 of JAPMOS010000093.1, read as the reverse complement.
GCAGCAGCAGCAGCAGTGACGCGATATCTCGGAGTCTTAGTGGTATATAAAGAGGAGGGGGGGGGAGGGGGGGGGGGGGGGTAATCACCAAAGGGAGAGACAGTGTCAAACGTCCATTGAGGCGTGGAAATATGGGGTTCGATGCGCTGGTCAGGGGGTGATGATGGTTGAGTGTCAGGCGCGTGGTCGAACGCACCCGAGGGGCGGAGGAGACACACTCAAAAGTCCCGCCCCATTGGAGTTGGAGCGGGACGCACAGCAACGACACAGCAAACAGCAACGACAACCCACGGGACGAAGGGGAAAAAAAAGGAGATGTCGACACGCCCTCAAAAAGCATCCAGTCAAGTTTACCCCCGAGTGGGAGGCCGGCTCCTCATTTGGCCGAACCCCCACGACGGCGGGGGAGAGATAAGTGAGGTGGTGGTGATCAGAACAAAATAAGACGCGAGGGGGGATGGGATGCAGAAGATGATAGTGGGGTGGAAGAAACGAAGACATGGAAAAAAATCAGAGAGCAGTGGAAGAAGAGAGAATCATCGAAATAATCGCAGGTCCAGGAAACACAGACACGGGTAGAACGCAACTGGCGCAGATTCCGAAAAGAAAGAAAAGTGAAGAAACAGAGGGAGGAAAGTTCAGAAATAAATCACCCAATGGCCAAAGAAAGTGATATTATCCTGAACGGCAATGAACGTCATTTGGTCACACATCATGGATAGTATGTCGGAGGGTGGACCGGAACGGGCTGCTTGATGAGAAAAAGATCGTCAAATCCGACATCAAATGGAATGTCAAAAGCCTCTGAATCCCAGGCAAGACCGCATTCAGCTGAACGGTCGCTGCAATAGATGCCAGTGTTAGAGCACTTCCACTTATGCAGGCTAAAAGTGGGGACCTCGTGGGAGAATCTGGAACTGTCCGAGCGAGCCTGCCGGGGAAGAGCCGCGCGAGCCCTTTATCGTCGTTCTCCTGTTCCTTCTGCTTGGCGACGATGTCTGGGGGGAGATGAACCAAATGTCATCACAATCGCAGATGCTACAGACACTCCTTCAAAGTAAAGCAAAGGAGAAAATCAGGTTGCTTGGTGGGTTCAACGGTGGTCATGGGGAGAGGCGACGAGGCTGATGAATTGATGAGTATCGACGCCGGGGTGATTTTGACCGATCAAAAAAAACACAGTCAGTCTCGTGTGCGTGCAGCCTCGTCACAGTCGGCAGCTTCACAGGCGGCAAAACTCGCCCGGGAAGCAAGGAACTCACAAGCCACTCTCCTTGAGACGTTGTGAGGAATCTGATATGCATGAGCTGGCGTTTGTGCCTTGGGCCTCGCTTGGGCGGCACAAAAGGATGACAGGTCGCGAGTAGTTCGAAGAAAGACCATGAAAGAAGCAATCTGCTCCATAGAGTGATGAGTTCCGATGCAGAGAATGAGGAGCAATACACTGTCGGCTTCCATCAAAATGGCTCTTCAACCCAGGTCTACAGTGTCGCTGAGGAGGATGGGCAGACTGGCAGAGGGATAAAATGGCCATCATCATCTCAGGAATTGTTCATGTCTGAGGGATCCTTGGAACTTTCGCATGTTCTATCTCTGGCTCAAGGGTTTCCAGCACACATTGTTGGGCAAAGGGTCTGGCGGACCAAGATTCCCTCCGGCGAATCTCGATACAATTTTTGAGATTGCGCATAGACCGGGGACGAACAGCTCGCGTTTTCCTTTTTGCCTTCCCCTTTTTCTCGACCCATTTTATGAAGGGTAACGGCCCTTCTCCTCAGAAACCAGCAGTATCATCTCCGGTTCTCCGAAATACTCCATCACGAGTCATGGGCGTTCCCGCAAAACCAAAGGTCATTCTCCATCATCTCGCCCGTTGCCCCTTCACCGGATTCGTCACATTCCTCGACCGCAGGCCGTCACTCCTCGGGGTGACGAGTTTCAATTAAAATGGCCGCCAACTCCTGAGACTGCGGCTGATCTGGTTCAATTTCTGAAAGCGCAAAAGAGGTTGAAGCCGGCGCAAGTCCTCAAAATTGTAGACGCAGTTCGCACCCAGTTGGCAGCTTTGCCGAATGTGCTGGAAGTGGAGGTGCGCGATGGTCAGGATCTCACTGTTGTTGTCTGTGACCCCGCACATGAGGGTCCTCTCTGGTTTCTGACACTGAGATCGCATTCTATACCTGCCGGGTTCCCGTCACGACATACAGGGAGACACGCACGGCCAATTTTACGATGTCTTGAATCTTTTCGATATCAATGGGCCTCCATCTACCTCGAACCCCTACCTTTTCAATGGCGACTTTGTCGACAGGGGCTCGTTTGGAGTGGAGGTCCGTTTTGTGCGCCAAGTCGATCTCACCCCTCACACCGGCGTCTTTCCGTGTCTTCAGATTGTGTTGACTCTGTTTATGTATAAGCTCGTTTATCCCAATCATGTGCACCTGCTCCGAGGGAACCACGAGAGCCAGACCTGCACGCGCGAGTATGGCTTCAAGGCCGAGGTCTGCGATTTCCGCATTTCACCGCCATCCACCAGCCATCCACCATCCAATCCCACCAGGGAGATCGAAGACGCCTTTCTTACTCTGCTCTCCGTGTGGATCTCACCCCCCCCCCCCCAGGTCGAGGACAAGTACAACGTGTCCATCTACAACAGCTTCATGACCTGCTTCAACTACCTGCCCTGCTGTGCCGTCATCAACCAGCGAACCTTCATCGTCCATGGGGGTCTCTTCAACCGGGAGGGTGTCACCCTGCAAGAGCTCAACCGGATGAACCGGGTCACCGAACCCGGCGAGGAGCCCGGCGAAGGCCTCCTTGCCCAGATGCTGGTCTGCCACGACGACCCTCCGTGATCATGGGGAGGGCTCTGGGAGCGATCCAGATCCAATCATCATCATCATCATCACCCAATCGTCATCACCCAATCGTCATCATCAGCATCCCCAATCATCAGCATCATCCCCAATCATCAGCATCATCCCTCCAATCATCATCATCACCCCAATCATCATCCTCACCCAATCATCATCCTCACCCAATCATCATCTCTTCCCCCTTACCCGGCGCAGTGGTCCGACCCGACCGACATGTACGGCCGGCACTCGTCCCTCCGGCCGTTCGGCTGCAGTTTCGGGCCCAACGTGACAGAGGAGTTCCTGGGGATCAACCACCTGCAGATGATCATCCGCTCGCACGAGGTGCGCCCCAACGGATACTCGGTGGAGCACGGCGGCAAGCTGGTCTGCTCTTGGTGTGCCTGGGTGCGTGGCCTGTGGTAGCGACCTCTCTGTCTGTGGCGGCCTGTGTGGGGACCCCGGGTTCTCGTTTTCCCGACTCGCGCACGCACCCCCGGCCGGCCGGTCGACGACCACCGTCTTCAGCCCCAGGACACCAACCACCCTTTTTTCCCCTCAGAAACGAGCCAAAACACATCAAATCAAAACAAACACATCTAGATGTATTTAAATATTTTTTTTTCTCGTCTCCCAACCGCGCGCGCCCCCCACAGATCACCGTCTTCAGCGCGCCCAACTACTGCCAGGACACCAACCAGGGCGGGTATCTGCGCCTGAAGGGCCAATATCTCGATGTCCAGTTCCTGCAGTTCCAGGGCGTGCCCTCCCCCCCGGCCAAGACCTACTTCCAGGTCTGAACGCGTGACCTTCCCTCCCCCTTTGCATTCCCTCGCCTCTCTCCTCGCACACGCATGCACGCCCAGGCTGCCGCGCATTGCGGTGGCCGCACGCACGGCACCGATCCGACTTTCATCATCGCCCAAGACAATCAGCATCATCGCCAAGACAATCACCATCAGCACCGCACAATCATCATGTAATCGTCATATCCACTCACATCGCTTCTCTTCACTATTGGTTTCCCACCCACAGCCGCCCGTGTGCCTGCTCTCGTGAAGAGAGGACACCCATCGCCCCCCGCTGGGCTTCCTTCCTTCCGGGCAGGCCGCTTCCCCCCGTCACCATCACCCCCTCTATCCTGCCATCCATCCATCCCCCGGGAACCAGACGCCCGATGTGGCTCCCTCCCCTCCGGCCGCCGCTCCCTCCCCTGACAGCCTGTCCCTGACTCACCCAAGTCGGCAGATGGGAACGGCGTGTGGCGTGTGGCGTGTCGTGTCCTTCCCTCTTCCCCTTTCCCCTTCTCTCCCTCCCCTTCTCGGGGGCTGATCCCGTCGTGTGCGCCCGCGCCGGCCCCTCCCTCCCTTTCTGTTGTAGTTTTTTTTTTTTCTTCATCTTCTTCGTTGTTTGTTGTTTTTTGGAATCAAGTTTTTCTCCCTCCCCGTTGGCAACTCACTTTTTGGTCATGTGCCTCCCCTCCCGCCTTCCCCCACTCCCCGTCTCTTGTTTTTGCTGTCGCAAATCCCCGCGCGCGCACGCCTTCTTGCTGCAGCTGCCCGCCCGCCCGCCTGCCTTGTCTTGGAGGTGGCAGATCTCACACACCATCCCCGCCGCCATTCATCAACACACAAATCCGTCATCTTTATGCATCTGGCCTCCGACGGTGATCCACACGCCACGCACACACACACACACACACACCGTGTTGTTGTCGGGGGGGATGTCGAGTCACCTCCACCGCCTTTCGCCCCCCCTGCCCTCCTCGCTCATGGCTCCTGCTTTTTCTTTACGTCTTCGGAAAGCGAATAGCACGTCTGTTCTGTCCGGACGGGCGCGCAGGGGGCGCAGAAGGGGGGCGCAGAGGTATGCGGCCGGGAGAGCACCTCGATCTGGGTCACGACGCAGCAGGCGTCCTCCCAGTGGCGTTCCTGATCCGACACAGCGGGGGGGGGGGGGGGGGGGAGGAGGGGAGGGGGGGGATGCGAAGACAAGATGGGCGGCCGGGGGGCGGCGGGGGTACAGACCGTGGTTACCCGCAGCCAGGGCGGTGCCGAGAAGGCCCTCGAGAAGAGTTGTCATAGCGAATCTGTCTCTCATACTCGCACGCTATTGTCGAGTATAGCGGGATAGGTGCATCTGAAACAAACACAGCGACGAATTTTTTTGGCACCGTTCTTACATATCCCGTCGCAAATCAGCTCAATATCCTTGCACCGCACACCCCCTCCAGGCGCGTGGGCGGGGCGGCCAGCGCGAGCCGCGGCCAGGTCGTCGACCGCGACCGGCACCAGGGCCGAGGCCAGCCAGGGGCCTCTCTGGGCCGTGAGGGCCGCCTCGAGCAGGGCGCCCGCGGCCGCATCGCCCGGAGCAGGAAGTGCCGCATGGCGACGAAACCCGAGAGGGGCGGTGAGTTGGGTGCGCCGTTGAGCCGGTGGGCCTCCGGCCAAGGCCCCCAGCAGGGCCCGCCCGGACGGGGCCAGGTGACGAGAGATGGGGGAGGAGGATGAGGAGGAGGAGGAGGCGAAGGTCTACCAAGAGCCGGCGGTGGTGTGTGGTCGTTTCTTGAAGGTGGGTTCCCCGACCTCCGCACATTGACCTGAAGAAGGAGAAAAATTGGGACGAGCTACGCAGGACTCGAACCTGCAGTCTCCTGATCCGTAGTCAGGTGCCTTATCCAATTTGGCCAGTAGCCCGATGATATTTCTGGAGGCAAATCCATGCCGCTGTGCCCATCATCATCAGGAATGCCCCGAAAACAACTGGGGAACGTGGTTGACTGCTGCCTCAACGAAACCATCAAGCGCGCTGAACCTAGGGATCAGTCGCACCGTGGTGGTGGTGTCCGTGAGATGTTCGAGATTCGCATTAACGGTAGCTTCTGTGCGCTTCTTCCTCTGGGAACGATATTCCAAGGTGTACATCAAAATTACACTGGAAATACGATCATGCGGGCTCGGAACGAACCAGGTGTCACGCGGGAAGAAGGGGCCATTTCTCCACATTCCGGAACGGCAGTAAAAACCATCCGACCCCTTCGGGGGACAGGACACCGGAAGAGTCGGCTCTGGCTCGGTTAGTCGGCCTTGCAAGCCGGCAAGACAGCTCAAATATCGGGAAGTCCTCTCCGAGGATGGGCCGACGCGTCAGGAAACTGGCGGCGTGAGAGATGAGAGCGGCTGTCGGTCGGGTTCCCCCCCCGGCTTAAGGTTTCACCGGAAGTACACACAGCTCAGGACGCCGCCAACGTCCTGAGCTTACTTTCGTTCTTCATTGATGGCCTCATCAGGAGACTCCGGGCACTGAACCTTGGCGTCCAGGTGCCAGGGCGGAGGGAGCGCATTCCCGGGCTCCTCTTTGCGGATGATGTGTCCGTCTTGGCCGAGAGCCCCGAGGAACTCCAGCAGGCCCTGGACGAGTGCGGGGCGGTGGCCCTGGAGAGGCGCTTTGAGTGGTCACCCGACAAGTGTCGTGCAATGGTCTTCGAGTGCTGGGCGGCCAGGCGCAGGAAGGAGTCGGCCAACGACAAGCAGGCTGCGGGCGAGCAGAAGCCGTGGTCAGTGAGCCTTAGCGGCAGGGAGATGACGCAGACCCGGAGCTTCCGCTTCCTGGGGCGGAGCTTGAGGACGATGCGAGCACGAAGGCCTACACGAGTGGCCGTGTCCGGGCGGCCTGCGCGATGAGGGGCTCCATCAGCCGGCTGTTGGGCAGGGTGGGTGCTCTCCCTCCGAGGCTGCTCGGAGCACTGTGGCGCACCTTGGCCTCCCGAGGTTGCTCTGGGCTGCGGCAGCTTTCCCTAATCTGCGCGACAAGAAGGCGGAGCGGGCCATGGATACGGTGCAGCGCATCTTCGCCTGTTTTGCCCTCCAGTGCATGGGACAAGCATCGTCTGCCGCTGTCGAGGCGGACCTGGGGCTGACACCGGTCGCTGCTTTGCGGGCCCAGGAGGTCATGATCGAGTGGGGCCGGATCAAGCTGCTGCCGCAGGGCCGCCTCGTCCGTGAGCTGGTGGAGCTGGGCGAGAAGCTCCCAGAGACAAGGGAGGGCACCAGCGCATTGGCGAATGGGCCGGTGCCGCCGAGGCGGTCCTGAGGGACTATGGCCTGGGCAGAGGGCCCGGCCTGGAGACGAGACGATCCGGTCCATTGGCATTGCCGCCTGGAAGGACATGGTCCGGAAGAAGGTGCGTGAGCACGTCGAGGCCAGTGGCGCGCGAAGGTGGAGGATGCCCACTCACACCCGAGGCTGGCGCTCCTGCGGCAGGTCAAGCAGGACTATGGCCGCAGCGAGGCCTACCTGGACGACATGAGCCCGGCTGGGCGCCGAATTGCGGCCCAACTGCGCGCAGGGATGTACCTCGATGGTGAGTTCCTCCGAACCTGGAAGGGCAGACCTGAGGCGGAGCGCGGAGGAGCCTGCGTGTGCTGCAGCGCGGGACCGCTCGAGGATGCCCAGCACATCATCCAGCAGTGCCCCGCCTATGAGGAGTTGCGCAAGAAGGCCTGGGACCGCCTCCATGCCGCTTTGGGGCCCCGGACTGGGCCCGGCTGGAGGCCCTGGGCGCCGACAAGTGGCAGATCATGATCGGGAGGCCTGCGGCAGGCTGGGGACGGCCGACCATCGGGGCCGTCAACAGGATTGCGGGGACTTCCTGGCTCAGGCCCATGCGCTCCGGCTTCAACTGCTCCGGGAGCGTCGGGCAGGACCACCGCCAGTGGCCAGCGAGCGGGGCCCGGCGGGAGGCTACGTCGCGGCGACGGAGACGGCTGCCTGCTGTGCCCATCCAGCAGACTAGTGGCCACCACAACGAGGCCCCCTCTACATAACAATGGACTGAACCCCTCTCCTTTGCGGGTGGACGACGGCAGCGTCAGGCTCGCCGGATGGGCTCGTCCTCAAAACCTGCAGGGAGGGGGGTGGGGTCTCAGGTCGCTGCTCTTCCCGTCTCCTTCTCTTCCTGCTTTGCTTTCGCCAGGATGGCGGCACTGCCCAAGCGGGACTACATCTGGGCCTGACGCTGGGCCTCAAGCGCTGAAGTGGCTGGGGATGAGGTGATATTTTGTGAAATCGGGTTGGGAAATGGGGGAAATGGGAGTAAAACCTTTTGTGAACTCTTCTCGATTGCGATTATCTAGTTAGCCTCCTACGAGGCTGCATTAACACGAGACTGACTGACTGGCAGAGTGGTTAACGGCCAAGATAACCTCAATCCCGTCGGTTCTACTGCCTACTTCCAACCTCGTGCCAAAAGCGTTCTTCTTTGGTGCATGAGCTTCTTC
>JAPMOS010000092.1:0-156502 GCA_027972325.1 Paratrimastix pyriformis | reverse complement strand
CTGTACCCATCCACCGAACCTCCCAGGAACCAGTCTTCCTTACCGGCGTTCTATACTCTGGGAAACTGAGATCCGCATTCCTGTGCGAAAACGCCATCACCGTTAGGCTTCCCGCCCGCCTCAGCAACGAAGATAGTGGGAGTCGTCCATTGGTTCCTCAGCGTACCATATGCGTCCGCCCTCCTTTACTGTCGCCCCTCCCATATCGGTCACACATCTCAGCCACTCTGTCGAGAACCTTTCCCAAACTGTCCCATGTTCTCGCCCGAAACCATCTCCCGGGACCTCCATCAATTGCCATAGCCTCACCTTCGTGATCTGCCTGCCCCTTATCTTCACACACCGCCCATCGGCTCCACCCACTCGAGCAGCTGGTCCGTCTTCAGCCCTCCGCCTTGTCCAACCACTCACTAGCTTCACTGCATCTTCCATCTCTCCCCACACATCCCGCCATCCCTGGGCACTCAAACACCAAGTGGTTCATGGTCCTCACCCCACACCAACACTTCCCATCCCTCCCCGTTGATGTAGAACCGATGTTGGCCGTGATATACCGCTGCAGGATTGCCATCATCGCCAGCTCCCTGACATCTCACACCTCATCGTTTGCACGTTGATCCTCCGTTGCGACTCTGCGTTAATCAACACACCCGTTTTACGAGCTGCCCTCCATTCGCGACTTTTCTCCCATTCTTCATCACCTCTCTGAAGTCTGTCTCCACCTTCCCGTCACTTCTCCGCACCAGCTTGAACCCATCCTTCGGGCACCACGCTCGGCTCCATCTTTTGCTCCGTCCCGCAATCTTGTCTGCCAATCTGTTCCTCCGCATCCAGCGACGCACCAGTTTCCTGATGTCCTTAACCCAGACCAGTCGTATTCTCCACGATCCTTCACAATCCGCTGCCCCTCCGCAGCAGTCCTCCGCCTTCGATTCTATCAGATCCGTTGGTTTCACCAACCCTTATCAGTCCTCAACCCACCCCTTTGCCACTTTACTGTCCGTTTCACTTCCACATTCGCATCCTGTCCAATCCGAATAGCCTCCAGAATAGCCTCCAACCTGCTTCATTGTTAGTCTGCCCCGACCCGAACACCTCCTCTGCTCTCACCGCCCATTTTTTAATCTCTCAATCACCGCGAACGTTCGTCTTCCGGCTTGTCGCACCCCATCAGTATAAACAACTCCATTCCGCCTCTGGCTCCACCACTCTTACTTCCACCTCATCACACTGCCATCAACTCCTCCCGCCTTTTCCACAATACTCGTCCCACTCACCAGCCCTCGCCTCCCCATCTTGTTCCTCCACCCGCCCTCCGCCCTCGCTCGCCTCAATCTGCATCCGACCCCTCCTCCCATCTTCTCGCTCCCTCTTACTCTCCCCTTTCCCACCCCATCCTCCTCCCATGTTTCTCTGTTTCACCACCACCTTCCCGACGCACTGCAACTTTGCTTGCCTCTGACTTGCTCGCCCCGACCGCCCCAACCCCCGACTCCCCTCACTTTCCTTCATTCCCCTTATCTGCATTGCCTTCCTCCTTCCTTCCCCACCTCCGCCTTCCGCCCTCCTCCGCCGACTCTCCTCCCGAATCCGCCTCGCCAATTGCAGATAGTCCGGACTCACCCTGTTACCATACAGACACACCTGCTTTTGATCGTCTCCACACTGCGGCATCACCCTTTCCAATGAAATCTTCCCCCCCATGATGAGGTCCGCCACACTCCGAATCTTCCTTTCATGAGGGTCTGTCTGTGCTTTTGTTATCTTGCAGGGCTCCGCTATCTCTTCCAGTGTCGTCGGCATGCCGTACTTCACTCTCCTCAGTTTTCACCGTCCCTCAGGATCGCCATGTTCTCCCAGCATCACCCGCAACGCCCCAATCACCACCCCCGGCATCTTCTCCTGCCGTGCATCTTCACCCACTTCCCTGCATCATCCAACAGCGCGTCACAATTTCCAGCACGATCTCTCCTCAGCACCACTCCACACCCCTGCTCGTCCGCCATCCTCCCCAGAATTTGTGTCATCACCATCATATCATGGATACCACCGGTCCTTCAGCCCCATACCCCTTCCTCCGGAAAGAACAGCACCTCTGCCGGGTCGCATTTCCAATACGGAACCTCCGATTTCCTGAACACCTCGCATATCTCTGCTTCAGTGTTTCCAAGTCCCTTGTCGGCATTGCACTGCCTCGCCGTATTGTGCGCGACACACCATTAATCATTTGCACCATCAACCTCGGAGGGACCTTCGTCCATGAGCCTGTGCAGTCGCCCACACATTTTCTGGATCACCTTCTCCGTGTTGACCTTCATGTTCATCTCCTCATCTATCCATATCCCAAGATACCGAATTGCTCCACCCTTTGCTGCACTCTGATCTTCCGACCTCTCCCAGATCCAAGTCCGTCTTCCCTTCACCCCGCCACAGGCACACTTGCTCCACGACAGCTCCATACCAGCCTCTTCCACTTTCCGCCTTACCGTATTCACCCAAGCGGACCATCTGTTCCCTTGTTCTCGTCACCAACATATCGTCCGCAAATGCCAACACCTTTACCTTCCTGCCGCTATCCAGAATATAGCCTCCTGTCGTCTCACCTCCGCCAAGACTCCTCCATGAAGGAGATAAACAGGCAGGACAACGGGTCCCCTTGACTAATTCCTCTCTCAATGTCATAGCTATCCGTCAACCCGTACCCCGTGATCACACGCGCCTTTCTCCCCTCACACAAAGCTGTCCACATACCTGACAAATTCTCTTCCACCCCCATCCTCAACCCCTTCTGAGCGCCTCCATGTCAACTGTATCATAGGCCTTTCTTATATCTAGCGCACATGTGGAACTCTTACCTCCCATAATCTTCGAGTCCGTCAACACCCCAAAATCTCGGCGTCTCAATCCTCCGATCCCTCAGGAAACCAAACTGCTCCGCCCCGAATAAATTTTTCAACGCACCAGTCTTGAAATCTCGAGGCAATCACTACCTGCAGTCCTTTCCAAAAAACCTGTTATAGGCCTTCTACCGGCCGGATCCCCGGATGCTCCGTCTGCGATTTGTTGCCATATAGACCGAGCTGAGTTTCAGCTCCTCAGGAACCTCAGACTTCTCCAACATCTCGTTGTATCGCCTCCCAACCACTCCTTAATTTCGTCCTGACAAGCATGGACCATCTCCGCCGTCACTCCATCCGCTAGCTGCCTGTCCGGCAACGCCCCAGTATTGTCTGGATCATGCGTCGTCAGAGGCCATAATTACCCTTCCACCCACGCCTCCCGTTACCTCCTTCAGTCTTTGCCCCCCGTCCCCACCGGCAGCTTCCTTTTGCAAGCCCCGCCATGAATCCCCACCATCCTCTTAACCTCCGCCGGGTCCGACACCACCCTGTCCATCTTCCTCCGCATTTCGAGTCACGTAGGTTGTACTATGCCGCGCCATCCGTCATGATACCCTTATAGATACGCTTGCGCTTTCCTCCAATGCCCCATCTCTTACCATAATGCACCGACCTCATCTTCGCCAACTGTTTCAACATCTCCTTCCTCTTACTGTCCTCCGCCAGCGCTCTCTCCTCAATTTCTTTATCCTGAAAGGCTCAAAATCTCGATCCGTATTCATCACATCCCTATAGCCGAAAACGCAGCCAGCTGTTACCCGAAGAAACTCACTCATCTGTTCAAATGATGGCTCCTCCCTTCACAGCTGCCTCGCAACATTTGCGCAACCTTCCCACGGTACTTTTCCATTTTCCCAACCATAACATCATACTCCTCCTTCTTTGTCCCGCAACAGTGCCTCCACCTCCGTCCGGAAGGGCAGATGGCCACCTTCCTCCGAGCCATTTTCACCGCAGACCGCCATCATGGGTGATCCGTGACCGCCTCGCCACTGAATCTCATCATTCCGCCAAACAAACAAATTGTCCAGCACCTCCCCATTGTCCCCTGCGTCGACAGACACAACCAACCGGGCCCTCCCCTTCCCCTTCATGCTCTTCCTTCGCCACCGTCCCACCCTTCCGGCTCCGGATGTTATCTCCCGCCTTCCCAACCATCTTCGCCACATCATACAATCCCAGTTTCTCTTGCTCCCCTCCTTCCTTAGCCCATCCGTTCGCATCTGTACACCACGACTCCTCTCCCATCCGACGCCCCCCCCGCCACACACTCTCCAACCGCTCCAAGATCACACTCCTTACCCTCACGTTCGCCTCCGTCTCCAGTAGGAAAATACATGTTGATGAGTCTCATCTGATTCTTCCTCCGTCCAGTCCATAAACATGAGATAACCAGGAATCACCTCCGTAATCTTCGCACTGCCACTTGCAATGTTTTTCTATACCCAATCATCACCCCCTCGGGTGCCTCTAACAGACTCCTCCGCCACAGAGCTCCTCCAGCACCACCCTTCATCCATTTTTCCTGCAAAACTCCTTGTTGTCCCTCGTTCCTTTCGTCTCCTGCAAGAGCGCTATGTCCGTTCGACCCACCTTTAGCAAATCTTCTACATTTTCTTTTCCATTCCGAGCCCAGCCCCGCACATTCCATCCGACCACCCTCACCCGATCCTCTTCCCGGCAGCCCCGCCCTCGTTAGCCTCCTTTTTTCGGCACCACTTTTCCACCCCACAAAATTCTTCCGCCTCCGCCTTCATCATACACCCGCTCATCCAGCATTTTCGCTTTTTGCCTCTTCTTCCTGCATCCCTTTCCCCTTCCTTCTCCGCGCCTTCACTCCCTTCCTCCCCGCAGGCACCCTGACTTCCGGTAACTATCCCCACTGCAGATAGGCTTCCCACACCCACCCCCATGCACTGCTCCGCCCCGGCCCATCCCCGCCCCAGCCTTCCCACCTCCCATCTGCATCTTCACACCTCCGAACGCCGGACCCAGGGCCGACTTCTCATCTTCGAAGCCTTTTCCTGCCCCTCCACATACAGGAACACATCTCCATGACCTGCTTCCTCTTCCCCAACTTCTCCGACCCTGCTGTCATTAAACCTCCACCATTGGTCTCCATCTTTTGACCGCCACCCAGTGTCGCCCACCCCCTTCTCCCACAAAACTCCGCCACCGCTACCATGTGGTACACCTTACCGCCCACTTCCACCACATCCGGCTGGACCTCCATTGCCTCTTATCAACCATCCCTTCCCTACCCCGCGTCACTTGGACGACCATAACACCCTCTGTTCCCACCACCCGCTCCTCCCTCGCATGCCAACGATCCACCCCACACCCAGGGCACCTTTTCGTATCCTCTGATTTGAAAGGATCACCCTTCCCACAGCGTCACTCATTTTCTCGAAATCCCGCTCCAATCTCACCGTTAGATCGCTTCTCTCCGTTCCGCTGCTCATAAGCTCACACTCCCGACATGTGTCCTCTACTTCCACAGTTACCTTTGCCGCTATCCCAGACCTCCGCAACACCAACGAGGGCCTCCTCCGCTTCCCCATCCTGCCCTTCGTCCAAACCCCTGGTTCCTCCCTCCACACCCCATCTTCCCACCCGGGGTCCCATGACCTCCCGCAATATCTCGTACAACTCCCCACCCCCAGCCGCCTCAACCACCTGGAGGGCCGTGCTGATCCAGCACCGGTGGCCAGTGACATTAACTATTCCTCTATACATTCCGCCCCATTACCATCCTCCAGCTCTCCATCACCCTCCCCCACTCCATTTCCACCTCCATAGCAATCCTGCTCCCACCGCCTCCAATCTTTTTTACCGATGTCATCGTCATTACAATAAAACTCAACCAACCCAACCAGCTTTTTCAAAATTCAGCCAAGTCAATGTCAGCCCACCCCCTTTTCCACCCCTCCTTCATCCCCACCCATCTCTTTAATCGGTCAACAATAAAATTCCAATTGGCCTGGCATGCTAGACCTTCCAAGTCCCCCAAGCGTACATTATCACTCGCATCCATGATATCCGAGCCAGTCTCCTTTCCAAACCTCCCTGTCCCAAGAGCACTGCCAAAATCAGAGGAGTCTACAAGGCAAACGGCAACAAGGAAAACATTCGCACAGACCGTAAGCAAAGGAAGCCAGCCCCAGCCACCTGAGCCAAAGTAGTATGCCCCGATGTCGCCAGCCTGTGACGCATTCCCATCCCCGGCATGGTCCTCCATCCCTCCATCGAGGTTTTCCCCAAAGTCGGGGTTCTCCTCTGCTCCTTCCCTCATGAGGTTGTCCCCTTCAGCGGGGTTTTCCTCCTTCTTGAGGTTGTCCCCCTTGGGGTTTTCCTCCTCCGTGTCCGTCCCCACCCAGCCGATGGCGCCCAGCGATGCCCCTTGAGGTTGTCCCCGACGCCGGGTTTTCCTCCTTCTTGAGGTTGTCCCCTTCTTGGGGTTTTCCTCCATCGTGTCCATACCCCACCCAGCCGATGTCGCCCAGCGCTGCCCCTTGAGGTTGTCCCCGACGGCGGGGTTTTCCTCCTTCTTGAGGTTGTCCCCTACGGCGGGGGTTTCCTCCTTCTTGAGGTTGTCCCCATCGGGTTTTCCTCGTACCACTCGGTGAGGTTTGCCTGCCACATTTTAGCCAGGTTGTCCTCGACCCTCTCTCTGGCCACCCCAGGGGTAACGATCCCTAGGGCATCCCGCCGACGTAGCACAGCGGCCCCTCCTCTCCAGCACCCGCAGGAACCGCTGCGGGTGTTAAGGGGGTCCTGGTTTGACCGTTGACCCCTTGACCGGCCCTAGCGTCACCACCAGTCCTACCGAGATCATCGATCTCAGAAAATGAGTAAACTGTAATAAATGAATACTTACACAGACCTTCAGACGTCGTCCAAAGTTGCCCATTCATTCGGAGGTTTTGTGCAGATGCAGGCATTGGAGCTCCCATCTGCTCAGTCCAGTATTGGAATTGGATGACTGAAAAAAAAGGTACACACAGACCAACCCCATTCCAGGAAAGCTCAAAACAATAACCAGACTGCCCTTGACCAGCCCTACCAAGATCAGCGGCCACATTCCTAAAAGTTTCTGAAGATGACGAAAAAGAATACCGGAAAGACAGACTCTCTCCCAAAGAACGTGCCGCATCAGCAACATCCCAGAGAAGGATCTTCCATCTGACCAGACGGTCAGACAGGCATCTCAGGGGGCCAGATATCTGAAATTCTAAGGATGAGCCGCTGCCAGACGTCCCAACAACCAACAAACCGGTAGTTATTTCCGACACCAGACAGGGCCCACCTCCGAGGCAAAGCACTCTGTCCAGCCGGGAGACTATGATCAAAGCATGATTAGAAACTCTCCATCCATCTTCCTCCATCCACAGACCAACGAGACATCGGCTAGACATACCACACCAACCTGAGGGCAGCCGCCACCCAATGCAGCCACCACACCAAGCCGGCACACCATCCAACCACAGTTGGAAAGTAGGGGCGCTCAGCCCACCAGAAAACGCGGGAGAAAACAGCCATCCCAACCCCGCCAACCCTCCTGATCCCATCTCTCCCGTCCACCACCGGCCCCTTCGCCCCTTCCAGAGGTCTTCCCCTTCTCCGTACCAGCATTCCCAGTTCTCATTACCAGTCTTTATCCAACCCAGACGACCACGCTTCTCGCCCCTCTCTTTTTGATCAACAAGGCCAATTCCATTTACCCTACCGTGGACCCAATTCTCTTCGACCACCGTCTGCATCCAAAAGCACCATACACATATCACTTCCTGTCTTTGCACTACCTTCTCCAGTTTTACCCCCACTCCACCTTCTTTTCCTTCATTCGATTGCTCCCCCCCGCCAACCACTCTCCTCCCCACGCCATTCCAATAGAAGGCTGTTTCTTTCCACACGCATGTCCCAGGAGCAAGAGCGTAAGAGGGTGGAAGAGAAACACAGCCCCCCAACCTTTACTTGAACTTCTTCCCCGCATTCACCCCCACCGACACCTTCACCACACGCGGACGCAACTCCCGCTTCAAAGCGTCGATGGCCTCCCTCTGCTCCGGGGTTGCCATGACACAAAACGTCCCGTCCCACCGCCCACTTGACCACGCCACTTCTGATCTCCAAATATCGGAGACCTCTACCACAATGTGGTGGTTCTTGAGGTACTCCTGCATCTGCTGCGGCCACTCGACACCGGCCGCACGAATAAAGGCCAAACGATGGTCCGCCCGGAGAGGCCGATCCTCCCCCGGAGCGATCTGTACTATGCGCTTGCCCCGGAAGATCTCCGGGATGTGGGGCTGTCCCACCGAGCATGTCACAGACACACGCCATGCACCCGGCTGGCGAGCAGGCTTGACCCAAACTACCGGGGGTGGCGATCAATAAGTCAGCGATTGCGAACAGACACTGCGCACTCGGGTTCGCTTGACGCAACCATTGGCGAACCTCCTCTTCTTTAGCTTCCAGGGGCAAACCACCCAGATGAGCCCTCATTGTAACAAAGGTCACAGCTGAGGGGCAAACCACCCAGATGAGCCCTCATTGTAACAAAGGTCACAGCTGAGGCCGGCCGCTCACATTCACTTCCCAGATCAGTCAGGACGGCCTGATTCCGACTTGCAAAAGCTCCAAGAATCTCCGCGGCATCGGGTCTCAGACACGTCACGCCAAAAGTTCCTTCTTCCAGGCCTTGTTGAACACGGGCCTCGCCAAGGATCTCACGAAGCTGGCATTCAAGTTCGTACCAGCTAAATTGCACAGCACTTGGCTCAAATTTAATAGCGAATCTCATTGTCTCAGCCTGTAATTCACAGAAGGCAATTGACAAACAAAGACCCAAGATGAGCCCAACAAACATCCTTGATAGGCGGACTTTCGGTAGGAAAGCCACTATCCAATTAACACAGACCATAACTTTTTCCTTCTTTTCACCCTGCTCCTCGGCCTGGCTCTTTTCGGCCACTCTTTTTTTACCAGCCGCCTCCATTCTTTGGCGATTGGCTTCAGCCTCAACACTTTCCAGCGTCAGAGGAACCGCACCAGCATCTTCAACAGAATGAGTTTCAGAAGACATCGTCAATTGGCCAATAGAAAAGGCGAAGATCCCAAATTCAAACACTTTCCAGGTCGGTAGGACCGGGGGGGAGGATCAAGTGGAGGTTGCGGTTGAGAATGATCTTGAGACGAAGGTTGTTTTTCGGGTTGTTGTTGAGGTTGCATTTCGGCTTGTTGTTGTGGCACAGGTGGAAGATAAGACGGAGCAGACGGGTCGAAACCTGAAGTTGTTGCGGAATCCCCAGACAGCATTTGCAAGAGTGAACCAAAGTGGTTGAGAGGTGAAGACATGTTGGATAATCGAAGGGAAACAAGAGCAGTAAATTTACTGTTGCAGGAACCGGTCGGGAGATGGGAAAAGGGGGAAGTGGTAGTTCGGGGTCGAACTCGGATATCTTGGGTACCGGGGAGGAGAAGGCTATCTCACAACACTACGGGGAAGGTCGATAGAAACACCGATTTCAAACATTATTAGTGTCATTGCAGATGCACGAGTGACAAGGAAGAAAGTTTATATGATCAGCTCTTTCGGAAAATCGCGGAAAGAATGAAGAACCCGAGAGCCATGAGGTGCGTGATGGTTATTCCGTACGGACCTGGAATGCCGAACAGAGATGGAATCGGGAGCGGGTTGGATATTATCCGCAAGACGATCACGATGGAGAAGGTCAACGCAATGGTTAGGGAGATTGCGGTGTTTGAAGCGGGGACATTCCAATTCTGGCGGGCGAATTTCTGGAAGGACGGAATTATAGGTGCTGGTAATGCCCCTTGGCCTGTGGGAATTATCATGGTGGAGAATGCCGCTTGTTGAGAAAAGTATCCGGTGGATGGAGAGGCCTACGCAAGAATGAAGGAAATGATGACAAGACAAGCAGGGGTGCAGAGGGTTCATTTTGGAAACGTGGGCAAAACTGAAGATTGCTGTGCTATGATGGCAAGGGAAGTTCGGAAGAAAGTGTCAAGGAGACTCGAGTGTCTCTGTAACCCGAGAACTTATCACAAAGGTGAATGCGAGTTGGCGGCTGAGATGGGAATTCTGGACGTTTGGACAGAAAGAGAATGGAAGAAGGCAATGATTAGTGCGAAGAACTGGGGAGAAACTTTTCAGATTGCCCGAGAGATGAGACCAATCCCCCTTGAGGGGGGACAGAACCCACCCCCCCCCGGAAGGGGGAGGGAGGGTGTGGGCTGAGAGGGCGTTGGGCCCGCCAGAGGGCGGGCAAGCGCCGGGCGACTGGAGCATTAAGCTCTGGTCTGCCAATTGGAGCCTGCACCTGCTCGGTAATTTCGGTTGCCGGGGTGGGTTTGTTTAAAAAAAAAGATGCCGAAGTGCCGAACAACGGGGGTTCACCCGATTGGTGACCAAGGGCTCGCAAGGGGCTGGGGTGGCCCTGCGAAATATGAAGTAGAGACCAACAGAAGACCAGGGGGAGGACGAGCAAAACGAAGTGGGAACATTCGATTTTTCACGAGTTGCCAAAGCAACGAAATCGGGGCACGGTAGGCAAAATAAAATGGCCCGGGCATTGAGAAACCGGAAAGAAACTCGGGAAGGCGGGCCTCTGGCGAAGGGAAATGAGCCGGAACCTTGGCGGCATCCCGGAAAAACAGCGCAACCTCCTAGTTTTCCGAGTCATTCCGAAGCCTACGAGCCCTTGGTCCGTGGCGAGAGAGAAACTGGGCGCCAGTCGCGTTCAGCGTGGAGAAAATAGGTCAGGGAGGATAGTCTTCATGGGCCACAGGTGTGTGTGTGTGTTATACTATTCAATCACCTAAACAGCACGACATAATCGAACTGAGAAATAGTGAATGAAAACCGTTGGTCCGGCCGAAGCCGGCGGGTAAAATGCACCCCAGCGCTCCCTCCAGGGGAAGGTGCACAGGGGGCATCGGGAGGAAGAGAGAGACTGGAAACTCGCAAGGAAACATCAACTCGCATACAAAATGGAACAAAGAGGACATGACAGAATGAGGGGGCGGGGGGAACGAAGAACAGAAAAAAGAAAACGAAAGTTAATACGAGAAGCACTCCTCGCGCCAGCCTGAGGGGGGGCTACTGCCCATCCACCAGCACCGGAATGACCGGTAGCTCAACTTGGATGGTCCCCTGATCCACCGTCCCCACACTGGCTCCTTCCCCACATCATGATCCCCCCGGCTGGGGACCAGGTCGGCGGCACCAATCTTGCGAACAGCAGCGGAAGCAGTTGGCGCCACGGCAGCGGGATCAGGCGCCTTGGTGTCAGCCATGGCAGGGCCAGACACAGACAAGGGGGGCACAACAACAGGGACAGCAGGGGCAGGGGCACCCACTGCAGGGGCGATCGACTTCTTGCCTCCGGGCTCACCCCCCTTCGCCGAGGCTGGGGCTGGGGTGCGGGAGCTCGCAGGCGGCTTGGCGACCACTGGGTCAGGAACCGGGGTGGACGGGGCGGTGGGCGCCGCCGGTTGATGTGCAAACGGGTTCCCGAAGGGGGCCGGGACCGCAGGGGGGTGCACAGTGGTGACCTCAAAGGGGTTGGCAGCCCGTCCTTTCTTGGAGCCCGAGAGCGACTTCGGAGAAGGAGGGCTGCGAGGGTGTGGCGGACCTCCACCCAATTGACGGGGTGGGGTGGTGATACATGATGTCGGCCGACACCCACTCATTGAGGTTGTGTGACGTGACGAATCAGACGGTTTCAAAGAGCGGTTGGATGAGGCTGCGGGACCACAAAAACGCATACTCATTGGGAGCTCCTCGGACGATTCCGATGAGATACTCTCCAAGTCCAATTGTCCAGCATGCCACGTGACAGAGCCAAGCACTTGATAAAAGAAGTCAGTCATAGACGAAACGAGCATTTCTCGCTCGAGGCTGCCGAGCATTTCAACGATCGTCTTCAGCAATGCTCTGAGACGACCCGCTGCTTGTGAACAGTGATGTACCCAAACAATTTCGCAAGCTCAGGAAGCATCTTTTGCGAACGCCTGAAATCGCTGTCCAGATCCTATCGCATGCTTTTGAGATGTCGGTTCACAAGCGCAGTCGGTCATCATTGCGTTTAATTTCCGCATGCATCACACAATTCGCGTCTCCATCAAACCGCATTGGAAGCGCTTTCCATCTCTCGGCGGCCCTCGGATTTGAATGCAAAGGCCGCCTTCCGGGGCCAAAGCCCACAACGGGGCTGTCCATCCGGAAATTCCCAACCTCAAACAAGAATCCATCAATCCACGGGCCTTCGGACACAGGTCGCATCAAACTGGCTCCCCACCACCACCCCCGGATGCCGAAAACTCAGCCCTGAATGTCTCCCTTGGCCAAGAATGCCGGCGAACCCCGAGCTGCACCGGCCTTTCCCGCTGGATTCCAAACGCTCCCTTCCCCGTAAAACAATGCATCTAACCCCCTTCTCCACTTCGGGCTTTCAATCTTGGTTTGGAACGCCGAACAACAAGTCGATTCTCGGATTCGCATAAATCAAAACCCCATTCTCCTTAAATCGGTACCCATAAATCTCTCCAAACCTTAGAACGCGTTCCATGCGAAACCCATCCACCGTTAGGCTTCCCGCCTCTCAGCAACGAAGATATAGGTGGGAGTCTGTGTTCGTCGCGTCTCATATGCGTCCGCCCTCCTCCTTCGTCTTTTCTTCCTATCGGTCACACATCTCAGCCACCTCTGTCGAGAACCTTTCCCAAAACTGTCCCATGTTCTCGCCCGAAACCATCTCCCCCGGACCTCTCCATCAATTGCCATAGCCTCACCTTCGTGATCTGCCTCCCCTTACCTTCGGCTCACCCACTTCTCCTCGAGCAGCTGGTCCGGGTCTTCAGCTCCCTCCGCCTTGTCCAGCTTCACTCAATCCGCCCCTTTCCCTCCCCCACACATCCCGCCATCCCTGGGCACTCAAACACCAAGTGGTTCATGTGGTCCCTCACCCACACCAACACTTCCCATCCCCCTCCCCGTTGATGTAGAACCGGATGTTGGCCGTGATATACCGCTGCAGGATTGCCATCATCGCCAGCTTCCCTGACATCTCACACCTCATCGTTTGCACGTTGATCCCTCCGTTGCGACTCTCTGCGTTAATCAACACAATCTCGTTTTTCTTTTTACGAGCCGCCCTCCACATGCGACTTTTCCTCCCCCATTCCTTCATCACCTCTCTGAAGTCTGTCTCCACCTCCTTCCCGTCACTTCTCCGCACCAGCTTGAATCCCCATCCTTTCTCTTCGGGCACCACGCTCGGCTCCATCTTTATGCTCCGTCCCGCAATCTTGTCTGCCAATCTGTTCCCCTCCGCATCCAGCGACGCACTAGTTTCCTGATGTCCCTTAACCCAGACCAGTCGTATCTCTCCACGATGCTCCTTCACAATCCGCTGCCCCCTCCGCAGCAGTCCCTCCGCCTTCGATTCTATCAGATCCGTTGGTTTCCACCAACCCTTTATCAGTCCCTCAACCCACCCCTTTGCCACTTTACTGTCCGTTCTCACTTCCACATTCGCATCCTGTCCAATCCGAATAGCCTCCAGAATAGCCTCCAACTCCGCTTCATTGTTAGTCTGCCCCCGACCCGAACACCTCCTCCCCGCTCTCACCGCCAGCGCCCCATTTTTAATCTCTCAATCACCGCGAACGCCGCCCGTCTTTCCTTCCGGCTTCTTGTCGCACTCCCATCAGTATAAAACAACCTCCATTCCGCCTCTGGCTCCCTCTTACTTCCACCTCATCACACTCCGCCATCAACTCCTCCCGCCTTTTCCACAATACCTCGTCCCACTCACCAGCCCTCGCCCTCCCCATCTTGTTCCCCCCCCTCCACCTGCCCTTCCGCCCTCCTCTTCTTCTCGCTCGCCTCAATCTGCATCCGACCCCCCTCTCCATCTTCTTTCTCGCTCCTTCCCTTCTTACTCTCCCCCTTTCCCACCCCATCCTCCCTCCCATGTTTCCTCGTTTCACCTGCCACCTTCCCCCGACGCACTGCAACTTTGCTTGCCTCTTGACTCTTGGTTTCGCTTCCCCCCGACCGCCCCAACCCCCGACTCCCCTCACTCCTTCCTTCATTCCCCTTATCTGCATTGCCTTCCTCCTTTTCCTTCTCCACTCTCCGCCTTTTCCGCCCCTCCTCCGCCGACTCCTCCTCCCGAATCCGCCTCGCCAATTGCAGATAGTCCGGACTCACCCTGTTACCATACAGACACACCCGCTTTTTGATCGTCTCCACATACTGCGGCATCACCCCTTTCCAATGAAATCTTCCCCTATGATGAGGTCCGCCACACTCCGAATCTTCCTTTTCATGAGGGTCTGTCTGTGCTTCTTTGTTATCTTGCAGGGCTCCGCCATCTCTTCCAGTGTCGTCGGCATGCCGTACCACTTCTCCTTCAGTTTCTCACCGTCCCTCAGGATCGCCATGTCTCTCCTGTGCATCACCTGCAACGCCCCAATCACCACCCCGGCATCTTCTCCTGCCCGTGCATCTTCACCCACTTCCCTGCATCATCCAACAGCGGCTCACGCGTCGTCCACAATTTCTGCAGCAGCACGATCTCCTCCCTCAGCACCACTCCACACCCCTGCTCGTCCGCCATCCTCCCCAGAATTTGTGTCATCACCATCATATCATGGACATCAATCGGGTCCTTCAGCCCCATACCCCCTTCCTCCTCCGGAAAGAACAGCACCTCTGCCGGGTCGCATTTCCCAATACAACCTCCGATTTCCCTGAACACCCTCGCATATCTCTGCTTCAGTGTTTCCAAGTCCCTTGTCGGCATTGGGCACTGCCTCGCCGTGTATTGTAGGCAAGTCGAGACACACTCATTAATCATTTGCACCATCAACCTCGGAGGGACCTTCTTGTCCATGAGCCTGTGCAGTCGCCCACACATTTTCTGGATCACCTTCTCCGTGTTGACCTTCATGTTCATCTCCTCATCTATCCATATCCCAAGATACCGAATTGCTCCACCCTTTTGCTGCACTCTGATCTTTCGACCCTCTCCCAGATCCAAGTCCGTCTTCCCCTTCACCCCGCCACACAGGTAGTCACACTTGCTCCACGACAGCTCCATACCAGCCTCTTCCACTTTCCGCCTTACCGTATTCACCAAACGGACCATCTGTTCCCTTGTTCTCGTCACCAACATAATGTCGTCCGCAAATGCCAACACCTTTACCTTCCTGCCGCTATCCAGAATATAGCCCCCCTCCTGTCGTCTCACCTCCGCCAAGACTCCCTCCATGAAGGAGATAAACAGCAGGCAGGACAACGGGTCCCCTTGACTAATTCCTCTCTCAATGTCATAGCTATCCGTCAACCCGTACCCCGTGATCACCCGCGCCTTTCTCCCCTCATACAAGCTGTCCACATACCTGACAAATTCCTCTTCCACCCCCATCCTTCTCAACCCCTCCTGAGCGCCTCCATGTCAACTGTATCATAGGCCTTTCTTATATCTAGCGCGCACATGTGGAACTCCTTACCTCCCATAATCTTCGAGTCCGTCAACACCCCCAAAATCTCGGCAATAGGCGTCTCAATCCTCCGATCCCTCAGGAAACCAAACTGCTCCGCCCCGAATACCCCTTTTTCAACGCACCAGTCTTGAAATCTCGAGGCAATCACTACCTGCAGTCCTTTCAAAAAAACCTGTATTAAAGTTATAGGCCTTCTGCCGGCCGGATCCCCGGATGCTCCGTCTGCGATTTGGTTGCCATATAGACCGAGCTGAGTTTCAGCTCCTCAGGAACCTCAGACTTCTCCAACATCTCGTTGTATCGCCTCCCCAACCACTCCTTAATTTCGTCCTGACAAGCATGGACCATCTCCGCCGTCACTCCATCCGGGCCAGCCGCTTTCCCGTCCGGCAACGCCCCCAGTATTGTCTGGATATCATGCGTCGTCAGAGGGGCCATAATTACCCTTCCACCCACGCCTCCCGTTACCTCCTTCAGTCTTTGCCCCCCGTCCCCCACCGGCAGCTTCCTTTTTGCAAGCCCCGCCATGAATCCCCACCATCCCCTCTTAACCTCCGCCGGGTCCGACACCACCCTGTCCATCTTCCCCTCCGCATTTCGAGTCACGTAGGTTGTAATTGGCGCCGCGCCATCCGTCATGATACCCTTATAGATACGCTTGCGCTTTCCCTCCAATGCCCTATCTCTCTTACCATAATGCACCGACCTCATCTTCGCCAACTGTTTCAACATCTCCTTCCTCTTATTCAAGTCCTCCTCCGCCAGCGCTCTCCTCCTCAATTTCTTTATCCTGAAAGGCTCAAAATCTCGATCCGTATTCATCACATCCCTATAGCCAAAAACGCAGCCAGCTGTTACCCGAAGAAACTCACTCATCTGTTCAAATGATGGCTCCTCCCCCTTCACAGCTGCCTCTCGCAACATTTGCGCAACCTTCCCACGGTACTTTTCCATTTTCCCAACCATAACATCATACTCCTCCTTCTTCTTGTCCCGCAACAGTGCCTCCACCTCCGTCCGGGAAGGGCAGATGGCCACCTTCCTCCGAGCCATTTTCACCGCAGAAGGCGCCATGTTTCGGAGATCCGTTACAATCATGTGGTGATCCGTGACCGCCTGCCACTGAATCTCATCATTCCGCCAAACAAACAAATTGTCCAGCACCCTCCCCATTGTCCCCTGCGTCGACAGACACAAATCCAACCGGGCCCTCCCCTTCCCTTCATGCTCTTCCTCTTTCGCCACCGTCCCACCCTTCCGGCTCCGGATAAAAGTTATCTCCCCCGCCTTCCCAACCATCTTCGCCACATCATACAATCCCAGTTTCTCTTGCTCCCCTCCTTCCTTAGCCCATCCGTTCGCATCTGTGTACACCACGACTCCTCTCCCATCCGACGCCCCCCCCGCCACACACTCCTCCAACCGCTCCAAGATCACACTCCTTACCCTCACGTTCGCCTCTCCGTCTCCAGTAGGAAAATACATGTTGATGAGTCTCATCTGATTCTTCCCCTCCGTCCAGTCCATAAACATGAGATAACCAGGAATCACCTCCGTAATCTTTCGCACTGCCACTTGCAATGTTTTTCTATACCCAATCATCACCCCCCCTCTCGGGTGCCTCTTAACAGACTCCTCCGCCACTGAGCTCCTCCAGCACCACCCCTTCATCCATTTTTCCTGCAAAAACTCCTTGTTGTCCCTCGTTCCTTTCGTCTCCTGCAAGAGCGCTATGTCCGTTCGACCCACCTTTAGCAAATCTTCTACATTTTTCTTTTTCCATTCCGAGCCCAGCCCCCGCACATTCCATCCGACCACCCTCACCCGATCCTCCTCTTTCCCCGGCAACCCCGCCCTCAAGTTAGCCTCCTTTTTTTCGCAGCACCACTTTTCCACCCCACAAAATTCTTCCGCCTCCGCCTTCTCATCATACACCCGCTCAATATCCAGCATTTTCGCTTTTTGCCTCTTCTTCCTCTGCGCATCCCTTTTCCCCTTCCTTCTCCGCGCCTTCACTCCCTTCCCCTCCCCCGCAGGCACCCTGACTTCCGGGTAACTATCCCCCACTGCAGATAGGCTTCCCACACCCACCCCCATGCCCTGCTCCGCCCCGGCCCATCCCCGCTCCCCAGCCTTCCCACCTCCCATCTGCATCTTCACACCTCCGAACGCCGGACCCAGGGCCGACTTCCTCATCTTCGAAGCCTTTTCCTGCCCCTCCACATACAGGAACACATCTCCATGACCTGCTTCCTCTTCCCCAACTTCTCCGACCCTGCTGTCATTAAACCTCCACCATTGGTCTCCAATCTTTTTGACCGCCACCCAGTGTCGCCCACCCCCCCTTCTCCCACAAAACTCCGCCACCGCTACCATGTGGTACACCTTACCGCCCATTTCCACCACATCCGGCTGGACCCTCCATTGCCTCTTATCAACCATCCCTTCCCTACCCCGCGTCACTTGGACGACCATAACACCCTCTGTTCCCACCACCCGCTCCTCCCTCGCATGCCAACGATCCACCCCACACCCAGGGCACCTTTTTCGTATCCTCTGATTTGAAAGGATCACCCTTCCCACAGCGTCACTCATTTTCTCGAAATCCCGCTCCAATCTCACCGTTAGATCGCTTCTCTCTCTCTCCGTTCCGCTGCTCATAAGCTCACACTCCTGACATGTGTCCTCTACTTCCACAGTTACCTTTGCCGCGATCCCAGACCTCCGCAACAATTCAACGAGGGCCTCCTCCGCTTCCCCATCCTGCCCTTCGTCCAAACCCCTGGTTCCCTCCCTCCACACCCCATCTTCCCACTCCGGGGTCCCATGACCTCCCCGCAATATCTCGTACAACTCACCCACCCCCCCAGCCGCCTCAACCACCTGGAGGGCCGTGCTGATCCAGCACCGGTGGCCAGTGACATTAACTATTCCTCTATACATTCCGCCCCCATTACCATCCTCCAGCTCTCCATCACCTTCCCCCACTCCATTTCCACCTCCATAGCAATCCTGCTCCCCACCGCCTCCAATCTTTTTACCGATGTCATCGTCATTACAATAAAACTCAACCAACCCAACCAGCTTTTTCAAAAATTCAGCCAAGTCAATGTCAGCCCACCCCCTTTTCCACCCCTCCTTCATCCCCACCCATCTCTTTAATCGGTCAACAATAAAATTCCAATTGGCCTGGCATGCTAAACCTTCCAAGTCCCCCAAGCGTACATTATCACTCGCATCCATGATATCCGAGCCAGTCTCCCTTTCCAAACCTCCCTGTCCCAAGAGCACTGCCGAAACTCAAAGGAGTCTACAAGGCAAACGGCAACAAGGAAAACATTCGCACAGACCGTAAGCAAAAAGGAAGCCAGCCCCAGCCACCTGAGCCAAAGTAGTATGCCCCCGATGTCGCCAGCCTGTGACGCATTCCCATCCCCGGCATGGTCCTCCATCCTACCATCAAGGTTTTCCCCAAAGCCGGGGTTCTCCTCTGCTCCTTCCCTCATGAGGTTGTCCCCTTCAGCGGGGTTTCCTCCTTCTTCTTCTTGAGGTTGTCCCCTTGGGGTTTTCCTCCTCCGTGTCCGTCCCCACCCAGCCGATGGCGCCCAGCGATGCCCCTTGAGGTTGTCCCCGACGCCGGGGTTTTCCTCCTTCTTGAGGTTGTCCCCCTTCTTGGGGTTTTCCTCCATCATGTCCATACCCCACCCAGCCGATGTCGCCCAGCGCTGCCCCTTGAGGTTGTCCCCGACGGCGGGGTTTTCCTCCTTCTTGAGGTTGTCCCCGACGGCGGGTTTTCCTCCTTCTTGAGGTTGTCCCCGACGGCGGGGTTTTCCTCCTTCTTGAGGTTGTCCCCTTCGGGGTTTTCCTCGTACCACTCGGTGAGGTTTGCCTGCCACATTTTAGCCAGGTTGTCCTCGACCCTCTCTCTGGCCACCCCAGGGGTAACGATCCCTAGGGCATCCCGCCGACGTAGCACAGCGGCCCCTCCTCTCCAGCACCCGCAGGAACCGCTGCGGGTGTTAAGGGGTCCTGGTTTGACCGTTGACCCCTTGACCGGCCCTAGCGTCACCACCAGTCCTACCGAGATCATCGATCTCAGAAAATGAGTAAACTGTAATAAATGAAAACTTACACAGACCTTCAGACATCGTCCAAAGTTGCCCATTCCTTCGGAGGTTTTGTGCAGATGCAGGCATTGGAGCTCCCATCTGCTCAGTCCAGTATTGGAATTGGATGACTGAAAAAAGGTACACACAGACCAACCCCATTCCAGGAAAGCTCAAAACAATAACCAGACTGCCCTTGACCAGCCCTACCAAGATCAGCGGCCACATTCCTAAAAGTTTCTGAAGATGACAAAAAGAATACCGGAAAGACAGACTCTCTCCCAAAGAACGTGCCGCATCAGCAACATCCCAGAGAAGGATCTTCCATCTGACCAGACGGTCAGACAGGCATCTCAGGGGCCAGATATCTGAAATTCTAAGGATGAGCCGCTGCCAGACGTCCCAACAACCAACAAACCGGTAGATATTTCCGACACCAGACAGGGCCCACCTCCGAGGCAAAGCACTCTGTCCAGCCGGGAGACTATGATCAAAGCATGATTAGAAACTCTCCACCCATCTTCCTCCATCCACAGACCAACGAGACATCGGCTAGACATACCACACCAACCTGAGGGCAGCCGCCACCCAATGCAGCCACCACACCAAGCCGGCACACCATCCAACCACCGTTGGAAAGTAGGGGCGCTCAGCCCACCAGAAAACGCGGGAGAAAACAGCCATCCCAACCCCGCCAACCCTCCTGATCCCATCTCTCTCCCGTCCACCACCGGCCCCTTCGCCCCTTCCAGAGGTCTTCCCCTTCTCCGTACCAGCATTCCCAGTTCTCATTACCAGTCTTTATCCAACCCATACGACCACGCTTCTCGCCCCTCTCTTTTTGATCAACAAGGCCAATTCCATTTACCCTACCGTGGACCCAATTCTCTTCGACCACCGTCTGCATCCAAAAGCACCATACACATATCACTTCCTGTCTTTGCACTACCTTCTCCAATTTTACCCCCACTCCACCTTCTTTTTCCTTCATTCGATTGCTCCCCCGCCAACCACTCTCCTCCCCACGCCATTCCAATAGAAGGCTGTTTCTTTCCACACGCATGTCCCAGGAGCAAGAGCGTAAGAGGGTGGAAGAGAAACACAGCCCCCAACCTTTACTTGAACTTCTTCCCCGCATTCACCCCCACCGACACCTTCACCACACGCGGACGCGACTCCCGCTTCAAAGCGTCGATGGCCTCCCTCTGCTCCGGGGTTGCCATGACACAAAACGTCCCGTCCCACCGCCCACTTGACCACGCCACTTCTGATCTCCAAATATCGGAGACCTCTACCACAATGTGGTGGTTCTTGAGGTACTCCTGCATCTGCTGCGGCCACTCGACACCGGCCGCACGAATAAAGGCCAAACGATGGTCCGCCCGGAGAGGCCGATCCTCCCCGGAGCGATCTGTACTATGCGCTTGCCCCGGAAGATCTCCGGGATGTGGGGCTGTCCCACCGAGCATGTCACAGACACACGCCATGCACCCGGCTGGCGAGCAGGCTTGACCCAAACTACCGGGGTGGCGATCAATAAGTCAGCGATTGCGAACAGACACTGCGCACTCGGGTTCGCTTCACGCAACCATTGGCGAACCTCCTCTTCTTTAGCTTCCAGGGCAAACCACCCAGATGAGCCCTCATTGTAACAAAGGTCACAGCTGAGGCCGGCCGCTCACATTCACTTCCCAGATCAGTCAGGACGGCCTGATTCCGACTTGCAAAAGCTCCAAGAATCTCCGCGGCATCGGGTCTCAGACACGTCACGCCAAAGTTCCTTCTTCCAGGCCTTGTTGAACACGGGCCTCGCCAAGGATCTCACGAAGCTGGCATTCAAGTTCGTACCAGCTAAATTGCACAGCACTTGGCTCAAATTTAATAGCGAATCTCATTGTCTCAGCCTGTAATTCACAAAAGGCAATTGACAAACAAAGACCCAAGATGAGCCCAACAAACATCCTTGATAGGCGGACTTTCGGTAGGAAAGCCACTATCCAATTAACACAGACCATAACTTTTTCCTTCTTTTCACCCTGCTCCTCGGCCTGGCTCTTTTCGGCCACTCTTTTTTTACCAGCCGCCTCCATTCTTTGGCGATTGGCTTCAGCCTCAACACTTTCCAGCGTCAGAGGAACCGCACCAGCATCTTCAACAGAATGAGTTTCAGAAGACATCGTCAATTGGCCAATAGAAAAGGCGAAGATCCCAAATTCAAACACTTTCCAGGTCGGTAGGACCGGGGGAAACGCAGAGCAGGCATGGGTTCCAGGGCCACCAGGCGCTGCTGCGCATGAGCGGGTTGGAGGAGCCGAAGGCAGGGGCAGCGCAGCTCGACGACGGCCGGGGTGGAGGGGAGGCTCAGCCGAACGAGGGACGGGCACTCGACCGTGATCCTCTTCAAATTGGTCTCCGTGTCGAGCCGCAGCGTGACAAGGCGCCCGAGCGGATGCGGAGGACTCCCGAGCGCGAAGTCATGCGCCGCTTGCCGTACAAGGTGAAATGCTCCAAACGGGTGCACAGTGCCGGGAGCCCCCAGAATGTGGCCGCCGGGTAGTTCCTCAGAAACACCTCCGAAAGGTGCGGGGCCGATTGCAGGGCGGCCAGCAGCTGGCCCACGTCGATATGGCTCCGTAAACGGACCCGGAAGACGCGCAGATGGGGGGCCACAGCCACCAGGAGGGGCAGACATCCCGGACCGAACCGCTGTATGCGAAGCTGGGTCAGGTGCGGGTAGACCAGGGAAGGGGCATCACGACCGTGGCTCCGACGCTGCAGCCAGCTGGTCACGTCGAGCCGGGTGACCAGGTTCGGGTGGGCCTGCGCAACCCCCAGGTCAGGTGTGTACAGGGACTCCAACTCGGGCAGTTGAGACAGCACCTCCTCCATTTGGGGGTCGCTCGGAAGGCTCGGGGCCGTCCACCCGCCCAAGTCGTCCATTTCATCCTCGCGACTGTAATCGCGGTACTGGAGACTCAGCGAGCGCAGGGCCCGGCAGGCCTGGAGGGCACATGGATTGCTGAACATGGAATCGTTCTCGTAAGCGAGATTTTGGAGCTCGGGGCAGTGGCGTGCCAGGGAGTCAAAGAGGGCTTCACCC
Organism: Paratrimastix pyriformis; assembly: GCA_027972325.1. Classification (NCBI taxonomy): domain Eukaryota; phylum Preaxostyla; family Paratrimastigidae; genus Paratrimastix; species Paratrimastix pyriformis. Next base: position 133,859 of record JAPMOS010000092.1, on the reverse strand, counting down.
CAGTCGGGTATGCGGGCAGACGAGCGGACGTGGAGTGTAGCCAGACGGGGCTGGTGGCGATGGTTTGTCATCTGAAATGACAGGGTGATGTGGTGGAAAAAATCAGACCATGTGCGAAAAGATGCGGTCGGGCCCCCGGCGTCAACGACTGGCAGAACTCTTTGGTGAGCCGCAGGGACCCGACGGTGGGGTGCTGACTGAAGGCCGCGTCAATCCAGAGGCTGTAGGTGGTCTCCTCACGGCCACTCCGGGTGATGGCGAGCCCCAAAGTGATTTCTTGAAGAGACTTGCAGGGACCCAGCAAGAGTGCAACAGTTTCGGCCGGAAGGGAAAAGTCTGGAGCCCATTTTAAATCGCGTTCGAGTTCACGTTCGGGTTCGGCATTGTTCCTGGGGTCGAAAATCGAAATAGACCGAAGGGCGCGGCGCAATCTTTCCCGGATGAGACGACACGTCCCGATCAGATGCAAATAGGTGGGAAACGCATCATATGGTCCAGAATTTTCAACAAACAGGGGCAAAAGCTCTTGGGGGAGCTGGTCAAAGAGGTCCATCACTTGCCGCCGCTGCCTGTTCGCAGATTCGTGGGAAAGCCTTTGATACAAGGACTTGACATGAGACCATTCCCAATCGGGGCGGAGCAGCTTCGGGCAAGATCGCCTCGCCGCGTCCTGGAAGCCACTCCTGACAATGACTTTGGATGGGCCATTCGGCCATCCTGTCGCCACCGGAGGCACCTCGAATATGTCATTCCCTCCGGACGGAGCGAGGATGAGTGGCGATGTCCGGCGGTCTGTTGTGACGCGGCGCGTAGACGTCGGCTGGGTTGGTTTGATCGTTTATTTTTTTGCGCTGTTACGCCCGGATAGTGCCATGAACACTACGAGGATCCTGTATCCTTGACTTGTGGTCTGTTAGCTTCTTTTCAGCACAAGACCAATCGGTTTTGTGGGTTCGTGCAAAAAAGGTGACGTTGTCTGTCGGGCATGCGCGATCGAGACCAAAGGGATCTGCCAGAAATGCAACAATGCGTTCGACCCGAACCAGTCTGTGTGATCACCCGCGGACCAGATCAATTCCTTACTGTTGTCTTCTGGCAACCAGGCTTAACCCTTTGCTGATGGTTGGGCGGAAGGTGAAGGAGATCCAATGTCACTGCCCCAACCATGCCCTGGGGTGCGAGGCGGTTGTGGGAGTGCTGGATGTGGAGCATCACCTGCGGTCGGGCTGCGAGTGGCGCGAGGAGGAGTGCGACCAGTGCCACCAGCAGGTCCGGCGGGCTGAGATGGCCCACCACAAGGACACCACATGCGCCCGCAAGCCGGTCCGTCCGTGCCCCACTTCCCCGAGCATCGATGCCTTGGTGTTGTCAGTCGTGACAAACCAAATAATTTGCTTGTTGTTGCCCTGTGTCTCCGTGCAGATGGCCTGCGGGTACGCGGATGTGGGCTGCCCGACCCGGTGCCCACAGGAAGACCTGGCCGCCCACGAGCGGGACGGGGTGGTAGCCCACACAGACCTCCTTAGGCAGCGCCTGGCTGCCACACAAGCCGACCTCACCCAGTGCAGGGCCGACCTGGCCCAGTGCAAGGCCGACCTAGCCCAGACCAGGCACGACCTCGACCAGACCGAGGCCCAGCTGACCGAGACCACGGCTGTCCAGCAAGCCACCGCGGCCCACCTGAGCCAGACACAGCACGACCTGACCCGAACCAGGGCCGACCTCACCCAGACCATGGCCGACCGAACCGAGAGTCGAACCGAGGCCGCCCTCATTTGCTGCCAGGCCGAGCTGGCCCAGACCAGGGAGCAGACCCGGCACGAGCTGGCTGCCGTCCGGTCGCAGATCGACCAGGTCCGCCACCCCCGTGTGTGGTTGGGTGGGGATGTATTGAGGGATGGCGAGTATATCACGTTCTGCATGCCCCGAACCAACACAACATCCCGACCCTCCCCCCGATCCCAATCATCCACCAGCTCTTCGTCCAGCCGGCCGCCCCCGAGGGCCTGGCGGTCCGCTGGGACGAGGCCACGAAGGACGTTGCCCTCGACTGGCGGCCGGCCCTGACCGTCAGTGCAGGGGCCGCCTCAGCCATCGGCCCACTCCCCGTCCGCTACCGGGTGCAGGCCACCCTCCAGATGGGTGGTGATGGTGGCAGTGATGGTGGCGGTGACCACGGCGGCAGCAGCAGTTCAGTCATTTACATGGGCCCCGAGTGCCGCTGCCGGTATCGCTTCCCCCCTGGTGCCGCCCTTGGAAGGGCCGAGGCCCGCTTTGTGGTGGTGGCCATGCGGGGCCTGGCCGAGAGCGGCCCCTCCGCCCCTGCCATCTGTACCCACCCCGGTCCGTGTCCCATCCCTCCCCCATCCATTCTCCCCCCTCCCACTGGCCGTCTGTCAGATTTGCAGAGAGCGCAGGTGACAAGTTCAAGAAGGAGAGATGAGTTACGCCTTCGCACCAGAGAAAAATGCAGTGTATTGAATATGCGAGGGCGCAGGTGACAAGTCAAGTTCAAAGAAGAAAAAGTTGCCTCTTCGCGCCAGAGAAACACGCAGTGTATTGATTATGCGAGGGCGCAGGTGACAAGTTCAGGAAAGACAGATTACGTACTTGATACACACGAATGCACCTCATTCGGAGATGTCTCAACGTTCCTCTTCTTTCTTCATCTCTACGGAACATCCACACCCCAGTTGTTGTGTTCCGCTACGACCACGACATGGACGATCGGGGCCTGTTCTACTTCATCGGCACCCAGGGCCGCACCCAGCCCTGGCGCAACCCGGCCGAGGCGGGCTGGGTCACCACCAGCCGCTCATCCGCGGCAGGCGGTGGGTCGGCCTCCGATCTCACGGGGCGCCAACCATGCATCAGCTACACCAACGACAAGCCCATGCCCGCATGGTGGCAGGTTGACCTGGGTGCGGAGCGCCTCTTCACGCTCACCCGCTACACCCTCCGCCACAGCAACCTCCCGGTCCATGTGAAATTTCGGCTTCAGTCGTGGCGGCTGGAGGGCTCGGCGGACTGTGACAGCTGGCGGACCCTGGACGAGCACACCAACGAGCCCAACGCCATCCCCGCCAAGGCCGATGCCATGGCCACCTTCGCCGTGGAGCGGGCATTCCCGGCCCGCTACTTTCGGGTGCTGATGACCGGCCCCAGCCCCAACGGGGACAATCTCCTGATGCTGTCGGGCCTGGAGATGTACGGCACCCTCCGCCACCCCGCCCAGCTGCCGTAGGCCCCCCTGGCCGCGCTACGACCCCCCTCCGTCTATTCTCCCGACCACGCCTGATCCAACCCATCCATGTCTTTCTTCTTGAACTTGTCGCCTGCGCCCTCGCAAATACACAGCATGTTCTCTCTAAAGCCACTGCTTGCTCTCTCTGCACCGCCAGCGTCGATTCTCCCCGGCACACCTGCACACCTCTTGGCCCTCCCCCGCTCTCCCGCCCTCTGCCATCAGGAGAGAGCTGAGGCAGGGTTCGCCAGGGTGATTTACAGCGACAAGGGCACCGCGATGGTGACCATTCGAGAGAAACTACTCGAGGAGGGCGAACCGCTTGCTGACCTGCGGACGAGCAACAAGTGGGTGGCCTCAGTCAGCATGTGCCACCCGTTCCAAAAACAGCTCGGGGGGCGAAGACGCCGGGGGAAAGGCGACCTGCAGGCCCATGTTGTCGAGGTCGGTGGGGCGGGTCGACCGGAATGCGACCAGGAAGGGCCGAGCGGGCTCCACCCCGGCGAGGCGCTCCAGCTTCCGTTGGAGCCGCCCCACCTCGGTCGCGCTTGGGGGAAGGGGCTGCGCCGGAGAGGGGGCGCGCAGGAAGAACATGATGCACCCCCAGACCTGCAGGCATCCTCAGGCGGGAGGGGCGGGCACGGACCTCGATGGGCAGGGCTGGGGAGGGCTTGCCCTCTCCTGGTCCAGCCCCCGGTGGCCCTGCGCCGGTACCCGCTGGCCCTGTGATCTTCACGGCCGCGGAATCAGTGGTGAACCCAGCCCGTGCAGTTGGGGTCCCTGTGCCTCCTGGCCCGGTGCATGCTGTGACCTCGAGACCGGCGGCGCAAGAGGCACCGCGAAGGGCGGCCGAAAAGCAAATGACCGTGTTCCTGCGCCGTCGGGGGGAAACCCTCTGGCAAGAGGCGTTGGCCCAACTGCCGGAGGCCCCGTCGGAAACCCGATATGGCCAGCAGGGCCTGGAAAGCCGGTTTTGTTTCGTCGACCTCTCCTATGAGGCCGGCAAGCGGCTGTTGGCGAATCCTCCGCCCGGACTTCATGCCGATCGGGCCAGGCCGCGCAGGGTTGAAGCCGAGACACGGGGGGAGGCCCAGGCTCAGCCGCTCTCAGAGGTCCGCCGGCCAGAGACGGGGAGAGGACATGCTGGTGCCTCTACGAAGAACGTGGTGGCTGCCCCGGTGGATGATGACCCTGTGGTGATTGCGACTGGGCCGGTAGTCCTGGATGATGAGGACGATGGAGGGATGGCCCCGGTGGCCCCAGCGGGTGAGCCGGCCCAGAGGAGGAAGCCTCAGCGCGCACGGGGAAGCAGCCAGCCGGGACGGCCCCAGGTGTGACTGCCCCTGTGAAGAGGCAAGGCGGGGAGCGACGCCGGCGCCGGTTACAGAATGAAGCGCCCCAAGGCCTCATCCAGCTGCTGCCAGACGGAAGATTCGCCTGGGTGGAGCCAGTGACGCTGGATCAAGAGAAGGGACGTGCCTTTCAAGGCCGAGGCCATCGTGGGCGAGGCCATCGTGGGCGAGGCCGGGGAGGCCGGGGAAGACCCCTCTTCTAAGTCCCTCTCAAGCCCACCGCAGGCCCGGGCGATGCGACTCCTTCGTGTGGAGTTTGAGAAGGAAAGCATGGGACACCGGTATCCCCAGCCGGTGCCGGAGGGCCTGCTCTCTGGTGCTGGCTTGGCTGTTGCTTTGCTGTCGCCTGTGCTCTTGGCCCCGCCTGCTGCGCCGCTGCCGGGTGCCGCCTTGGCCGCTGTTCCGCCGGTGCCTGGCCCTCGGCCGGGTGCTGGCGCCTCGGGGGGCCGCCGCTTGTCGGTGCCGTCGGCTGGGCCGCTCGGGTCCGCGTCTGGGGGTTCGGTGGCTGGCCCGTCGGGGTCGGCGCCGTCCCCGGGGCCCCCGCTGCCTGTGCTCTTGGCCCCGCCTGCTGCGCCGCTGCCGGGTGCCGCCTTGGCCGCTGTTCCGCCGGTGCCTGGCCCTCGGCCGGGTGCTGGCGCCTCGGGGGGCCGCCGCTTGTCGGTGCCGTCGGCCGGGCCGCTCGGGTCCGCGTCTGGGGGTTCGGTGGCTGGCCCGTCGGGGTCGGCGCCGTCCCCGGGGCCCCCGCTGCCTGTGCTCTTGGCCCCGCCTGCTGCGCCGCTGCCGGGTGCCGCCTTGGCCGCTGTTCCGCCGGTGCCTGGCCCTCGGCCGGGTGCTGGCGCCTCGGGGGGCCGCCGCTTGTCGGTGCCGTCGGCCGGGCCGCTCGGGTCCGCGTCTGGGGGTTCGGTGGCTGGCCCGTCGGGGTCGGCGCCGTCCCCGGGGCCCCCGCTGCCTGTGCTCTTGGCCCCGCCTGCTGCGCCGCTGCCGGGTGCCGCCTTGGCCGCTGTTCCGCCGGTGCCTGGCCCTCGGCCGGGTGCTGGCGCCTCGGGGGGCCGCCGCTTGTCGGTGCCGTCGGCCGGGCCGCTCGGGTCCGCGTCTGGGGGTTCGGTGGCTGGCCCGTCGGGGTCGGCGCCGTCCCCGGGGCCCCCGCTGCCTGTGCTCTTGGCCCCGCCTGCTGCGCCGCTGCCGGGTGCCGCCTTGGCCGCTGTTCCGCCGGTGCCTGGCCCTCGGCCGGGTGCTGGCGCCTCGGGGGGCCGCCGCTTGTCGGTGCCGTCGGCTGGGCCGCTCGGGTCCGCGTCTGGGGTTCGGTGGCTGGCCCGTCGGGGTCGGCGCCGTCCCCGGGGCCCCGCTGCCTGTGCTCTTGGCCCCGCCTGCTGCGCCGCTGCCGGGTGCCGCCTTGGCCGCTGTTCCGCCGGTGCCTGGCCCTCGGCCGGGTGCTGGCGCCTCGGGGGCCGCCGCTTGTCGGTGCCGTCGGCCGGGCCGCTCGGGTCCGCGTCTGGGGTTCGGTGGCTGGCCCGTCGGGGTCGGCGCCGTCCCCGGGGCCCCCGCTGCCTGTGCTCTTGGCCCCGCCTGCTGCGCCGCTGCCGGGTGCCGCCTTGGCCGCTGTTCCGCCGGTGCCTGGCCCTCGGCCGGGTGCTGGCGCCTCGGGGCCGCCGCTTGTCGGTGCCGTCGGCCGGGCCGCTCGGGTCCGCGTCTGGGGGTTCGGTGGCTGGCCCGTCGGGGTCGGCGCCGTCCCCGGGGCCCCCGCTGCCTGTGCTCTTGGCCCCGCCTGCTGCGCCGCTGCCGGGTGCCGCCTTGGCCGCTGTTCCGCCGGTGCCTGGCCCTCGGCCGGGTGCTGGCGCCTCGGGGGCCGCCGCTTGTCGGTGCCGTCGGCCGGGCCGCTCGGGTCCGCGTCTGGGGTTCGGTGGCTGGCCCGTCGGGGTCGGCGCCGTCCCCGGGCCCCGCTGCCTGTGCTCTTGGCCCCGCCTGCTGCGCCGCTGCCGGGTGCCGCCTTGGCCGCTGTTCCGCCGGTGCCTGGCCCTCGGCCGGGTGCTGGCGCCTCGGGGGCCACCGCTTCGTCGGTGCCGTCGGCCGGGCCGCTCGGGTCCGCGTCTGGGGTTCGGTGGCTGGCCCGTCGGGGTCGGCGCCGTCCCCGGGGCCCCGCTGCCTGTGCTCTTGGCCCCGCCTGCTGCGCCGCTGCCGGGTGCCGCCTTGGCCGCTGTTCCGCCGGTGCCTGGCCCTCGGCCGGGTGCTGGCGCCTCGGGGCCGCCGCTTGTCGGTGCCGTCGGCCGGGCCGCTCGGGTCCGCGTCTGGGGGTTCGGTGGCTGGCCCGTCGGGGTCGGCGCCGTCCCGGGGCCCCGCTGCCTGTGCCCCGCCTGCTGCGCCGCTGCCGGGTGCCGCCTTGGCCGCTGTTCCGCCGGTGCCTGGCCCTCGGCCGGGTGCTGGCGCCTCGGGGCCGCCGCTTGTCGGTGCCGTCGGCCGGGCCGCTCGGGTCCGCGTCTGGGGTTCGGTGGCTGGCCCGTCGGGGTCGGCGCCGTCCCCGGGGCCCCGCTGCCTGTGCTCTTGGCCCCGCCTGCTGCGCCGCTGCCGGGTGCCGCCTTGGCCGCTGTTCCGCCGGTGCCTGGCCCTCGGCCGGGTGCTGGCGCCTCGGGGCCGCCGCTTGTCGGTGCCGTCGGCCGGGCCGCTCGGGTCCGCGTCTGGGGTTCGGTGGCTGGCCCGTCGGGGTCGGCGCCGTCCCCGGGGCCCCGCTGCCTGTGCTCTTGGCCCCGCCTGCTGCGCCGCTGCCGGGTGCCGCCTTGGCCGCTGTTCCGCCGGTGCCTGGCCCTCGGCCGGGTGCTGGCGCCTCGGGGCCGCCGCTTGTCGGTGCCGTCGGCCGGGCCGCTCGGGTCCGCGTCTGGGGTTCGGTGGCTGGCCCGTCGGGGTCGGCGCCGTCCCCGGGGCCCCCGCTGCCTGTGCTCTTGGCCCCGCCTGCTGCGCCGCTGCCGGGTGCCGCCTTGGCCGCTGTTCCGCCGGTGCCTGGCCCTCGGCCGGGTGCTGGCGCCTCGGGGCCGCCGCTTGTCGGTGCCGTCGGCCGGGCCGCTCGGGTCCGCGTCTGGGGTTCGGTGGCTGGCCCGTCGGGGTCGGCGCCGTCCCCGGGCCCCCGCTGCCTGTGCTCTTGGCCCCGCCTGCTGCGCCGCTGCCGGGTGCCGCCTTGGCCGCTGTTCCGCCGGTGCCTGGCCCTCGGCCGGGTGCTGGCGCCTCGGGGCCGCCGCTTGTCGGTGCCGTCGGCCGGGCCGCTCGGGTCCGCGTCTGGGGTTCGGTGGCTGGCCCGTCGGGGTCGGCGCCGTCCCCGGGGCCCCCGCTGCCTGTGCTCTTGGCCCCGCCTGCTGCGCCGCTGCCGGGTGCCGCCTTGGCCGCTGTTCCGCCGGTGCCTGGCCCTCGGCCGGGTGCTGGCGCCTCGGGGCCGCCGCTTGTCGGTGCCGTCGGCCGGGCCGCTCGGGTCCGCGTCTGGGGTTCGGTGGCTGGCCCGTCGGGGTCGGCGCCGTCCCCGGGGCCCCCGCTGCCTGTGCTCTTGGCCCCGCCTGCTGCGCCGCTGCCGGGTGCCGCCTTGGCCGCTGTTCCGCCGGTGCCTGGCCCTCGGCCGGGTGCTGGCGCCTCGGGGGCCACCGCTTGTCGGTGCCGTCGGCCGGGCCGCTCGGGTCCGCGTCTGGGGTTCGGTGGCTGGCCCGTCGGGGTCGGCGCCGTCCCCGGGGCCCCCGCTGCCTGTGCTCTTGGCCCCGCCTGCTGCGCCGCTGCCGGGTGCCGCCTTGGCCGCTGTTCCGCCGGTGCCTGGCCCTCGGCCGGGTGCTGGCGCCTCGGGGCCGCCGCTTGTCGGTGCCGTCGGCTGGGCCGCTCGGGTCCGCGTCTGGGGTTCGGTGGCTGGCCCGTCGGGGTCGGCGCCGTCCCCGGGGCCCCCGCTGCCTGTGCTCTTGGCCCCGCCTGCTGCGCCGCTGCCGGGTGCCGCCTTGGCCGCTGTTCCGCCGGTGCCTGGCCCTCGGCCGGGTGCTGGCGCCTCGGGGCCGCCGCTTGTCGGTGCCGTCGGCTGGGCCGCTCGGGTCCGCGTCTGGGGTTCGGTGGCTGGCCCGTCGGGGTCGGCGCCGTCCCCGGGGCCCCCGCTGCCTGTGCTCTTGGCCCCGCCTGCTGCGCCGCTGCCGGGTGCCGCCTTGGCCGCTGTTCCGCCGGTGCCTGGCCCTCGGCCGGGTGCTGGCGCCTCGGGGCCGCCGCTTGTCGGTGCCGTCGGCCGGGCCGCTCGGGTCCGCGTCTGGGGTTCGGTGGCTGGCCCGTCGGGGTCGGCGCCGTCCCGGGGCCCCGCTGCCTGTGCTCTTGGCCCCGCCTGCTGCGCCGCTGCCGGGTGCCGCCTTGGCCGCTGTTCCGCCGGTGCCTGGCCCTCGGCCGGGTGCTGGCGCCTCGGGGCCGCCGCTTGTCGGTGCCGTCGGCTGGGCCGCTCGGGTCCGCGTCTGGGGTTCGGTGGCTGGCCCGTCGGGGTCGGCGCCGTCCCCGGGGCCCCGCTGCCTGTGCTCTTGGCCCCGCCTGCTGCGCCGCTGCCGGGTGCCGCCTTGGCCGCTGTTCCGCCGGTGCCTGGCCCTCGGCCGGGTGCTGGCGCCTCGGGGGCCACCGCTTGTCGGTGCCGTCGGCCGGGCCGCTCGGGTCCGCGTCTGGGGTTCGGTGGCTGGCCCGTCGGGGTCGGCGCCGTCCCGGGGCCCCGCTGCCTGTGCTCTTGGCCCCGCCTGCTGCGCCGCATGCGATGCTGCCTGGCCTATCCGGGCCTGCCTTGCCTGCGCCCCGCCTCTGGTGCATCTGCTGCCGTCCGGGGTCAGGCTCCTGCCTGCCTGCGCCGCACCGTCTGGTGGCCGGGTGCCGGTGCCGCCTGGCCTTTGCCGGTGCGCTTGCCACCCGGGTGGCCGTCGTTTGCGGGTGGCCGCGTCCCGATGCCTCCGGGGCCTTTGTCGGTGCGCTTGCCGCACGGGGGCCGTCGTTTGCGGGGCAGCGAGTGGCCCGCCCGGGTCCCCGCTGTCCTCGGGGCCCTTGCTGCTGATGCCGCCCGCGCCGCATGCGCCGCCTGCGCCGCCTGCACTGCCTGGCCTCTGTCCGCCTTCGCGGGCCTGGCCGGTCTCTGGGCCTTTGTTTCCGCAGCCTGCGTGGTCTTCCGCGCCGTGCGGTTTCCCGATGGTCCAGTGGACGCCTTTGCTGCTCCGCATGTCTGGCTGGCCGGACCCCGGGTGGCGCCCTTGTGGCGCTCCCGGCACCCGGTCTCTCCTGCATCGGGCCGCTTCGCCGGGTGGCCGATCGCTCGTCTTGCCGGTGCAATTTCCACAGCGGCCGGCGCAATGGAACGCTGAGGTTGGGCTGAGCCCGATCGGACCCAAGCCGCCCCCGGGCCCCGTGCCCGAGGCTCCCCCACCTGCTGCCAAGCCCTCGTCCTTGGACCTGAGGTGCTCTCCCCCAGCACCTCCCGAGAACTTTCGGGCCCTCTGCTGGAATGTGTCCAGCATCCGCGCACGGCACCGTGCCCGTGCGGTGGCCGATCTGTCCCGCGGAGTCCAGGCCGTCTTTCTTACTGAGACCTGGCTCTCCGACCAAGAGGCCCCCCGCATCCAGGGTTTCCGCTGGTTTGTGGAAGGCCACGCGAGTTGGACCGGCGAACGTCCCTCTGGCGGGGTCGCCCTTGGTCTCTCCGGGCCATGGGCCCAAGGAGCCCGCCGTCTATCCCCCTACCTGCACGACTGCACGGTATGGGTCGTATCAAGGGGCGTTCTCTTTGGGGCATGCTACTTTAAGCCACGGAGCTTCGGCGCCTATACGGCTGGGGAACTCTTCGAGTGCATCCGCACCCTGCGCCCCCTGCAGCCCCTGTGGTGATCGCCGGCGATTTTAATGTGCATGTCCCTCCCCTCGGACAACGGCAATGAGCAGGGGAACTCCTGCAGCTGCTGGCTGAGCAAGCCGGGCTCACCATCGCGGCCCAGGATGGGGACGCCCCGCTCCCAAGCTATGACCCTGGGGGCTTAAGGCATGTATCCACCAAGGTGGATTATTATCTGCTGGATGGCCTCCAGCAACCGCGGGAAGTGGTGGCACCGCGGGCGGCCAGCCGCAATCTGCTGGACCCGATGGGCCAGGAGGTCCCGGATTCAGCGTGCGAGCACCGCGCTGTCCACCTCTCAGGCACAGTCCGCGTCGCCCCGCCCCCGCCCAGGCGCAAGGGTCGCACCAAGCCGCGGTGGGCCTGGTGCTTGGACAAGGCCAACTGGGCCCACTTCGAGGAGGAGGCATCCCTCGGGGCTGCCGACCTCCTCTCCCGCCTGGAGGCGGACACCAAGAGTCTGGCCTCCCCAGAGCTGCTGAAGTTGAGATGGGACCAATTGCTGGCTCTTCTCCGCCGCGCTGGCAGGGAAGCGGTTGGAAGGAAGCGGGTCACCGCGGCCTCCCGAGCATGGTGGACCCCTCGGCTCGCCGATCTGTGGCGGGCCAAGATGGCCCAGAGGAGAGGCCCTGGTGTGAAGGCAGCCCGCAGCGCCTTTCGGCGGGAGGCCCGAGCGGCGAAGAGCGGCATGATGGCCGAGTTCCGCCTCTCGGGGAGCGATCCTGGTGGTCCCTCACACGGCTCTTGGGGAGGAGCACCCTGAAGAGGCCGACCAGGAGCTGGGGTGGGCCTCGAGGAGTTCACGGCCCATTTCCGCAAGGTTGGAGAGATGCTGCCCGGGCCACCGCCGCCGCTACCCAGCCTCGAGTTTGAGCCGTCGTCAGCAGGCCGGATGGCAGCCACCATGGACAGGCCACTCACTCGGGAGGAGGTGGAGCTGGCCCTGGGGATCTGCGGAGTGGCGGAGCGCCGGGACCGGACGGCATCCCCGCTGTTCCTGAAGCGGGCAGGGTCAACGTTCACCGAAGCCCTCCGCCTCTTCTTTGAGCTCACCTGGCGGTGGGGCCTGTGGCCGGAACAGTGGCGCCTCTCCCACTTGGTACCGGTCCACAAGAGCAAGGGAGGCCAGAGCCCGACCGCATACCGCCCGATTGCCCTGGCCCCAGTGGCCTCCAAGGTGCTGGCCCTGGCCCTGGACCGGAGGCTGCGGTCCTCCCTGGAGCCGGGCCTGGCGGAGGAGCAGGGAGGCTTCCGCCGGGAGCACTCGGCGGTCCAGCAGGTCATCGCCCTGCAGGAGATCGTGGCCCTCCGCCGCAAGGCCAGGCTGAGCACGTACGCAGCCTTCTTGGACATCCGTGCCGCCTACGATACCGTCGACCGACACATCTTGTGGGCCATCCTGCAGGCGCGTGGCTGCCGGGGCTGCCTCCTGCTCCTGCTGATGGCCATGTACGCGAAGACCGAGGCGGCGGTTGTCGTACGAGGCGAACGGGGCCCATCTTTGAGATTCACCGTGGCCTGCGACAGGGGTGCCCGGCATCCCGGGCCTGTATCTGTTCTTCATTGACGGCCTCGTGCGGAGGCTGCGGGCGCGAGGCCACGGCGTTCTGGTGCCCGGCAGGAGGGAGCGCATCCCGGGTCTGCTATTCGCGGACGACGTCTCTGTCCTTGGCGAGACCCCGAAGCCCTGCAGCAAGCTCTCGACGAATGCGACGTGGTGGCACGAGAAAGGCGCTTCGAGTGGGCGCCTGACAAATGTCGGTCGATGGCCTTTGAAAACTGGGCGGCCCAGCGCGAGGAGAAGCGCAAGAAGGAGCCCACTGCTGCGAAGCCGAAGCCGGAACCATGGTCAGTCCGTCTCAGCGGCAAGACGTTGGAACAGACCAGAGTCTTCCGCTTCCTGGGCGCGGAACTCGAATGCGATGCACGTACAAAGGCCCACACGAGCGGACGGATCCGGGCGGCCTGTGCGATGAGGGGCTCCATCAGCCGGCTGCTAGGCCGTGTTGGGGCCGTCCCTCCGAGGCTGCTCTGTGCATTGTGGCGCACCTTTGCCCTGCCGAAGTTGCTCTGGGCGGCGGCGGCCTTCCCTGACCTGCGCGACCAAAAGGCCGAGCGAGCAATGGACTCGGTTCAACGCGTCTTCGCCTGCTATGCCCTCCAGTGTATGGGGCAAGCATCATCCGCAGCGGTCGAGGCCGATCTGGGCCTGATACCGGTGGCGGCCTTGCGGGCCCAGGAGATTATGTTCGAATGGGGCCGCATCAAGCTGCTGCCGCAGGGCCGCCTGGTCCGCGAACTGGTGGAGCTGGGTGAGAAGCTCCCAGAGGTGAGGACAGGACACCAGTGCATCGGCGAATGGGCCGGGGCTGCTGAGGCGGTCATGGCGGACTATGGCCTTGGCACGGGGTGCGCCCGGTGGACGAGGCCATCCGGACCATCGGCATCGGGGCCTGGAAGGACTTGGTCCGGAAGCGAGTGCGCACATGTGGAGGCCAAGTGGCGCGCGAAGATGGAGGACGCCCACTCGCACCCAAGGCTGGCACTCCTGCGGCAGGTCAAGCAGGACTTTGGCCACAGCGAGGCCTACCTGGACGACATGAGCCCGGCGGGGCGCCGCATAGCAACCCAACTGCGCGCAGGGATGTACCTGAACGGTGAGTTCATGCGCACCTGGAAGAACAGGCCTGAGGCGAAGCGCGGGGAGCCTGCATCTGCTGCAACGACGCGGGACCACTCGAGGACGCCCAACACATCATCCAGCAGTGCCCCGCCTACGAGGAGCTCCGCAAGAAGGCCTGGGACCGCCTCCATGCGGTCCTGGGGGCCCCGGACTGGGCCCATCTCGAGGCCCTGGGCGCGGACAAGTGGCAGGTCATGATCGGGAGGCCGGCCGCTGGTTGGGGGCGCCCGACTCGTGAGGCCGTCAACCGGATTGCGGGAGACTTCTTGGCCCAGGCCCATGCGCGCCGGCTGCAACTGCTCAAGGTGCGACGAGCCGAGCCACCGCGGACGGCCGGCGATCGGAGGGCCCGGCGGGAGACGACACCACCGGGGCTGAGCCAAGGAAGGCTACCTGCTGTGCCCATCCAGCAGACTAGCGGCCACCGAAACGAGGCCTCCACTACATAGCAATCGACCGAACCCCTCTCCTTTGCGGGTGGACGACGGCAGCGTCAGGCTCGCCGGGTGGGCTCGTCCTCAAAACCTGCGGGGGGAAGTCTTAGGTCGTCGCTCTTCCATCCATTTTCTCTCCCTGGCTTGCTTTCGGGGCGACCTAGGATGGTGGCATACCGACCAAGCGCAACCACGAGGCCGAGGCTCACCAGTGAAGGAGGTGGGGGTGATGAGATGCGATGCACTTTGAGCCGAAGCCTATCGGAGGTGATGAGGTGACGGGGGAATTGGGGGATAAAACCTTTTGTGATTTCTTTCTCATGGCTCCTTAGTTAGCCTCACACGAGGCTGCATTAACACGAGACTGACTGACTGGTGCCGGCGTCGGTCTGCATCCCGTCGGGTCAGGTCGGCTGAGTGGTGCGTTGTTCGTGTCCTGTCTGTCATCATGGAAGCCGCCACTGATGGCAACGACAACGGCAATCAGTCAGCATCCGCATGTCGCCCCCGAAAGCACTTCGAATATGTCATTCCCGCTGGAACGCGCGAGGATGATTGGCGATGTCCGGCGGTCTGTTGTTGTTGGGCGCGGGCGCGCGAGCTTTGGTTGGTTTGACCGGCAATATTTTTTCTAGTGTCATGCTTATTATGAGGATCCAGTGTGCTTGAGTTGTGGTCTGAGGGTTGATCTTCATGTACGACTATTTGTGCCGAAAGGTGACACGTTCTGTCGGGCCTGTGCGGCCGTGATTGGAGGAATATGTCCGAAATGCAACGATAAGTTCAACGAGAAACAGTCTGAATGAATTTCAGCATTCTCTGCTGGCGAGCATTCCTTTTGCTTGCCCTCAGACTGTTTCCTTCGCGGCAGGCCCAGAATGCCGTGGCGGACAAGGTGCAGTGCCACTGCCCCAACCATGCCCTGGGGTGCGAGAGGGTTATGAAAGCTCTGGATGTGGAGCAGCACCTGCGGTCGGTTTGCGAGTGGCGCGAGGAGGAGTGCGACCAGTGCCACCAGCAGGTGCCGCGGACCCACATGGACACCCACAAGCAGCTCCTCTGCGCCCGCAAGCCGGTCCCGTCAGCCTCGCCACCCCTCCCACCTTTGGGTTGCTGTGCCTGCTGCCTGGGCGGCGATGACCCCCTGTCGGGGGTTCCCCTGTCGGCGTTCCTGTCCTCAGTCTGGTTCGGTTGGTGTTGTGTCCCGCTGTGCAGATGGCCTGCGGGTACGCGGATGTGGGCTGCCCGACCCGGTGCGCGCAGGAAGACCTGCCTGATCACGAGCGGGACGGGGTGGCGGCCCACATGGGCCTCCTCAGGCAGCGCCTGGCCGACACCAGCGCCGCCCTTGGCCAGACCCAGGGCGTGCTGGCCCAGACCCGGGCAGACCTCGGCCAGAACACGGAGGAGCTGGCCCAGACCTGCGGTGCCCTCGGCCTGACCCAGGCCCAGCTGGCCCAGACCACAGCCGCCCAGAGCAGCACCGCGGCGGCACTCGGCCAGACCCAGGCCGACCTCACCCAGGCCAAGGCCGAGCTGACCCAGGCCGACGCTGCCCTCTGCCAGACCACGGCCCAGCTGACCCAAACCCAGCGCGATCTGGCCACGGCACTCGGCCAGACCCAGGCCCAGCTGACCCAAACCAGCGCCGACCTGACCCGGACCCAAACCGCGCAGGCACAGACCCAGGCCCAGCTGACCCAAGCGCAGCAGGACCTGACCCGGACCAAAGACGACCTCACCCAGACCCAGGAGAGCATGGCCCAGACTAAGGCCGCGCTGACCCACGAGCTGACAGCCGCCCAGGCCCAACTGGCCGAGACCACAGCCGCCCAGCGCGCCACCGCGGCGGCACTCGGGCAGACCCAGGACCAGCTGGCCCAGACCAAGGCCGACCTGGCCCAGACCAAGGCCGACCTGGCCGAGAGCAGGGCCGCCCTGGGCAGAACCGAAGCCGCCCTGACCCGGTGCCAGGCGGAGCTGGCCCAGACCAAGGAGCAGACCCAGCACGACATGGCTGCCGTCCGGTCGCAGATCGACCAGGTCTGTCCCCGTTTGGCCGAAGAGACATCTGCGGGAGCAGCGGTGGTCAGAGCGCAACCCTGCTGCCCTTGGGGTCGCGGGTTCAATCCCGTCCTCCCTCATTTACGTGTGTGCCCGTTTGGCCGAAGAGACATCCTCCTCCTCTGTCCTCGCCCTCACACCCTCGCCCTCGCAACAACCATCACTTGTCACTTGTCATGTTCACCAGCACTCGCACCCCTCGATTTTTCGCCTCATGTTCATCAATACACCCCAGCTGTTCACCCCGCCGGCTGCCCCCGAGGGTCTGGTGGCCCGCTGGGACGAGGCCACGAAGGAGGTTGCCATCGAATGGCGGCCCGTGCCCATCAGCGCCCCGGCTACCGCCACCGCCGTGCCACCGGGGCTTCCCGTCCGCTACCGTGTGCAGGCCACCCTTGTGGAGAGTGGCAAGGACGGTGGCGGTGTTGACAACCCCAGCGGCAGCAGCCCAGGTGTGATCGTCATCTACACGGGCCCCGAGTGCCGCTGCCGGTACCGCTTCCCGCCGGGTGCCGCCCTTGGCAGTGCCGAGGCCCGCTTTGTGGTGGTGGCCATGCGGGGCCTGGCCGAGAGCGACCCCTCCGCCACTGCTGCCTGCACCATCCCCGGTCCGCTGCCTCCCCCTCCGTTTCTGTTACTGCTGCCTGCACGGTGTGTGCTTCGGCCGATCGGAGGATGATCAGTGCGCGGGTGTGGTTGTGTGTCGGTATGTGCCTCTCTGCGTGTAATTGTGCTGGTCCACGCGTGCGTGCGTGCGGGTGGTGGTGGTGGAGGAGGAGGAGCAGGAGCCGGAGCAGGAGCAGGAGGGGACAACACCCGACTCACATCCCATTTCGCTCCATTCTCTCATGCCACCACCACCAATGGCCTTCTTTCACCACCAGCGGTTATCCTGAGCTACGACCACGACATGGACGAGCAGGGCCTGTTCTACTACATCGGGAGCAAGGGCCGCACCCAGCCCTGGCGCAACCCGGCCGAGGCGGGCTGGGTCACCGTCACCCGCTCATCCGAGGGCAACCAGAAAGCCTCTGATGCCCTGGGTATGAAGGCTTGCTACAGCTACACCGGCAACCAGCTCATCCCCTCGTGGTGGCAGGTTGACCTGGGTGCGGAGCGCCTCTTCACTCCCACCCGCTACACCATACGCCACAACAACAACCCAGACTTTGTGCCGTTTCGGCTGCAGTCGTGGCGGCTGGAGGGCTCGGTGGACGGTGCCAGCTGGCGGCCCCTGGACGAGCACACCAACGAGCCCAACGCCATCCCCGCCAAGGCTGATGCCATGGCCACCTTCGCCGTGGAGCGGGCATTCCCGTCCCGTTACTTTCGGGTGCTGATGACCGGCCCCAGCCCCAACGGGAACTATCTCCTGATGCTGTCGGGCCTGGAGATGTACGGCACCCTTCGCCACCCCGCCCAGCTGCCGTAGGCACCTGGCCCCCCCCCCCCCCCCCCCAACGTCTATCTCCCGACCCCCCAACACGTCTATCTCCCGACCCGCCCATCGAGAGCATGTAAAACCACCGCTTCTTGTTTCGCAGGAGAGAGCACAAGGACGAGAGAGGAGCGGGGGGCGAGACGGGGATGAGAATGCCCGCAGGGCGGGATGGGAAGCACGCCAAGGACGAGAGATCGGCAAGCAGCAGTGGCCAGAAAAGCATACCAAGGCGTGTGGGACGGTGTGGGTTCGACCACCGTTGGGTTGGGCCGAGTAGTTTCACCCGATTGGGGACCTGCATCTAACATCCACCCTCATCCCCCAGACATCTCCACCTATCTCATGGTTCCTGAGTAGCCTCACACGAGGCTGCATTAACCCGAGACTGACTGACCGGAGAAAGTCCTAAAATCGTACACCATCTGGTTCGATGGTGCCGGATACAAGTGCTGAGGAGGGTATGCGTTCGACGAGCGCTCTTCGGCTTTATGCAGCGTCATTGAAAAATTCCGAGGTTCAATCGCCCGAGATAGAATTTTGCGGCATCTCTCAGCCACCCCACCTCAGTTCCGGCAGCTGGCTTCGATGACCCCGAGCTCTTTTTGTTCATCTTGCGTCATGGAGGAGGGCTACCCGTCCGAACTTTTTGTGGATCCGGATTTGGTGAGGCAACTGATCTGTTCGTCATGTCAGGTTTGTTCCCGAAAAGACCAATCGATTGATCTCATTTGTTTGGTTGCCAGTGTGTCATGAAGAGACCCGTCAACGTTGGGTGCCCATCGAACCATCGGATGTGTGAAGCGTGTTGCACTACCTGGTTTACCAAGTCGCGTACCTGCCCGTCCGTCTTTTGCCTTCCGCCTTTTTCTGCTCATTGTCCATTTTCGCCACCACAGAGAATGCCGGGCCACCGTTCCGGCCACCGCGCCAACTCGTGATGTCCCACTGACCAACATGATTGGGCTAATGATGGTATTTTGCCACCACAAGGACGATGGATGCCCGTGGAAGGGCAAGTCTGCATCGATCGATCACTTTGGCGTGCTCACCCCATGGGTTCCACACACACACCCATCAGATTGGAGCAGTTGGAACCACACGCTACGCGCGACTGCCCCTGGCGTGTGGTGAGCTGTCCGCACCCCGGTTGTAGCCACCAGTGCCCCGCCCGGGACCTGGAACGTCACATGGCCGGCTGCCCGCACAAGCCCCAGGTGTGCCCAAACTGCCACGCCAACATCCTCGGGCCGCTTGAGGTCCGTCGCAGTACGCAGGGCAAGCATCAGACGATTACGCTTGCATTCCCCCGATGCTGTCCCACCTGATGAGCCCACACCCTACCCCCGGTAACATCCACTCACCGGGAACATCCCACTCACCAACCGGGAACATCCACTCACCAACCGGTAACATCCACACACCAACCGGGAACATCCACTCACCAACCGGTAACAGCCACTCGCCAACCAACATCCCACTCACCAACCGGTAACATCACCGGCGGTCAGCTCCATCATCCATATCCTCCCCCCTGCCAGCCCGATTCACCTCACCCCGGTAACATCCACACATCCCCCCCCCCCCTGCTGGGGCACCAGCCACCCGTCCGATTCACGGCACCATCCTAACATCCACCCATCGTCGCCCCCCCCCCCCTGCTGGGCACCAGCCCGATTCACTTCACCCCGGTAACATCCACATCCTCCCCCAGCCACACCTGTCCGATTCACTCCCCCCCGGTAACATCCACCCATCCGCCGCCACCTTCCGTTTCACTCACCCCGGTAACATCATCCACATCCTCCCCCCGCCACCCCCCCTGCTGGGGCACCAGCCGCACCTGGCCGAGTGCCCCAAGGTTGTCGTCGCATGCAATTCGGGGGCCGACGGCCATGGCTGTGGCGAGCGGATGCCCCGCGAGGGCCTGGCGGCCCACCTGGCCGCCTGCCCGGCCGCCATCGTGGATTGCATCGTCCCCGGGTGCGGCGCCAAGGTCCCCAGATTTGCATTCCCTGCCTTCCCTCATCAGGACCTCCCTCACCTCCTGGGGGGCGCGTCGGGGCGGGGCGTCGGGGCGGGCGGATCATCCCTTCTCGCCGCATCAATTCCTTGAACCACACCACACCACACCACATCTCATCACCCATCACCAACTTCCCCCGCCCAGCGCCCTGGCATCACACTGCAGACATACACACCACAGACCACACACCACACTTCGCCCATCCCTCCACCAGCTTCCCCCGTCGCATCCTGGCCCGACCCGCATCTGTGGCGGCCCTCATGACCCGCCTGACCGCCACCACCCATCCCACCACACCACCAGCTCCCATCCCGGCACACGAGCAGCAAACACCTGCTCACTTTCACACACCACAGACCACACACTTCCCGCCACCAGCTTCCCCGCCGTGCCCTGGCGGTCCATTGCAGCGACCAGGCCTACCCACACCTGCTCACTTTCACAGACCCCATCCCACCACTACCACCACCAGCTTCCCCGCCGTGCCCTGGCGGCCAATTGCATCGAGCGCACCTGGGGTCCCTTCATGACCCTCTCCGCCACCCCACACCCATCCCACCACCCCAGCTTGCCCGCCGTGCCCTGGCGGCCCACTGCAGCGAGCAGGCCGACCCGCACCTGGTGGCCCTTCATGACCCACCTCTCCGCCACCACGCGCACACACGACCATACCACCCAGCTTGCCCGCCGTGCAGTGAGCAGGGCCTACCCACACCCCTGCTCATTTTGACACACCCCACACCACTACACCACCCAGCTTGCCCGCCGTGCCCTGGCGGCCCACTGCAGCGAGCAGGCCTACCCGCACCTGGTTGCCCTGATGACCCGCCTGACGGCCACCGAACGCGATCTGGCCGACACCAACACACAGCTGGCCGCCACCAACCAGCGCCTGGCTGCCCTCGAGGCCGCCGCTGCTGCTAGTGCCCGGGGTGGGGCTGCTGCTGCGGCTGCGGCTGCGGCTGCGGCTGCGGCTGCTGCGGCTGATATGCCGGGCGATGGCAGGGCGAGCGGGACGCCGGCAAGACACGGGCCGGTCTGTTGGGGAGGAGTGATGATAGTGGGCGTGGGCGTGGGCGTGGGCGTGGGCGTGGGCGTGGGCGGGCGTGGGCGGGCGGGCGTGGGCGTGGGCGTGGGCGTGGGCGTGGGCGTGGGCGTGCGTGGGGGGGGGGGGGGGGGGGGGCTGACAAGTGTGCTGTGGGTGATGATTTTATCCACCCCATCAAACATCATCATCATCATCCATTCATCATCATCCATTCATCATCATCCATTCATCATCATCCATCCATCATCATCGTCCAATCATCATCATCACCACCGTCGTCGTCGTCATCATCATCGTCATCATCGTCATCAGCATCATCAGCATCAGCATCAGCATCATCAGCATCAGCATCATCAGCATCAGCATCATCCAGTCATCGCCACCACCGCCACCACCACCTTCAGCATCAGTATCAGCATCATCATCATCATCAGCATCATCAGCATCATCAGCATCAGCATCATCAGCATCAGCATCATCACCATCATCACCATCATCACCATCATCACCATCACCACCACCACCACCACCACCACCACCACCACCACCACCACCACCACCACCACCACCACCACCACCACCACCACCACCACCACCACCACCACCACCACCACCACCACCACCACCACCACCACCACCACCACCACCACCACCACCACCACCACCACCACCACCACCACCACCACCACCACCACCACCACCACCACCACCACCACCACCACCACCATCATCATCATCATCATCATCATCATCATCATCATCATCATCATCATCATCATCATCATCATCGCCGCCATCGATGCGCTTCATCGCCGGAGTCAGGGGACCAAAACCCACGGGAAAAGGAGACCAGACATCAAACCAAAAAGACTCTCGTGGCCAATGTTCGACAACTGGGATGTCCAGGCAAGTTGCTCGGATGCTTGAGCAAATTATCTCCACGCTCCGGAAAAAAGACGAGGCTCTTTTCCGGCGTACGGGGAGACGGCGCTTCTGGATGATTCAAACAATTGAAGAAGTTGCGTTGGACCTGAAGGTGAAGAGTGCTCTGATCCGTCGCCCGCCGTACACAATCGACTTCGCCACCATGTACACGCAGTTGCCGCACGACCGGCTCTTGGAGAACGTGCGCAAAGCCGTCGAGGAAGCGTGGTCCTTTGAGGCAGAGCAAGAAACCCAACCGAGAACTCGGCAGTCTCATTCCCTGCGACTTACGGACTGGAGTGGGATCACACCGGAACGCTTTTTTTGGCCTGACACTTGACCAAGTCATGGCCAGAGTCCAATTTGTGGTCGAGAACACGTTCATTTGCAACGGAGGCAGGGTGCTGCACCAACACGTTGGTTTGCCCATGGGGACCAACTGTGCGCCTGAACTGGCGAACCTCTACTGTTACGCAATTGAATCGTTGTTCATGGATGGAGCAGGTCCGGAAGTCCGTCATGAATTCACGTACCGTTTCATCGACGACATCCTCACCTTTGACCCAGCCCAGTTGCCGACACCAGACCAATACGGACTCCAGTACGCGCCAACCAGTGCGGACCCACGAAAGTGTACCTTCCTTGGGATGAATGTTGAGCTGACCCTTTCGGGATCTTTGCGCCTGTCTGTTGCTGACAAACGAGACACCTTCCCCTTCCAAGTGATGCGATATCCGTCTGCCTGTTCAAACATTCCACAGCACCAAACCGGGGAGTATTCACAAGCCAGCTGGTGCGATACGTGACAATTTGCAACAACTTCCACGACTTCAAAGAGGCCACACAAAGCTCACCACACGCATGGTCGAGAGAGGGCATTCCATTCGGCTCATGGCACGAGCCTGGAACACGTTCATTCGCTGTCGCTGGGAAGCAAACCAACTCGGGGCCGGGAAGCTCAGAGGCTGGTTCCGTTGCCTCTGTCGGTGGCTCGTCGCACAGAGGTCGGAAGCACGTGTTCCATACGGAGCGGAAGACACAGGTCCCCTCCCAAGCCACCCAGCGAGGAGAGACTCGGCCCGGCGGAGGATGTCTCCCAGGACAGACTCAGCCAGGTCAAGGATGCCTCGCGGCTCGTTGCCCTCTGTGATGAAGCGCTCCGCCAGACTGAACACGCTGAGCCTGAGGCTTCTCCAGAGACTCCCATTGACCCAACGATCTGTCCCGTTTGTCGCAGGCAGTTCGACACCGCTCATGGGATGAGCATGCACCAACGACGGACTGGGTGCGGTAAAGCAACAAAAACCGACTCCCAAAACTGCTGCGAGAACTAATGTAAACACCTTGAGTCCTCCCCTCTTTCTCTTCCCCATCAACACCCTTTCACTCCCTACTCTCCGCAGGTTCGAGTGCCTTATTTTGATTCACCCCTCCCCATCTTGACCCCTTCTCTCCCGCTCACACCCTCCTTGCATGCGTTCACTGAGATCACATGATGAGGGAGACACGGAGGCTTGATTCTTGGGTGAGGACCTTACCATGAATGTCATTTCTCCCATGCATGGGGTTGACATGCGGAACTGCCCGGCACGTTGTGCCTTAACACGGGGGAACCGCCGCTGGATCGACATCGGACCTGCCTGTGTGCCCCCATGTCACGATCCTGACGCATGGTGCCAATGCGCATAAAAGGTCCGTTTGAAGCCCTGCCTCCACAACCCTTGGCATGATCCGCAGATATCGTGCCACGCTCTCCCCCTCCGACCTTGATCCCGGATGTGAACGCCTTGACTCACTTGCATGCCTCCCTGTGCGTGTCTGTGTTTGATTTTTGCGAGTCATAATTTTGTGATTCTTGTTCGCCACCGACCCCAAGTTCGCTCAAGCTGTGCGTCATTTGAGACCCTTCCTGTCCGATTGATCAGTCCTTTGCTTCACACATCATCATCATCATCATCATCATCATCATCATCCCACTGCAGGCCTTCCGTCTGTCGAGCCCCACCCTGACCAGCCAGGGCCACAGCCAACACGGCTTCTGCTTCAACGTCACGGCCAAGTTCCCCCTGGCCATCGTCCGCCTGCCTGCCTGCCTGCCTGCCTGCCTGCCTGCCTGCCTGCCTGCCTGCCTGCCTGCCTGCCTGCCTGCCTGCCTGCCTGCCTGCCTGCCTGCCTCCTCCTCCTCCTCCTCCTCCTCCTCCTCCTCCTCCTCCTCCTCCTCCTCCTCCTCCTCCTCCTCCTCCCATCGCCACGCCCACAGAGTCTTCCACCATCATCTCCGTTCTGTCTGCTCCCCGTTCGACTGGTCATGCACACCTTCACCCTCTTCACTCTTCCCTCCACCCTTCAACCTCTTCCCTCAATGCGGCCGATGAAGAGCGATATCTGCAAAGGGGATGAGCGAGCGAGGGGAGGGAGAGCGGGGATGTGCGGAGGTGAGGCGGGAGGCATTCAGGCCGATGAAGAGCGATGGCTGCAAAGGTGATGAGAGGTCGCGCGAGGATGTGATGAGAGAAGAGAGTGAAGACCTCCGCACCTCCCTCCCTCCCCATTCACCTTTTGCAGACGGCGCCGTTTATCGTCCCCGCCTCACCTCTCGCACATCCCCGTTCTCCTCCCTCCGCTCATCGCCTTTGCAGCCATCGCTCTTCATCGGCCGCATGCCTCACCACCTCACCTCCGCACGCCTCACCTCCGCACACCCCACTCTCCCTCCCCTCCCTCATCAACCTTTGCAGACGGCGCTCTTCATCGGCCGGACGGGCAGCCGAACCGAGGGCAACATCCAGGTGTTCACGTCCGCCTCCGGCCCCCAAACATCCACATGATCATTATTCCACCCGATGCATTGCACGTTCCTCTTGCCCTGCCTGCCCCATCGCACACATGCCTGCCCCGCCCACCACCCACCACCGCCCGCCCGCCCGCCACCGCCCGCCCGCCACCATCGCCCGCCACCATCGCCCGCCACCATCGCCCGCCACCATCGCCCGCCACCACCGCCCGCCACCATCGCCCGCCCGCCCGCCCCGACCAGCCTCCTTGTTGACCATCATCTTTCTGTCTGTCCCATCCACACACACACACACACACACACACACCCAGCCGCTCCACCCGGGTGCCCGACGGGTCGGCCGCCCTGCCGCCGCGGGGCGAGTGGACCCAAGTGCACTCGGCCCTGCACCGTTACGAGGACCTCACCGGTCCGTACACACCAGCCACTCCTTGCCCCCCATGCCCATGTCCATACCCATGCCCAAGTGCACTCGGCCCTGCACCGTTACGAGGACCTGACCGATCCGTACACACCAGCACCCCCATGCCCCCCATGTCCATGTCCATGCCCATACCCATACACATTCTCATACCCATGCCCAAGTCCACTCGGCCCTGCACCATTAGGACCTGACCGGGTCCGGACACACCACAGCTCGCATGATCGTGTCCATGTCCAATCAGTCCGTGTGACGTGTTATATTGGAAGATGTTGACACGATCAACCGACAGCAACAGCCTCACACACACACCGCTGCGCCGATGCCCCGTGGTGGTTTGGTTTCACACGATACCTCTCTGGTTTTTGTTTTCCCGTTTCTTCTTTCCCACACACACAGACACACACACACGCACACACTTGTCTCTTCTACCTCTCTGGTTTTTGTTTTCCGTCACTACTTTCCCTCTTTTCTCCACACACGCACACACATCATGCCTACACCTTCCCGCCCCCAAAATGCACAGGGCCGGAACGGCTGACGGAGGTTCCCCTGGCGGCCCCGCTGGTGCTGCAGGCCGGCCAATCGGGGGCGCTGCTCATCCACACCACAGACAATTGCGGGATCGCCTTCGGCTCCGAGGATTGTGCTGTCCGTCACCCGCCTCCATCCCAATCATCATCATTATCAGCATCAGTCATCATTATCATTATCATCCAATCATCATCATCCAATCATCATCATTATCCAATCATCATCATCATCCAATCATCATCATCCTCCAATCAATCAGTCATCATCCTCCAATCAGCAGCAGCATCCGGTCATCATCCTATCATATTCGCCGCAACACCCCCGCCTGCATCACCCCCATCATCCATCTCATCATCCCCCCTCCCCCCTCCCTCCCCCCCCCCCCCCCCCCCCCCTCTCACCAGGCGGGCAAGACGTACCTGGATAACGAGCACCCCCCCACCCACCATCCTTCACGACCATCTTCACCCTCGCCCGCCCACCCGCCACCCCACCCCTTCTCACCAGGCGGGTAAGACGGACCTGGAGGTACGAACATTTCCCACACAACCCTCTTCACCCCCACCCACATCCACCCCACCTCACCCTCTCGCCAGGCGGGCAAGACGGACCTGGAGAATGAGCATCTGCGCACCAGCGTGGGCAGCTGGACGGGCAGCCAGGAGCCCTTCGTCTCGTACTCGGGCGGCTCGTGTCGCCGCTTCATCGGCCGGGTCGAGTACCAGCTCCTGTAAAATCGGGTGCCTCGTCTTGTTCTGTCTCGGCCGGGTCGAGGATCAACTGCTGTAACTGTCTTAATGTGTGCCGGTCGGCTCCAGGAATCAGGAAATGGGTGCTGAGGACGTGATGAGGACCCTTCGTCTCATCCTCGGCCGGCTCGTGCCGCCGGTTCATTGTCCAGGTCGAGGGCCAGCTCCTGTAACTGCCATTGCATGCTCAATGGCACGCCACTGAGTGCCACCCACCACCGGACGGTCCCGCCGACCAAGCGGACCCCCGGCCGGGAGGAGCCACCAACTCTGCCCCCCCCCCCCCCCCCCCCCCCCCCCCAGTGTATGGCGCCAGTAATCTTTTTTGCTTGAACGTGTCGCCTGCGCCCTCGCAAACACTCTCTCGGATGAAGAACAGCTCCCGGATTTGCCGGGGAGTAATACCAGCTCTTTTTAATGGGCGATGAACCCTTCGTCTTGTACTGGCTCGTGGACGCCGCTTCCTCCGGGTCGAGTACCAGCTCTTGTTCCTGGGATCGGACTCGGTCGGCTCCTGTCATCGGCCGCTGCTCTTTCATGTCTCGTACTCGGCCGGCTCCAGGAATGAGGACCCTGATCATCGGCCGGGTCGAGTCCCAGCTCCTGTAAAGATGATCTCTCAGGACACCAGCTCCGAGGACCACCCAGATGGGGTGATGACAAGTGTCATCCCGATTCTCAAACAAAATATGAAGAATGGAGCCTTTCGGGGATTCTCTCTCGAAAGGAAACCGCCGCAAGATCTCTTCCATGCCCCGAGATCCCCGATCTTTCTTCCTTTTCTCCGGATTCTGCTTCTTCCTCCGTGGGGTCCACCCGTTTTTCCATTTGTTTTGACACGACCATGGCCTGCTTCACTCCTTACGTGCTCAACAATGTCCACCTCAAGAATCGCTTTGCTCGGAGCGCTACTGCCGAGTTCCTCTGCGAAAATGGTTTCATCAACGATCGGACGATCGGATTCTACGAAAATCTGGCCAAGGGCCGTTTGGGCATGATTATCACGTCTCATGCGGCGGTGACGGAACAGGGTCGCGCGGCTGCGTCCACACAAATTCTTGTTGATGCCGACGACAAGATTCCTGGACTTCGGCGGCTGACTGACATTTGCCATGCGCACGACACTCCCATCGTAATTCAGCTGGCGCATGCCGGCGTGGTCGCAGCCTACCCGAACCCTCTGAAGTGTAACGATATGACTCTGGAGGATTTCGATCGTTTGGTCTGAACTGATATCATTTTCCCCACGATTCCGAACTGTGGGCTCTCTAGGCCGAGGCCTTTGTGGCTGGCGCACGTCGGGCCAAGGAGGCCGGTTTTGACGGGGTGCAGCTGCACGCCGCGCATGGTTATATGCTCTCGCAGATTCTCTCACCCCTGGCTAACAAACGCACGGACCGTCTGTCGTCATCACCAACACACTCCACCTCATCGCATGCGATGATTTTTGCAGGGTACGGCGGCACGGCAGAGCAGCGAGCCGCCTTCCCCTGCGAGGTGGTGCGCCGCATTCGGGCCCTGGTGGGCCCCAATGTCTGCTCAACCCCCCCGGTTCGATACCCTAACCCAATAATTTCTGCTTGTGTCAATCCCCCCCACCGGTGATATCCGCAGTTCCTGGTGATGTGCAAGATCAACGTGGAGGACTTCAAGGAGGGCGGCAACCAGACTGCAGACACCTTCCAGATCCTCACCGCCATGCAGCAGGTCCGCACCCAGCACGCGCCCGGCCACCATCACCCCTGGTTGATGAGACACAGGTATTTTTTTTTTTGACCATCCCATCCCATTTTTTCCCCATCCCATTCCATCACCAGTTTCATCCCCACTCGCACCTCCTGCAGCATTGTTTGACCGATCCCTCCCTCGCATCCACCTCCCCCCCCCCCCCCCCACCCGCCGCCATCTCCTTTTTCCCCCCCTCTCGCACCTCCTGCATTTATTCATCATCGTTTGACCCATCCATCGCATTTCGCTCCCCCCCCCCCCCCCCCCCTCGCGCCATCTTCCTCGCCGCCGCCATGCAGCTTTTGGACCCAGCATCTCCTGATCTATCTCGCACTTTCCAGATAAGTTCGCTCAAGCTGTTGCGTCCTTTGAAGACCCTTCCTGTCCGATTGATCAGT
This sequence comes from Paratrimastix pyriformis, assembly GCA_027972325.1. Lineage (NCBI taxonomy): Eukaryota > Preaxostyla > Paratrimastigidae > Paratrimastix > Paratrimastix pyriformis. Next base: position 106,165 of record JAPMOS010000092.1, on the reverse strand, counting down.
CCCTTTGCTCCACACACACACACACCTTCCAGATTATTTTTTGCGGTGAGGTGCGTCTTCCCATTCACATTGCCGCTCCCTCACCCTCACCCTCACCAACCAACCACAACCATCAGGTGGGTCTGGGCCCCGGCACCTACCTGATATATATCCCAGATTGTTTTTTTTTTTTTGCCGTCTTCTCCCATTTCACATTGCCGCTCCATCACCATCACCCTCACCAACCACCCAACCATCAGGCGGGTCTGGACCCGGCAATTCCAGATCTTTTTTTTTTTTTGCCGTCTTCTCCCATTTCACATTGCCGCTCCATCGCCTTCACCCTCACCACTCCCCCAATCAGGCGGGTCTGGACGCGGCCGAGCTGAGCGGGGGCTTCGGCGAGATGGGGCTGACCATCCGCACGGGCATCCTGCCCCAGCGCCCCAACCCGGCCCACCCCGAGTACTACCACGCCGCCATGGCCCAGGAGGTCCGTCTGTGAGGTTGTTGGTGTTGTTGATGATGATGATGATGATGATGTTGATGTTGATGTTGATGTTGATGAACCCGGCCCACCCCGAGTACTACCACGCCGCCATGGCCCAGTCCGTCCTGACGTTTTGCTGGTGTTGGTGTTGGTGTTGGTGTTGGTGTTGGTGTCGGTGTCGGTGTTGGTGTTGTTTGTTGGTGTTGGTGTTGGTGTTGTCCCGAGTACTACCACGCCGCCATTCCGCGAATGATGATTGGATGACTGGATGATTGGATGTTGTTGTTGTTGTTGTTGTTGTTGTTGTTGTTGTTGTTGTTGTTGTTGTTGTTGTTGTTGTTGTTGTTGTTGTTGTTGTTGTTGTTGTTGTTGTTGTTGTTGTTGTTGTTGTTGTTGTTGTTGTTGTTGTTGTTGTTGTTGTTGTTGTTCTTGGTGGTGGTGGGTGGTGGGTGGTGGGTGGTGGGTGGTGGGTGGTGGGTGGTGGGTGATGGGTGATGGGTGATGATGATGATGGTGATGATGATGATGGTGATGATGATGTTGGTGATGATGACTGGATGATGTTGATGGTTTGAGGTTGATGATGGTGATGAACCCGGCCCGTTTGAGCACTCCCACACCGCCATGGCGCTGGAGGTTCGCCCCCGATCCTTCCCGGATGATTGGCGTATTTTTCCGCCCTGTCTTCATCCCCTTGAATCCACCCCTCCCCCACTTCATCGTCCCCACATCAACCAACTGCGCACCGCAGCTGCCCCTGATTCTGGTTGGCACATCCCATAACTTTTCCTTGTCCCTCCCCCTTCAACACCGCGCATCCCATAATTTTCCCGCCCTGTCTCCACCCCCTTAATCACCACCACCTCACCCACCACCCACCACTTCCTCCGCACCAGCTGCGTCGGCTTGGGCTGCGGCTGCCGCTGATTCTTGTCGGCGGGGTGCGTAACCGCGCCCGGGCCAACGAACTGGTCAGCCAGGGGACTGTGGAGATGCTTTCAATCTCGCGGCCGCTCATCTGCGAGCCCGATTTGGTGGGCATGATGGAACACGATCCCAACAAGCTGCCAAAGTCTGCATTCTTGGATGGTTATGGATGGATGGATGGTTGGTTGGTTGGTTGGTTGGATGGATGCTGGTGGCAATGGAAATGGTATGGGTGGGGCATGATGGAACGCAACCCCAACAAGCTGCCAAAGTCTGCATTCTTGGATGGTTATGGATGGGGGGGTGGGTGGGTGGATGTTTGGATGGATGGATGCTGGTGGCAATGGAAATGGTATGGATGGCCGAGTCTGCGAACCCGATTTGGTGGGCATGATGGAACGCGATCCCAACAAGCTGCCAAAGTCTACATTCTTGAGATGGATGGATGGGTGTGGTGGCCCCATCCCCATCCACACACCCCCCGCCCACACCCTGCCCATGTGCGTCTCGTGCAACTGCGCCATCATGTCCACTTCGATCACGCGCGCCTGCCCCCCCACATCCTAGACCTGCTTCAAACCTTGACTCATTCACCTCCCCCCACACACACTCATCCCGCATCAGGTGTGTCTCATGCAACCGCTGCTTCAGCACGATGCCCACGGGCCTCCGCTGCGCCACCTTCCATCCCGCCCCCGCCGCCGCCGCCCAGTAACCACCACACCCGCCACCAAACATGAGGTGGGATCCTGCCCCCCCCCCCCCCCCCCCCCCCCCATCCCCCCCTTGTTTTTCTTTCTCCACTTTTGTCGCTCAAGTCCCACAGGCTGCTCCGCGTGCACGAACGCAACGACAAAACAAATGACTGTTTTCATTCTCACTGGATCTCCGGAGGAGGAGGAGATGGCGTTGGGCTCGTTGGCGTGCTCGTCCACCCCCCCCCGCTGCCCTTCTGCCAGAGGTAGGGACGGGGAGGTCTGAAGAGGGGGAGTGGAAGCACAGGCCCGAAAACGAAACAAGGAGACAACAAGCGAGCTGCGGCTGGTGGGGTGGAGACGGAGCGCGAGATTGGATCGATGACAGGACGATCGCTGGACCCAGGGCCATCAGAGGTGCGCGAAAAAAGCGGGTTTCTTCTTTTTTCTTTCTCGGCTTTCTTTCTTCTTCTTTTTCTCGACCCAAGACGACCGCCCAACTCGAGTCCCAGCCTGCTCCTCGTGCACCAACGCAACGACAAAAATGACTTTTTTATCCCTTTCTTGTTTCGTTCTCCACTTCTTCAGCCTTTTTTACAACTTTCGTGCAACTCTACCTCAAAGACACAGCATCTTCAAAGCAGGTCCAGGATGGACAGCGGTGGGGTACTGCCTCATCCTGCCCATCCACCCTTCTCCTTTGAAATACACAGCATGCCTCTCTGTGCGGTAACCACCTCGTATGTACTGTTTTTTTTTCCTCAGACAAGTAGAAAGTTACTCGTGCCATGTTGCGGAGAATGGAGTGTTTGGGGTGGTGGGCCAGCACGGGGTGGTCGGGGCAACGACGTCTATTGCTGTTGCTGCTGCTGCGGTTGCTGTTGCTGTTGCGGTTGCTGCGGTTGCTGCTGCTGCTGCTGCTGCTGCTGCTGGGTGGGAAGGCTGAGGGAGCCGTACATCTCCAGGCCCGACAAATAGAGGTAGTAGTCTCCGTACACGTTGGGGCCGGTCATCAGCACCCGAAAGTGGCGGAATGCTTGTCCGCGGGGGGCCACGTCGAAGGTGGCCATGGCATCGGAATAGCCGGGGAGGGGTTGGTTGGTACGCTCGTCCAGGGTCTGCCAGGTGCCTTCAGCACCGTCCTTGTCCACCGAGCCCTCCAGCCGCCACGACTTCAGTCGATACTGCACATAACTTGAGTTGTTGCTGTGGCGGAGGGTGTAGCGGGTGGGCGTGAAGAGGCGCCCCGCACCCAGGTCAACACGCCACCACGAGGGCCGAGGGATGCTGTTGGTGTAGCTGGTGCATGCCTGGCACCCCAGAGCATCGGAAGGCTTCCCACGGTCAGAGCCGTCGTACTCAGACGAGCGGGTGGCGGTGACCCAGCCCGCCTCGGCCGGGTTGCGCCAGGGCTGGGTGCGGCCCTGGGTGCCGATATAATGAAAGAGTCCCTGATCGTCCATGTCCTGGCGATGGGTGAACACAACTGAAAACAGCATGGGGCAGAGAAATGGTAGGCGGGTGCACGTGAGCAGACAGGTAGGGGAATGACTTGCCGGATGGGAGAGAGGCCGCGGGGATGAGGAGGAGGAGGAGGAGGAGGAGGAGGAGGAGGAGGAGGAGGAAAGCGGACCGGGACGGGTGAAATTGACAGTGACGGAGGGGCCACTCTCGGCCAGGCCCCGCACAGCCACCACCGTAAAGCGGGCCTCGGCCCTGTCATCGGGGAAGCGGTACCGGCAGCGGCACTCGGGGCCCGCGTAGACGACAACATCGTGGCTGATGCCGCTTGTGGTGGTGTAGCCAACGCCATAGCCAGTCAGGAGGGTGGCCTGCACCCGGTAACTGACAGAGCCCTCCGATGACATGGCGGCGGCGGCGACGGCAGTAGCGGTGGCGGGGCCGCAGGCAGCAGTGAGGGCGCCGGCAAGATCGGGGACGGGCCGCCAGTCGAGGATGACCTCCCCCGTGGCCTCGTCCCAGCGGGGCGTCAGGCCCTCGGGGACAGCAGGCGGGGTGAGCAGCTGGCGACGAAGACCGACCAAAGGGATCGAGGCAGAATGAGTCCTCGGAGTGGGAGGGGGCAGAGGTGGAATGGGACAGCGGTTTCATTCGAGGGACCCATCAGCAGACCATCCGGATTGCGTCCAGTTCCTTCGCATGCTCCGTGGCCCGTGGCAGCTCCGCCCACTGGGTCAGTGCGGCCTTGGTCCCGGTGAGCTCGCCCTGGGTCTGTGCGAGCGCAGCCCTGGCCTGAGCCAGCTCGCTCTGGGCCACGGAACAATCGCGGTCCTTCTGCTCGAGCACTGCCTTGAGCTCGCCCTGGGTCTGTGCGAGCGCAGCCTTGGCCTGAACCAGCTCGCTTTGGGCCATGGAACAATCCTGGGCCTTCTGATTGAGTGCGGCCTGGGCCTGGGCCAGTGCGCTCTGGGCCACAGACAGATCCTCGGCTTTCTGGCCGAGCGCGTCCTTGACCTTAGCCAGCTCCTGGCCAAGCGCGTCCTTGACCTGGTCCAGCTCCTGGGCCTTCTGGTCGAGGGCGGTCTGGGTCCGGGCCAGCTGCTGGTCGTGCGCTGCCTGGGCCATCAGTTGGGTGACCTCCCGGGCCAGTTGCCCCCTTGCCTGAGCCAGCTCCTGTTCCAGTTGCTCTCTGGTCAACCGGGTCTGGGCCTCGGCCAGGGCGGCCTGGGTCTCTGCCAGCTTGGCCTGGATCTGGCTGATGGTTTCCGCGTGGGCGGCCCTTTTCTCATCCAGCTCGCGCTGGGTCTCTGCCAGCTTGGCCTGGGTCTGGCTGATGGTTTCCGCGGCAGCACGCTGGGAGGCCCTTTTCTCATCCAGCTCGCGCTGGGCCTGGGCCAGGGCGCCCTGGGTCTGGGTCAGCTCCTCGGTCTTCTGCTTGAGGATGTCGGTCAGCTCCTCAGTCCTCTGGCTGAGGTTGTGCTGGGTCTGGGCCAGCTCCTCGGTCTTCAGAGTGATGATATGCTGGGCCTGGGTCAGCTCCTGGGTCTGATGGTTGAGGTTGTGCCGGGTCTGGACCAGCTGGGCCTGAAGACTGTTGATGGTGGACATGGCCTGGGCCTGGAAGGTGGCCAGGTCGGAGGTCAGGCGCTTTCCAAAGAGGCCTACCTGGGCAGCCGCCCCGTCCCACTCGGGGGCCACACGGGCCTCCTGATCCCCAGATCGCACACGCACCGCAGAAAGGTATTGGGTGAATGAGACGCCGGGTAACACGGGCGATGGGTGCTCCCGAAAGGGGGAAAAAGAAGGAAGACGTGCAAAATCCGAACAGACCTGGTGATACACACCAACACAGCCTTCTGGCGCCATTCCAGGGAGCGGTTGGGACAGAAACACTGTTGTGGGTGGAGAGATCGGCGATGCGGCTGGAGAGATCGTCGATGTAGTCTGGCTCCGATCGGCGAAGGGGGCCCCAGTGGCCTGCTAAGCGCAGGAAAACGAACAAATCGATGAAAATCGCGTCGAGGGACACTTGCTCATGTTTTCGATGAAGCCAAGAATCGCAGACCTCGTCTCTCGTCGCACGCGCTGCCGCCGTTGCGGATGACACATTCGAGTTGCTTCCGGGGCCTGTTTTGCCACACTCGATGCTGCTGCCACCGTCGGAGCCGTCCATCGCCGCTGAATCAAAGTTCGCACTCCTCCAAGGAATGCAGACTGTTCCGACGTCATTTGACAGGTGCTGACATCGAAGTCCGAAATTGCAACACGCCTAGCGACCAGAGTTCGCGAGATTTCCTTGTGAGCAGAAAACCCTGACGGCCTTCGATCGAAGACAGGCAGGCTGGATGTCGATATGATGTTGCAATGCCCTCATACATAGATTCCCAAGTTGATTGCCCACTTATGGATGGGGGCAGATGGACACTCCATCCAACCAATTCTTGGCGCATGATGTCCCAGTTGGAAAGCCGAAATTTGAATCCCCGAACGAGATTCCATCGTCGATATGGGACCCACCCGCTTGGGACGTTCACCCCGTCTGCATCAACCTCCCCCCCCCCTCCCCCCCTCCGTCTGAGTCTGCGTCACCCCCCTGCATCAACCCGCCTCATCACCCTGCATCACCCAGTCTGCATCACCCCACGTCTGCAACCCCCCTCCCCTCCCTCCTCCCTCCTCCTCCCTCCCTCCTCCTCCTCCTCCTCCTCCCTCCTCCTCCTCCCCCTCCCCTTCCCCCCTTCCCCTTCCCCGTCTTCCCTTCCCCGTCTCCCGGCGGTGCCCAGTATTGATGCGGAGCTTGTTTTCAAAACATCTTGTTCCATTGCAGCCATTTTATTGGGAGTCACCGGCCAACGGCAGGCCAATCCCACAACCCCACAGCAAGCTGCCCCTGGGGCACCGTCCCCTTTGCCAGCACAGGCACCAGAGCAGGCGCAACCACAAGCATCCACGCCTGCTGCCACCATCATAGCCACACCCCCTCCGTCGGCGCAGCCGGCCACCCTCCAGCTGCCCCAATTCCCGTCGCTGCAGTTCCCTTCCCCTCGACGCCACAGTGGAGCCGTCTGCCCCGCCCCCCACGCCGTGTCCCCCGTACTCCCCCGCTGTGGGTGTCGGCTGGGCTTCGCGGGTGCGCGTTATATTCGAGGTCAGCCGAAGAGGCGACGACAACATGCACAGAAATGGCGGGGAGGCGGGGAGGTAAACAGCAGCAGCAGCAGCAGCCCCGGGGGAATGGGAAACATGCAGGGCGGGGCCACAACAACATACACACAGATGGCAGGGAGGTGGAGGTAAGCAGCAGCAGCCCGGGGGAAAGGGAAACATGCAGGGCGGTGGCTCGTGGTGGGGCGACAGGCGGGCCACACGAACCCCCCGTTCGCACCTGGTGGGGGACGATGGCGGAATCGGGATGGCCCCGAACGGAGGTGGTGTCCCCGAGCAGGGAGGGAAGAGGGGCTGGTGGGGCCGATGGCTTGTGGAAATCGGGACGGTCGCACCCGGTCGCCTCCGATTCGCCGCACCCGAACGGAGGTAAGGATCCCCGAGTAGTGAGGAAGAGGTGATGAAGGGGCTCGCCGAGGCTGGGGGCGTCAGGGGAAAAAGCAGGGCGACTGCTGCTGCTAATGGGCTGCAGAGTGGCTGAGGGAGCCGTACATCTCCAGGCCCGCCAGTTGCAGGAAGTGTGAACCCTTGGTGTTGGGGCCGGTCATCAGCACCCGGAAGCGGCGGGCCGGGAATGCCCGTTCGGGGGCCACGGCGAAGGTGGCCGTCATGACAACTCCGTAGGAGGAGATGGCGTAGCGCTCTTCGGTGTGCTCGTCCAGGGTCCGCCAGCTGCCATCAGCCCCGCCCACAAAGCCCTCCAGCCGCCACGACTGCAGCCGATCCCGCTCACGGCAGTCGGTGAAATTGCCGTGGCGCAGGGTGTAGCGGGTGGGCGCGAAGAGGCGCTCCGCACCCAGGTCAACCTGCCACCACGAGTTGGGCTGGTTGGCGGTGGAGCTTTCGCAGGCCACCCGGCCCATGATATCGGAGGCGCTCCCTTTACCGCACTCGGAGGAGCGGGTGGCGATGACCCAGCCCGCCAGGGCCGGGTTTTGCCAGGGCTGTATGCGGCCCTGGGAGCCGATGTAGAAGAACAGGCCCCGCTCGTCCATGTCGTGGTCGTACAGAAACACAACTGAATGGGAAGGGGAAGGGGGGGGGGGTGCGTGTGTGCCCAGCGGGCAGGAGGGAATGACATACCGGGGGCAGGGAGGCCATGGGGGTCGGGACGGGCGACGGTAGGGTATGGTCCCCAGGGGGATCGACGGACGGACCGGGGCGGGTGCAGGTGGCGGGGGCGGAGGGGCCGCTCTCGGCCAGGCCCCGCATGGCCACCACCACAAAGCGGGCCTCGGCCCTGTCAACGGGGAAGCGATACCGGCAGTGGCACTCGGGGCCCGTGTAGACGTCGACAGGGTTGCTGGTGGTGATGGTGGAGCCGGCGCCATGGCCGGCCAGGAGGGTGGCCTGCACCCGGTAGTGGACGGGGGGCGGGGCGGCGGCGGCCAGGGCGCAGGAGGCAGGAGCAAGACCGCCCACGCTCCTGTCAGGCACGGCCAGCCAGTTGAGGGCAACCTCCTGCGTGGCCTCGTCCCAGCGGGCCGTCAGGCCCTCGGGGGCAGCCGGCGGGTTGAACAGCTGGAGCAAATCAAATCGCGTGGGGCGGAATGAGAAATCGAGGGGCGGGAGCCGATCTGGGGACGGGCTGTGCATAATAGGGCCCCACGCCCCAAAACAGGCGAGCACCCTTCGCGGACCTGGTCGATCTGTGTCCGAATGGCGCCCAGTTCGTGGTGGGTCTGCTCCGTGGCCCGGGTCAGCTGCGCCTCGGCCACGGTTTTGGTCTCGGTCTGGGTCCGCTGGGCCTCGGCATCGGAGCGCTGGGTCATGGCCTGGGTCAGCTGGGCCACGGCCTGGGCCAGGTCGTGCTGGGTCTTGCCGAGGGCCGCCGCGGTCTCGCTCTGGACGAGCGCAGCCTTTGCCAGCTGCTGGGTCAGCTGGGCCTGGGTCTGCGGGAAGGCCGCCGTGGTCTGGGCCAGCTCGGCCTGGGTCTGGCCGAGGCTGTGATGGGTCTGGGCCAGTTCCTCCTTGGTCTGGGCCAGCTCGGCCTTGGTCTGGCTCAGGGCCGCCGCGGTGTCGCTCTGGGCGGCCCTGCTCTCGGCCAGCTCGCGCTGGGTCTGGGTGAGGTCGGCCTTGGTCTGGGCCAGCTCCTGGGTCAGCCGGGTCACGGTCTGGGTCAGGTCGTGCTGGGTCTGGGCGAGGCGGGCCAGCTTGGCCTCCGAGTTAGCCAGCTGGCGGCTGATGGCAGCGGACATGGCCTGGGTCAGGCAGGCGCCCATGTCGGCGGTCAGGCGCTGTCCGATGATGCCCAGCTGGGCCGCCACCAATCCGTCCAACTCGAGAGAAGCCTCCTGATCCAGATGCGCCCAGCCACCAGAGACCATGGCAGAGGGTGGGTGAACAAGGCGATCATCTCAGACACCCAGTCTTAGGGCCGCATCAAGAACCCACGACAGAGGGAATGTGAAACGGAGGGGGGGCTCGTGTGTGAATGCGATCGAACGGACCTGGCGATGTTCTTCGGCACGGGCATCACCGCCTTCTTGCACTGCCCCGGGCCCCAATTGGGATTGGACCATCCCAACTGTCGCTGAACGACGATCGGTCTAATTTGGAAGAAGAAGAATCGAATCGATTATAGTCCACCCACTCGCAGACCATCTCGCCGCTTGACGTCCTCGTCGCGGGTTCCGGTGGCGGCGTGCCCGAGCCTGTGCTTCTGGGGCTTGTTTTGCCAAGAGTGAGGCCATTGACGCCTTCCATCCTCCTCGAATTTCGAATTTGCCCGAAGCTTCCACCCCGAGAGCAATGCAGACTGCCGGACGAACTTCAGATCGTCTGGTTCACGCTCTTCATGCTTGCGAACCGCAGACGTTGCGTGTGAGTGCTCCCAGTCATTGATCTACCTGCGGTTTTCGACCAGCTGCGCCAGATGGCCCGATACCACGGTTTCCCCTCCCCTCCCTCCTCCCTCCTCCCCTCCTCCCCCCCCTTCACCTCTTTCTTCTCCCCCTCACCTCTCGCTTTTTCATGCTCCGAATATCATGCGAATCCTGGTGCTGAACCGGGGGTGGGGTGGAGGGGGGGTGGAGGGGTGGAGGGGGTGGAGGGGTGGAGGGGTGGAGGGGGTGGGGGGAGACATGGAGTGCCAAAGAACGGGGCAGCCCCAGCTGCCGCATCCCCCCCCCCCCCCCCCCCCCCCCGGAGTGGAGGAGGTGGCTCTCCCCTCTGGATGGTCCCTGTCCGGTGATAGCTGTTTGGGTGTGCGGTTTGTGGTTTTGCCGGCATGGATCCGCCACTGTGCGTGTGAAAAGGCTTGGACACGAAAGGGACACACGATGGCTCGGTGGGCACATGGGATGGCAAGCAGAGTGCACCCCACGGGTCGAGTAGAAGACGCGCGCACTCCCTTCCACACTCGTCTTCCCCCTCGGATCAGAGCACCCACATGGGTCGTGCAGGCACGCTTCCCGCCTTCTCCTCCCCCTACGCTCCGGGTCACAGCCCAGATAGAGAGATCTTCCGTGGGAAGGGTGGGAAGAAGAGAGGATTGGTTACTGATGCTGGCGGAGTAGAGGGAGCCGTACATCTCCAGGCCCGACAGCTCCAGGTGACGGTCATCAGCACCCGGAAGTGGCGGGCCGGGAATGCCCGTTCGGGGGCCACGGCGAAGGTGGCCATGGCATCGGCACGGGCGGGGATGGCGTTGGGCTCGTTGGTGTGCTCGTCCAGGGTCCGCCAGCTGCCATCAGCCCCGTCCACCGAGCCCTCCAGCCGCCACGACTGCAGCCGCAGCTCCATCTGGCTTGGGTTGTTGCTGTGGCGGAGGGTGTAGCGGGTGGGCGTGAAGAGGCGCCCCGCACCCAGGTCAACCTGCCACCACGAGGGGGTGGGCCGGTTGTTGGTGTAGCTGTGGCATGGCTGACGCCCCAGGGCATCGGAGGCCTCCCCGCCACCGCACTCGGATGAGCGGGTGGCGGTGACCCAGCCCGCCTCGGCCGGGTTTTGCCAGGGCTGGGTGCGGCCCTGGGTGCCGAGGTAGTAGAACAGGCCACGATCGTCCATGTCGTGGTCGTAGCGGAACACAACCGCTGGAGGCGGCCGGGGAGATGGTGCTGGGTTGGTGGGTTGATGTTGGGTGGAAGAGAATGGACGGATGTGAGCTTAGGGATGGAGAGGAGGCAGACGGGACGAGCGGGTGCAGCACGTAAGGGACGGACCGGGGCGGGTGCAGGTGGCGGGGGCGGAGGGGCCGCTCTCGGCCAGGCCCCGCATGGCCACCACTGCAAAGCGGGCCTCGGCCCTGTCATCGGGCAAGCGGTACCGGCAGCGGCACTCGGGGCCCGTGTAGACGACGGCACTGCCGCAGCCGTTGAGATCAGCATCACCGCCATCCTCCAGGAGCGTGGCCTGCACCCGGTAGCGGACCGGGGGCCCCGGAGGCATGGCTGCGACGGCCGCTGCCATACAGGGCACGGGCTGCCATTCGAGGGCAACCTCCTTCGTGGCCTCGTCCCAGTGGGGCCAGGCCCTCGGGGGCAGACGGAGGAGCGAACAGCTGGCGGGGGAGTGTGGCGAGTGTAGTGGTGGTGGTGGTGGTGGTGGTGGTGGGGTGGGGGTGGGGGGATGGAGGAGGGAGGGAGGGGAGGGAGGGGAGGAGGAGGAGGTGGGGGGAGGGACGGGGAGGGGGAAGAGGAGGTCAGACCAGACAACAGCGGCAATATTGTGCATAAAAGTACTCCCACTCGCCCGCCCCTCCCCCATCCCCCCCACTCCCCGAAGGCGAGCCCTTGTGGGATGCCGACGGGGTGGCGGACCTGGTCGATCTGCGACCGGACGGCAGCCAGCTCGTGCTGGGTCTGCTCCCTGGTCTGGGCCAGCTCGGCCTGGCACCGGGCCAGCTGGAACTCGCAACGGGTCAGCTTGGCCTCGGTCTGGGCCAGGTCGTGTTGGGTTTGGCTCAGCGCAGCCGCGGTGTCGCTCTGGGCGGCCCTGCTCTCGGCCAGCTGGGCCTGGGTCTGGGTGAGGTCGTGTCTGGTCTGGGTGAGGTCGGCCTTGCACTGGGTGAGGTCGGCGCTGGTGTCGGCCAGGCGCTGCCTGAGGAGGCCCATGTGGACCACCCCGTCCCGCTCGTGGGCGGCCAGGTCTTCCTGTGGGCACCGGGTCGGGCAGCCCACATCCGCGTACCCGCAGCCCATCTGCACGCGGGACGGGAAGCACAAAAAAAAAAAATGATCAGAAGGAGCCAAAAAAAGCGAACAGACACAGAGACACAGAGACACAGAGACACAAGGGTGAGGACGCGGAGGCAGAGGAACGCGGAGGAAGGGCGGGGGAAGGTAACCGGGGAGGAGCATGGGGCGGGGGGGGGGGGGGGGGGGGGATGAGATTTGCAGGGGACATTCATGGATGAGAGTGGTGACGGACCGGCTTGCGGGCGCAGGTGGTGTCCTTGTGGCGGGCCATCTCAGCCCGCCGGACCTGCTGGTGGCACTGGTCGCACGCCTCCTCGCGCCACTCGCACTCCGCCCCCAGGTGATGCTCCACATCCAGCACACCAATCAGGGCCGCACAGCCCAGCCCACGGTTGGGGCAGCGACATTGCATTTGTTGGACCTGGCGAAGAACGACTCGCGAAGCCGTGAAACCGATGAGGCAGTGATCGCGAACACAGACTGGTCCGTGGCGAGCTTCTCGCTGCAGGTTGGACAGACACCACCAACGGCTGCTGCACAGGCCCGGCAAACTGTGTCACCTAGCGGTAGTCAAAGAAATGATCGATCAAAAAGTCGCTCAATTGGGTGCCAGACCGCAACACAAGCATATAGGATCCTCGTAATGCGCGAGACACTAGAACGAGATTTCCTTTCCAACAGACAGCCGGGCATCGCCAGGTCGCATCGTCGCATCTTCCGGTGGGGATGACATATTCAAGCTGTTTTCGTGGTCGACAGGGGGAGCGCTTTTTGCCACCACAACACGGCGTGTCGTTGCTGTTGCTGTTGCCAGGGAGCCCCCCAACTTCCATCCTTCGGTTCGCCTGCAGAATGGACACCGCGCGGGGGCTGTCCACTCGCGTGTCTGTCAATTCTGTCAAGGCCTCAGCATTCACATTCCCTCGTGGGTTACCGTGCTCGCTTGTTAGCCAAGCGGTGATCTGGGGGGAGCCGACAAGAGTGGGGTGGTGGTGGTGGTGGTGGGGTGGGGGTGGTGGGGTGGTGGTGGTGGTGGTGGGGTGGTGGTGGGGTGGTGGTGGGGTGGTGGTGGGGTGGTGGTGGTGGTGGGGGGGGGGGGGGGGGGGGGGAACAAAACAGATTCCTCACCGTTGACATGGGATCAAGGAAAATTTCTGTCCATCCTTGAATCTGAATTGATGATGGAGACCCGCCCGCTTGCTCACCCACGTCTGCATTCATTACCCTGCCTGCATCACCCTGCCTGCATCACCCTGCCTGCATCCCCCATCACCCCTGCCTCTCAATCCAGTCTACATCACCCCCGTCTGCTTCACCAGCCCCTCCCCCACCCCACCCCCACCCCCACCCCCACCCCACCCCACCCCCACCCCCACCCCACACCCACCCCACCCCCACACCCCCACCCCGTCTGCTTCATCCCTGACCGTCTGACGGTGGGGCACGTGGCGGGCCCTTTTTGTGATGATGGTCTTCCATCATCGTGACAAAACTACATCATGCTGCGTCCCAGGACGGACCGGCCCTTCATTCCCCTCGACGCCACAGGGGTAGCCTGCTGCCATCTGCCCCGCCCCGCCCCCACGCGGTGTCCCCCGGAATCCCCTGTGGTGTCGGCCGAGCTTCGCGGGTCCGCGTTATATTCGAGGTCAGCCGAAGAGATGGCGGGGAGGTTGGAGGTCAACAGCAGCAACCCCGGGAAAGGAAATAATGCAGGGCGGGGGCTCGGAGTGGTGGGCTCGTCTCTGCGGCAGGCGGGCACCGACCACACGAGCCTCCGTTCGCACCTGGTGGGGACAATCGGAATGGTCGCGCGCCTCCCGAAGGGAGGCGCCGAGCCGGGTCATCACCGCACCCCAACGGAGGTGAGAGTTCCCAAGCTTGGTAGGGAAGAGGTGATGATGGCGGGGCGAAACTGGGGGCGGATTGAGGGAAAAGCAAGACTACTGCTGTTCTTGCTGCTGATGAGCGGGGTCGGGGAGGAGGGTGCCGTACAGCTCCAGGCCCGACAGCATCAGGTGATGGTTCTCAAGGAGGTTGGGACCGGTCATCAGCACCCGGAAATGGCGGGCTGGAAAATGATCATCGGGGTCCACGAAGAAGGTGGCCATGGCATCTCCGTAGGCGGGGATGGCGTTGGGCTCGTCGACATGCTCGTCCAGGGTCCGCCAGCTACCCTCAGCCCCGTCCACCGAGCCCTCCAGCCGCCACGACTGGAGCCGATACCGCTCATAGCCGGTGAGGGTGTTCTGGCGGAGGGTGTAGCGGGTGGGCGTGAAGAGGCGCCCCGCCCCCAGGTCAACCCGCCACCACGAGGTGGGCCGGTTGCCGGTGGAGCTAACGCAGGTCCTCCGCCCCACGAGATCGGATGCCTTCCCATTGGCCTCGGATGAGCGGGTGGCGGTGACCCAGCCCCCCAGGGCCGGGTTGCGCCAGGGCTGGGTGCGGCCCTGGGTGCCGAGGTAGTAGAACAGGCCCTGCTCGTCCATGTCGTGGTCGTACTCGAACACAACTGGATGGGAAGGGGGGAAGGGGGAGGGTTGTGTCGAGTAAAGAAGGAACGAAGTAACGGGAAAATAAAACAAAAACCAGAGAGGTAGAAGAGACAGCACGAATGTCACTGCACCCGTGGGCGAAGGAATCCCCTGTGGAGGGCGTTTGTGTGTGTGCGTGTGCCAGTGGGGCAGCGGGCAGGAGGGAATGGGGCAGGGAGGCCGGGGGGGCAGGGGGACGGACCGGGGCGGGTGCAGATGGCAGGGGCGGAGGGACCGCTCTCGGTCAGGCCACGCACAGCCACCACCGTAAAGCGGGCCTCGGCCCTGTCCACGGGGAAGCGGTACCGGCAGTGGCACTCGGGGCCCGTGTAGACGCCGACCGCGTTGCTGGTCGCAACGGTGGAGCCGGCGCCATAGCCGGCCAGAAGGGTGGCCTGCACCCGGTAGCGTACGGGGGGCGGGGCGGCGGTGACCAGGGCGCAGCAGACACCCGCGCTGGGTGCCCGGGCATCACCTGCAGGCACGGCCAGCCAGTCGAGGGCAACCTCCTGCGTGGCCTCGTCCCAGCGGGCCGTCAGACCCTCGGGGGCAGCCGGGGTGAACAGCTGGGGCAAATCCGATCGCGTGGGGCGGAATGAGAAATCGAGGGGCGGGAGCAGATCTGGGGATGGGCCGTGCAAAATCGGGTCCCACGCACCAACCACCAACCAGCCAACAGGGCGAATTCCCTTCGCGGACCTGGTCAATCTGCGTCCGAATGGCGCCCAGCTCGTGGTGGGTCTGCTCCGTGGCCCGTGACAGCTGGGCCTCGGCATCAGACCGCTGGGCCCCGGCTTGGACCACGGTTTGCGAGAGCTGGGCCCCGGCATCGGTCATGGCCTGGGTCAGCTTGGCCACGGCTTGAACCACGGTTTGTGAGAGATGGGTCTCGGCCTGGGCCCGCTGGGCCTCAGTCTCGCTGGGTCATGGCCTGGGTCAGCTGGGCCACGGCCTGGGCCAGGTCGTGCTGGGTCTTGCCAAGGGCCGCCGCGGTCTCGCTCTGGACGAGCGCGGCCTTTGCCAGCTGCTGGGTCAGCTGGGCCTGGGTCTGCGGGAAGGCCGCCGTGGTCTGGGCCAGCTCGGCTTGGGTCTGGGCCAGCTGGGCCTGGGTCTGGCCGAGGGTCTGGGCCAGTTCCTCCTTGGTCTGGGCCAGCTCGGCCTTGGTCTGGCTCAGGGTCGCCGCGGTGTCGCTCTGGGCGGCCCTGCTCTCGGCCAACTCGCGCTGGGTCTGGGTGAGGTCGGCCTTGGTCTGGGCCAGCTCCTGGGTCAGCCGGGTCACGGTCTGGGTGAGGTCGTGCTGGGTCTGGGTGAGGTGGGCCAGCTTGGCCTCGGAGTCGGCTCGGCTCGCGGCCAGCTGGCGGCTGATGGCGGCGGACATGGCCTGGGTCAGGCAGGCGCCCATGTCGGCGGTCAGGCGCTGCCCGATGATGCCCAGCTGGGCCGCCACCAATCCGTCCAACACGAGAGAAGCCTCCTGATCGACACCACCGCAGACACAAGAGCGTACAATGCGGTGAGCAGGCGAGCATCTCAGACACCCAGTCTCAGGGCCGCATCAACAACGGGCAGAGGAAGGTGAAATGGAGGGAGGGATGCGATCGACGGACCTGGCGATGATCTTTGGCACGGGCATCGCCGCCTTCTTGAACCACCCCGGGGCCCGGTTCGGACTGGACCACCCCAACTGTCGCTGAGCGACGATCGGCGAAGGAGGGTGCAGTCTAATTTGCGAGAAGA
The DNA here is from genome assembly GCA_027972325.1 of Paratrimastix pyriformis. Taxonomy (NCBI): domain Eukaryota; phylum Preaxostyla; family Paratrimastigidae; genus Paratrimastix; species Paratrimastix pyriformis. The sequence continues at coordinate 90,039 of JAPMOS010000092.1, read as the reverse complement.
ACCATAGATGGATTTCGTGTCCTCCCCAGACCATGTCGTTGCTTGAACACGTCCTCGTCGTGGATTCCTGTGGAAATGACCCGCTGGTGCTTCTCGGACTTGTGATGCCGTCGACGTTCGACGTTGCCTTCCAACGTGGGAACTTATAACCCGAGAATCGCCACCAAACCCGGCACAATTGAAATTTGATTTTGGGGTCCTTCCGGGGGCGCACCCCTGGAGGCGTCAGGAGATCCGGAAACCCCAAACCCCAAAGAAACTCAACGTAGGCCCAGAGAATCCCGGTGAGGGATGGCTGGTCCAGGACCTCGATCAGATGTCGACCTCATTCCGGACCCAACCTGCCCAAATGGCAGCAGAACAGAAAAACGAACATGCGGATCTATTGCAACTCGACGTGTTACGTAGAAACATGCAAAAATCACGATGCGGCGCCGAGGTCGGGGGGTGACGCGGCAGGCAGGCAGGGTTGGGGCAAGGCAATCGCCCCGGCACGGAGGCGGTCATGGCGCCTGGAACAGGACAACACGTGGCCCGTGTCCAAGGGGAGGCATATATTCACACCCCCGGGAGAGGGGGGGCGGGACACTGTCAGCTGAGTGGGGGTGGGCAGCGGGGGCATGGCAGGGCCGCAAAACGCGGAGTCAAAGCGCCGCGGAGGGGCAGGTGCCCCCGGGGGGATCCCTCCCACCATGAATCGATGGATCCACGGAGTCCCGAGGTGAAGGCAAGAACTGGCGTCTCGCCTGCAAAACGCGTCACCTTTGCCGGGGCGGCGATGGGGTCCCTGATCCGGGGGGGCCACATGAATTCTGGCCCCTGTGCTCTGGGTGTTTCTCCGGGGCACCTCGGGTGTCCAGGGAACTGGAGGGGACCATCAACGGAAGCCACCCGACCAACTGACGCGGACCTCCTCCCTCTGCCACGCCTCGCCGAGACGGGTCAGACTGCACCTGCCCAGTAATCTCGGTTTCTGGGTTGGGTTTGATTAAAAAAAAAAAAAAAGAGAGAGACGGGTCAGTCACAACAATCCGTTACTGAATCCGGGGGGAGGGGCCACGGGGAATGAACAGTAGACCCTCCAGCTGCAAAAATGACACGGACATGTCCGGACGGAAATGTCTGGTCAGGGCGTTTTTAATGATCTCATCAGTCCATGGCATAAGCGATTCCCAGAGGGGCTTCACATACCCGGCGGACATTAGGGGATTCTTTTCTGGCCAAAAACTTGACACACTGCCATGTGGCATCCCCGGTGGTTCACGCTCACTCCCGGGGTGGTGATGCCGGCGGTGGTTCCACCCCAGCTGGTCCGCTGTTGTGGGCCGTTGGCTGGTGTTGGAAAACTGGAGGGATATGTCCAGCAGATACGTCATTTGGAGGGCAGAGGGCGTTCAGGAGCGATGGGACCCCCCAGCCCGGCATCGCATCGTCCATGAGGGCCGGAGGGGTCAGCGCTGACCCTCTGATGCACCACCGCCCCCCGCAAAGGCCCGAGGAGAACAATCTAATCTGCGGGAGACAGAATGTATCGGCGATCGGGTGGCGCGTCCAGGACGGCATACTGACCAAAGCGGGACGCGGGACAACTCCTGGGGAGCACGCCATCCATTCCCATTCCCCATCATCTTCCCCACGGGTCACAGCGCGGATGAAGAGGAGGAGATCTTCCATTTATCATGAAGGGAGGGAGAGGAAGGGTGGGAAGCTCTTGATGAATAGAGGGTGGGTGGTGAGGCCCACAGTTAGTGTTGCTGCCGAAGGGCGGTGTTGAGGAGGGAGCCGTACATCTCCAGGCCCGACAGCTCCAGGAAGTGATTCCCGGAGGGGCTGGGGCCGGTCATCAGCACCCGGAAGCGGCGGGCCGGGAATGCCCGTTCGGGGGCCACGGCGAAGGTGGTCATGGCATCGGCACGGGCGGGGATGGCGTTGGGCTCGTTGGTGTGCTCGTCCAGGGTCCGCCAGCTGCCTTCGGCACCGTCCACCGAGCCCTCCAGCTGCCACGACTGCAGCCGACGTTCCACATTGTCAGGGCGGTTGCTGTGGCGGAGGGTGTAGCGGGTGGGCGTGAAGAGGCGCCCCGCACCCAGGTCAACCTGCCACCACGATTTGAGCTGGTTGCCGGTGAAACTGTTGCATGGCTGGCGCCCCGTGAGATCGGAGGCCTTCCCACTGCCCCAGTCAGAAGAGCGGGTGGCGGTGACCCAGCCCGCCTCGGCCGGGTTTTGCCAGGGCTGGGTGCGGCCCTGGGTGCCGATGTAGTAGAACAGGCCCCGCTCGTCCATGTCGTGGTCGTAGCGGAACACAACGGACGGAGGCCACCCGACGGGAGAGGAGGAGGAGGGGGGATTGAGTGCGAGTGGGAGAGGAATGGAAGGAATGACAAGGGGAGGGGGAGGGGGGGGGGGGGATGGGGGGCGTTGGCACAGACGGGAGGGAGGGTGCAAATGGCAGTGGCAGAGGGGCCGCTCTCGGCCAGTCCCCGCATGGCCACCACCGCGAAGCGGGCCTCGGCCGGGAAGCTGTACCGGCAGCGGCACTCGGGGCCCATGTAGATGACCATGCTGCTGCCAGCGCAGTCACCAGTCAGGAGTGTGGCCTGCACCCGATAGCGGACGGGAGGCCCGGCGGCAGGGATGGGGCTGTGCCCAGGGGCACGGGCCGCCATTCAAGAAAAACCTCATTCGTGGCCTCGTCCCAGCGGGACGCCAGGCCCTCGGGGCAGCCGGCGGGATGAACAGCTGAAGGTGAAGGGGAATGAAGAAAGAAGGAAGGGGATGATCCCACGTTTTGAGGAGGAAACGGTGGAAGGTCGCGATACCGTGCAAATCGTCAAATATGGGGATAGGGCTCCTCGTCGTCCCGAAAAACTTGGGTGGGTGGGTGAGTGGGGGTGGGGGGTGGGGGGGTCTTTGTCCCTTCTCCTCCTGCTTTCGGGGCAAAGGACTCATCGCACCATCAGACCTGGGCGATCTGCGCCCGGACAGCGCTCAGCTCGTGCTGGGTCTGCTCCGTGGTCCGCGCCAGCTCGGCCTGGCACCGGGTCAGCTCATCCTTGGTTTGGGTCAGCTTGGCCTCGGTTTGGGTCAGCCGGTCCTGGGTCTCGACCAGGTCGTGTCGGGTCGTGGCCAGCTCTTGGGTCAGCTTGGCCTCGGTTTGGGCCAGCCTGCCCTGGGTCTGGGCCAGTTCTTGGGTCAGCTGGGTCTTGGTCTGTGCCAGCGCGGTTTGGGTCTGGGTGAGGTCAGCGCTGGTTTGGGTCAGCCTGCCCTGGGTCTGGGCCAGTTCTTGGGTCATCTGGGTCTTGGCCTGGGTGAGGTCAGCGCTGGTTCGGGTCTGCTGGGCCTGGACTTGGCTCAGTGCCGCGGCCAGATCGTGCTGGGTCATGTCGAGGGCAGCGTCGGCCTGGGTCAGCTCGGCCTTGGCCTGGGTGAGGTCGGCCTGGGTCTGGCCGAGTGCCGCCGCGGTGTCGCGCTGGGCGGCTGTGGTCTGGGCCAGCTGGGCCTGGGTCAGGCCGAGGGCGCCGCAGGTCTGGGCCAGCTCCTCCGTGGTCTGGCCGAGGTCTGCCCGGGTCTGGGCCAGCACGCCCTGGGTCTGGCCAAGGGCGGCGCTGGTGTCGGCCAGGCGCTGTCTGAGGAACCCTACGTGATCCACCACCCCGTCCCGCTCGTGGGCGGCCAGGTCTTCCTGTGCGCACCGGGTCGGGCAGCCCACATCCGCGTACCCGCAGGCCATCTGCTCAAGCACACACAGAGGGACAAAACAGTGTCGTCACGTCGGACAGCATCAGCAGATGGCGATATCTGACCCCGGAGCTTCAGACACAACAACCAGCGGATGCAGGGGGTGATGTCAGGGTGAGGCTGACGGGACCGGCTTGCGGGCGCAGAGGAGCTGCTTGTGGGTGTCCATGTGGGTCCGGGGCACCTGCTGGTGGCACTGGTCGCACTCCTCCTCGCGCCACTCGCAAACCGACCGCAGGTGCTGCTCCACATCCAGCACATTCATAACCGTCTCGCACCCCAGGGCATGGTTGGGACAGTGGCACCGCACCTTGTCCGCCACGGCATTCTGGGCATGCCGCGCAGGGAACAGCCTGATTGCCATCAAGAGACCCAAAGAAGCACGAAAAAAACAAGAAATTATTGTGAGAGAATCATCGTGGTGATGCATCCAGACTGTTTCTCATTGAACTTATCGCTGCATTTGGGGCAGATCCCCCCAACGGCGGTCGCACAGGCCCGGCAGACCGTGTCACCTGATGAAAAACAATAAATTAAAAAAAAATAAATTAAAAGACGCTTTAAACGATCAGACCACAACTCAGACACACGGGGTCCTCAAAGTGCGCGTGACACTATCCGAGCGGAACCAAAACAAAAAACAAAACCCCATCCAAGATGTCAAACAAAACCCCGCGCAAAACAAAAACAGACTGCCGAGCATCGCCACTCATCCTCGCGCGTCCCGGCGAGAATGACATAATCGAGATGCTTCCGGGGTCGAAATGCGAGCGGCTTATTGTCACATCCGATTTCATTGTCATTAACGGCTTCCATCTCTTAATCAAAACAATTGACGAATCGACGACGTTCAGTGCGTCACTTCGCCTCACGACGCAGCCGATCTGACCCCGCGGGGCATGCAGGCCGTGCCGGCACAAGTCATGAATTCGGGCGGACGAGTATATTGTCCACAGAAGCGAAAGGTTACTCGCGCCTATGCACCACCGCGGGTTTCGGCCGCTCTGTCCTCGAAGCCCGACAGCAGCAGATAGTGCTCGCCGTTGGGGCTGGGGCCGGTCATCAGCACCCGGAAGTGGCGGGCCGGGAATGCCCGTTCGGGGTCCACGGCGAAGGTGGCGGCGGCATCCACACGGGCGGGGACCCGCACCCAGGTCAACCTGCCACCACGAGGGCTTCGGCCGGTCGGATGTCCAGCTGGAGCATGGCTGGCGCCCCAGGGCATCGAGGCCTTCCCGCAGTGGTCAGATGGTCGTACTGGAAGACACCTGCAGGGGGCCACAACCGGGTGGAGGGGGAGAGAAGAGAAAGGGGAAGGAGGAATTGTGTGCGGATGTCGACACGCAGGGGAGGAATGCAGGAAGGGGAATGACATGCCGGGGCAGGAGCAGGGCGGGGTCGCGACTGGAGGCGGGTGCGGGTGGCTGGGCGGAGGGGCCGCTCTCGGCCAGGCCCCGCATGGCCACTACCGCAAAGCGGGCCTCGGCAATATGCTTGCACCCGGTAGCGGATCCCTGGGGCGCTGGGCACGAGCCGCCATTCGAGGGCAACCTCTTTCCCAACGGGCCGCCAGGTCCTCGGGGGCAGCCGGCGGGACGATGAACAACTAGAAGTGGAGCGCGAGACGGAAATGAGGGCTCAACGGCAGGAAGGAGGTGGCGCTGGGCCGGCGGCTTCACTCACTCCCCACGGACCTGGCCGATCTGCTCCCGGATGGCGACCAGCTCGTGTTGCCTCCGGTCCGTGGCCCGGGCTTGCTCCAACTCGCAGCGGCACAGCTGGGCCTTGGTCCTGGCCAGTAGCTCGGTCTTGGTCTGGGCCAGCTCAATGCGAGCGCGGTTTTAACATTGGCCAGCTCCTGGGTCTTCTGGTCGAGCAGGTTTTGGTCTGGGCCAGCTCGACCTGGGCCATGGCCAGCTCCTGGGCCTTCTGGGCAAGCGCGGTCTTGGTCTGGGCCAGCTCCTCTGTCCTCTGGTCGAACAGGGTCTTGACGACTTGGGCTGTAGGTCGGCAGAGCTCATGGTCAGGCCGATGGCGGACATGACCTGGGTCAGGCAGGCGGTCAGACGCAACACAAAGGTGCAGATGGACACTTCAGGCAACCGGGACCGACGACCACAAAGATGGTGTGTGCGTGCGTGCAAAATGTGAGGAGATGATGCATTCCGACACCGGCACCGGCACCAGATCCACTTGTTGTTGAAGGTGGACACAGCCAGCATTTTTAGCCCCAAATCTGATCGGGGATAGGGTTCAGTCCATTGTTATGTCGGGGAGAGTCCGTCGTGGCCGTGATGCAGCCTCCCAGCCCAGCCCACGGACGAAAAAACGACGGACAAAAAACGACAGACTGGTTCGTAAGAATGAAACTTTCGCCACATTTTGGGCCGACACTACCAAGGAGTGGACGCAGATGAATGTAGATCAAGCTGAAAATGGATGCCAGACCACAAATCAAGCGCACGAGAAGACACTAAGACGATTGGCCGATCGTTCCAAGCACGAACTCCCAACAGACAGCCGGGCATCGCCAGTCCTCATCGTATTCAGCAATTCCGGAGGTAATGACAGATTCAAGTGGTTTTCGGGACCTGCGAGATGGCACTTGCTAACGGCGTGTTGCCAGTTCCGCTGCCGCCTGCCTCCATCACGTGAAGAGAAAATTTGAATTCGACAGGAGACAGCCAACCAGGCCTGTGCCAATCCGGCACATGTCAAGACCTTCTCGTCGTGTTCGGTCTTCAAGATGGAGGCGACAATGGTCACGCTGGTTCTCCTAGCCGAAGGCAGAAAGCGGAAGGTCCCCTTCCCAAGGAATGCCGGCTTTGAGGAACTCAAATCGTTGCTCGCAAGGGAGTTTGCACCGAAGACTATCGTCGAATTCTCCTACATGAGTGACGGGGATGTCTTCGGTCTGCGTCGGTATGTTTGGATGAAGTTTAAACAATGTTTTTTGGCACGGACGAAACAACAGATATTGCGGCCGATGATTCGTTTCAGGGCTATTTGCTGGAAAGCCCGATGCCTCCTTTGAATCACTCTATCTTCGACACCGTCGACGGTCTATTTGAAAGCCTTGCTTGTTTTCAAAATGAGAATCTGATTTCTCCGACATCCGGCAACAGGCGACAACAATCGTCGCACCCTCGCCGCCAGACCCGGCATCACCACTCGCAACCGCAACAGCATCCGCCGCAACCCCCAATGCAGCACCATCACCAACATCCACCCAATCACCACCACCCAATGAGCCACCCCTCTCGGCACACGCAGACACCCCCAACGAGCCATCGCTCCACAGCCAATCACCACCACCCGATGTCGATGGGGCGGCGGTCATTCCCCTGGATGAGCCACCACCAGCAGACCGCAGAAGCGAGCGGGCCACCCAACCAGCACACAATGCACCCGCCGACGAGGTCGATGAGGGAGCGGTCCCTCCGGAGCCGCTGCCACCACCCCTGGCCACCCAACCGGCACCCAATGAACCACTCAATGCGCCCGCCGACGATGTCGGCGATGGAGCAGTCCATCTGGAGTCCCTGCCAACCCAACAACCACTCAATGCACCCGCCGACGATGTCGATGGGGCGGTCGCTCTGGAGCTGATCCCGCCCCTGGCCATGTGCACCCTGCGGCTGGAGGCGGTCGGGCTGCCGCCCCGGATGGTCGAGATCGCCCCCGATGAGGCCGAGGCGATGCGGCTGGAGGAGTTCATGGGGCTGCTGGCCGTGGAGTTCGAGGGTCGCTCAGTCGCCGGTGCGCCCGCCATCGGGGCCTCTCCCACCCCAGTTTTGTTTTGACGGATCAACCAAGCACACCGACAGTCCAATGTGGATCCCCACCAAACCAACCCAGCTCATCCACACTCCTACTCGCCTCCCCTCTCACATCCCCGGCGCAGGCCTGGTGGACAGCCCCGAGTCGCTGCACGCGGTTCTGCGGGCCAGCCTGACCCAGCCTGTGGTGCTCCAGGTGCCCCTGCAGCCCACCAAGGCCGAGCGGTTGAAGCTCAAGCGGCAGCAGAAACGCAAGGGGAAGCAGCAGCAGGAGGGGCAGCAGCCCCAAGAGGCGGATGGATTGGAAGAGGCAGCCGCGGTGGCGGGTCTGTCGTCGCGACCGGCCACCAATTAATTGGGCAGGGGTTCGACAAGTATGATGGTGGTGTTGTTGTTCTGAGGCATGATCATCATCAACAGCATCAGCATGATCATATTCATCGTCCCCGCCCGCCCGCCCGCCCGGCAGATGCGAGTGTCGAAGCTTCTCCAACCGCCCCGACCCCGGCGGGCCAGACCGCCTCCTCCCCTCTCGATGACCAGATTGCGTTGCTGGCTGCACGCCTTGGCGCCTCTCCAACCGACCTCCTTGCCCACCCCGACACGACCCAAGCCGTCCTCACGGACATCGCCTGCCTTGCCAGTGGCGACCCGACCAAGATGTTGCCGCTGCTGGGTCGTGCGCTGGTCGACCCGCTTGTCCGGCTCCTAGCGGCCCGCTCCGACTTGCCCACGAGCAGCCCCGCACTGGCCGAGACGCTCTTTTCGACCATCGCCACCCTCTCGGTGACTCCCGAGAACCGGGCCGCCTATGGCCGGGCCGCGTTTGGGCGCGCCGGGGCCACCTACTGGCTGGTCAAGATGCTGGCTGCCTCACCCGACCTGCCCCGCACCCATCCGGAGCAGGCCGTGAAGCTTTACCGTGCCATCGCGACCCTGGCTGTTGACCCGCAGAACCAGACCATGTTTCTCCGCGATGGGATCGTGGCCCCGTTCGTCCGGATGCTCGTCGACCACCCCGATCTGCCCGTCCGCTGCCCCGCTGTGGCCGAGTGGTATTTCATGGCCCTGACACGCCTGACCTCGGACCCCGAGGGTCAGAATGCCTTCTGGGGCGCCGAGATTGTACCCCCGCTCTTCCGGGTGCTCAGGGACTCTTTCGATCTTGTGGCCACCAGCCCCAACGTGGCCCAGTGGCTCTTCCACGCCATCGCAAACCTTGCCATGGCCAATGAGCACCGTGCAGCCTTTGTGCCTGCGGGGGTTGTCACCCCATTGATTCGTCTGCTGGATGCTCATCCCGACATGCCCCAGACCCACCTAGACCCTGCCAGGAGGATCTTCCTGGCTCTCGCCAACCTGGCCGACCACTCCGAGAACCTCGTGCCCTTCGCACGCGCGGGGGCTGTGCCCGCCCTGGCCAAACTGCTCGCTGCCAACCCCAACCTGCTCGTTGCGCATTCCGGCATTGCCCAGCTGGCCTTTGATACGATCTCCGTCCTTGCGATCGACCCGGCCAACCGCAGTGCGTTTGGGCGGGCCGGGGTGGTGCTCCTTCTCTCCAGAATGCTCGTCCAATCGGACCTGACGACGCCCCACCCCATTGTGCTCGAGCAGTTCCTGGCTGCCATCGCCAACCTGGCGGCCGACCCTGAGAACAAACAGGCCTTTGGCCGAGCCGGTGTCTCCGCCCCGCTGGTGGGTCTGCTCGGCTACTCCCTCCCGCCGGCTATCAGCAGGCACCTCCTCCGGGCCATCTCCAACCTTCTCATCGAGAGCGCCGACAATTACTGCTTCTTCGTGCGGGACGGGATCATCCCGGCGCTCCTGCGGCTGCTCCCCACCCTGACCACCCCCGACCCGGTCGTGGCCGAGCAGTTCACGCGAGTGGTCATCATGCTCTTGTGGGACCCCGAAAACCGGGTGCCCTTGACGTCCGTCCGGCCGTATCTGCAGCGCTTCCGCGAACTGTTCGGGGTGGCCTCTGAGCTGGTCGAGGTGGCCCTGGCCATGTTTGATTGACACATCGGACGCAAACATTTCACGGCATCATTTTTTTGTATTTGTCGGAAAAACACGACCATCGTAGCCTATTCTTCGGACCAGAGAGAATGTGCTGTGGATTTGCGATCAACTGCCCTTTTGAGCTGGTCGAGGTGACCCTGGCTATTCTCATGACCCTCATCACCCGCCATCGATACGGCAAATCACAGCATTGGCATCTTTTTGAACTGGTCGCCTGTGCCCTCGCAAATACGCAGCATGCTCTCTCTGACCGCCTCTGCCCCGCCCCAACCCGGCCACTGCACAGATCACTTGCCGTCCCCCCCCCCCCCCCCCCCCGTCCTCCCGTCCTCCCCGTCCTCCTCCTCCTCCCCCTCACCCCCCCCCCTCCATGACAGCATCCGAAGAGGATGTCAGACGGACCTCCTCAGATCAGCCGGCTCCATCCGGGCCCACTTGTCCCCCTCGCCCTCCACCTCCTCCTGCTCCCCCTTCGTCCCTTCGCCCTCGGCCTGGCCTTCCTAGAACTGCCTGGCCAGCTCGTCCACCCGGCGCATGTGGTTGGCCTCCTCCTCGCCCGTGGGGCTGGGCGCGGGCGGGGCCGCCAGGACGGCACGCTGGGGGGGTGGATGACGGACAACCGTCTGGCCTGCCTCCTCTTCCTCCTCCTCCTCTTCTTCTTCTTCGCCGGCTTCGGGGCGGGGGCAGAGGCGGGGGGCGGGGACTGCGGTTCGGCGAAGCGCGAGGGGGCGGGGGCTGCCGGGCCTGCTGTGGGTGGTGGTGGTGATGATGATGAATGAAGATTGGATAATGATGGTGATGATGATGATGATGATGATGACTGGATGATGATGGCTGGATGATGATGATGATGATGATGGTGAGAACATGCTGTGTATTTGCGAGGGCGCAGGCGACAAGTTCAAGAGAAAGCTTACTCGCGCCTTCGCGCCATGCGTTACACTCCGGGGGGGGGCCGGGCCAAATGACCCGTACGATGGCTCCTCCCGGCCGGGGGCCCGCCTGGTGGCGGGGCCGCCCGGTGATGGGTGTGGGTGTTGGGGAGGGGTGCTCAGGGGCGGGTGGGGTGGGTCGTGGGCCCCGGGCGGCCGCTACGGCGTGGCCAGGGCGCGGGGCCCACCGCGGCAGCTGCGCCGTTGCGCATGGTCATGAGCGCGAGGGCGTCCCGAACCAGAAGGGTCGAGACGGAGGAGAGGGCCTGATGGTGATGATGATGATGATGGTGGTGGTGGTGGTGGTGCCCGTCCTCCCGTCTTCGCCCTGTGTTCCCGGAGATAGAACAGTAGCTCGTGGAGTGGATCGGCAGACGGTTGCTGCTGCTGCCGCCGCCGCTGCTGGGGGGCAGGGACGACAGAAAGACGGATCTGTACGTTGGGGCTGGGCCGTCGATGGTGGCCCTTGACATCCGGAGATCAGGCGTTGGTCGATCCCGGTCCCCCTGCCCGAAGCTCGAAGTCGGACGGAGCGAACAGAAAGTATATTTGCCGAGGGCGCAGGCCACATGTCAAGGAGTGATTAAGGTTACTCGCGCCTATGCACCACCGCGGGTTTCAGCGCCGGCCAAGGATCGTCAGCCTTCTCCGCCGCTCCGTCCTCGGCCGCTCCACCCTCGATCGCGTGGTGGTCGAGGTGGAGGGTGCCGTACATCTCGAAGCCCGACAGCAACAGGTAGCGCTCGCCGTTGGGGCTGGGGCCGGTCATCAGCACCCGGAAGTGGCGGGCCGGGAATGCCCGTTCGGGGTCCACGGCGAAGGTGGCAGCGGCATCCACACGGGCGGGGAGGTGCTCGTTGGTGTGCCCGTCCAGGGTCCGCCATTTGGCACGCCCGTCCCAGCCTTCCAGCCGCCACGACTGCAGCCGAAACTCCGTGGCGCCTGGGTTGATGTCCTGGCGTATGGTGTAGCGGGTGGGCGTGAAGAGGCGACCCGCACCCAGGTCAACCTGCCACCATGAGGGCTTGGGTCGGTCGGATGTCCAGCTGGAGCATGGCTGGCGCCCCAGGGCATCAGAGGCCTTCCCGCAGTGGTCGGATGAGCGGGTGACGGTGACCAAGCCCGCCTCGGCAGGGTTTTGCCAGGGCTGGGTGCGGCCCTGGGTGCCGATGTAGTAGAACAGGCCCCGATCGTCCGTGTTGTGGTCGTACTGGAAGACAACTGTCGCCACCGGGCCGGGTGAGGGGGGAGGGGAAGGAGGAAAGGAATGGGATGTTAATGCCGACACCCAGGCAGGAGTCGAGGGGAATGGGAATGACATATCGGCAGGGGCAGGGAGGGTCGGACGGTAGGGGCGGGTGCAGATGGCCGGGGCGGAGGGGCTGCTCTCGGCCAGGCCCCGCATGGCCACCACCACAAAGCGGGCCTCGGCCACATCAAGGGGGAAGCGGTACCGGCAGCAGCACTCAGGGCCCGTGTAGACGACCACAGGGCTGCCGCTGCCCGCGCCGTAACCGGCCAGAAGGGTGGACTGCACCCGGTAGCGAACCCTTGGAATGCCGGGCACGGGCTGCCAGTCCAGGACAACCTCCTTCGTAGCCTCGTCCCAGCGGGCCGCCAGGCCCTCGGGGGCAGCCGGCGGGACGATGAACAACTAGAAGTAGAGCGCGAGACGGGGGTGAGAACTCAACGGCAGGTGGGAGGTGGCGCTGGGCCGGCGGCTTCACTCCATCCCCACGGACCTGGCCGATCTGCTCCCGGATGGTGACCAGCTCGTGCTGCATCCGGTCCGTGGCCCGGGCTTGCTCCAACTCGCAGCGGCGCAGCTGGGTCTTGGTCTGGCCAGATCCTCCACAGATTCTCTGGGTCAGCAGCTCGGTCTTGGTCTGGGCCAGCTCGCTCTGGGTGTGCGCGAGCGCGAGGTTGGCCTCAGCAAGCTCCTGGGTCCTCTGACCAAGCGCGCTCTTGGGTCTGGGCCAGCTCGCCCTGGGTATATGCGAGCGCGATGTTGATCTTGGCCAGTTCCTGGGCCTTCTGACGGAGCAGGGTCTTGGCCTGGGCCAATTGGGCCTGGAGATCGATATGGCTCAGGGCCTAGGCGGTCAGACGCAACACAAAAAAGACAGATGAACATCTCGCGACCGAGACCGCCGGCCAAAGGAGCAGCTCAAAGGCTGCTGTGCCTTCGCGATTTTTCCAACAACCATCCCGCACCAGATCAACAAATGATCAAGAATCGTGGCGACAGGACCTCCACCATCGGCAAATTCAAATTTCTAAATTTGCTCGAGAAGCTTCCGCCCGACGGCGATGCAGACTGCCGGCTGAAATTCGGCTTTGTTTCGGTGCGTCTCCCAGTCAGTTTTGTGGTATTGCAGCCGTGTGGCCATCCATCCTCCTTTTTCCCCTCATACTGATCCGCACTGTCTTTTGCTTTCGTGTGCGAGCGTTCCGCAAATGCATATCCTCCCCAAATTTCCGAAAACTGAGCAAGGGTCCGAAGAAAACAATGTGAACAAGCAAATGGAGGGGATGGGAATCAGATGGGGACTGGCGCACCACCGCAGGAAAAGAGGGAACGAGCCACGGCAGTGCTCGGAGCAAGTCGGGAAATGGAGATCCGCGTTGCCAAGTGGAACACCCCGGAGGGAACCCGGACCAACGTGAGGATAAGGGCGGTTCCACCCGGGGTCGTGTGAGCAGAAAAGAGGCGGAGAGTGGATCCGAAGAAGGAGGCAATGTGACTGGAAATGGCATAAGTCAGGGCGGCTGCTGAAGGTCGGGATTCAAGAGGGTCCCGTACATCTCCAGGCCCGACAGCACCAGGTAGTGTCGCCCGCAGGGGCTGGGGCCGGTCATCAGCACCCGGAAGAGGCGGGCCGGGAATGCCCGGTCGGGGGCCACGGCGAAGGTGGCCATGGCATCGGCACGGGCGGGGATGGCGTTGGGCTCGTTGGTGTGCTCGTCCAGCGTCCGCCAGCTGCCTTCGGCACCGTCCACCGAGCCCTCCAGCCGCCACGACTGCAACCGATGCTCCACGTAACTTGGGTAGTTGCTGTGGCGGAGGGTGTAGTGGGTGGGCCTGAAGAGGAACACCGGACACAGGTGAACATACCACCACGAGTTGGGCTGGCTGTCGGTCAGGCTGTTGCAGGCCTCCCGGCCCACGATATCAGAGGGCCTCCCGAAGCCGCAATCGGACGAGCGGATGGTGTTGACCCAGCCCGCCTCGGCCGGGTTGCGCCAGGGCTGGGTGCGGCCCTGGGTGCCGATGAAGTAGAACAGGCCCCGCTCGTCCATGTCGTGGTCATACGTGAACACAATGTCTGGAGGCCACCGGGGGAGTGAGGGGTTGGGGAGGGAGGACGATGATGCGGTTCCACTCTATGAGGAGTATGGTTGGGGATGGGTGTGGATGTGTTCGCGATGCGGGTGCTGAGTGGAGGGAGAGGGATGGAGAGGGATGGGGGGGGGGGGGGGGGTCGCTCGGGGTTACGGACCGGGGTGCGTACAGATGGCGGTGGCGGAGGGGCCGCTCTCGGCCAGGCCCCGCATGGCCACCACCGCACAGTGGGCCTCGAACCCAGGCGTCGCGCCAGGGGGGAAGCGGTACCGGCAGCGGCACTCGGGGCCCAGGTAGACGACACCGCTCCTGAGACCGCCATCATCTCCCGCGCCTTTGCCGCCAACCACAAGTGCGACATGCACCCGGTAGCGGACGGGGGGCCCCGGTGGTGATGGTGCGTCGGCGGAGGCCGGTGAAGCAGCAGCGGAAGGCAGGGGTCGCCATTCGAGGGCAACATCATTCGTGGCCTCGTCCCAGCGGGCCTCCAGGCCCTCGGGGGCAGCCGGCGGGGTGATCAGCTGTTGGCGCAAGGAGCAGAGGGTCGATCTTTGTGAGGACGTAGGCGAAGAGAAAGTGCACGTTCCAATGGGGGCCTTGGGAAGAGGGGAGAACACCAGCGAGGCCGCACGGACCTGATCCACGAACGCTCGGAGGGCTTCCAGACTGTGCTTGGTCTGGGCCAGCTCCGCTTGACATCCGGTCAGCTCGGCTTTGGTGGCTGCCACCTGCCCACCCAGTTCCTCCCTGCACTGGGTCAGCTCGTGCCTGGTCTGGGCCAGTTCGAGCGAGGTGCCGGCCAGGCATTGCCTGAGGAGGCCCATGTGGGCTGCCATCCCATCCCGCTCGTGATCAGGCAGGACTTCCTGCGGGCACCGGGTCGGGCAGCCCACATCCGCGTACCCGCAGGACATCTGCAATCCGCGTTCATGAGGCGGCGAATGATGAGAAAATAATCATTGTGCCGGGAATGTGTAGAGATTGGTGGCCGCGGGAGACGGACCGGCTTGCGGGCGCAGGTGGTGTCCTTGTGGCGGGCCATCTCAGCCCGCCGGACCTGCTGGTGGCACAGGTCGCACGCCTCCTCGCGCCACTCGCATTCCGCCCCCAGGTGATGCTCCACATCCAGCACACCAATCAGGGCCGCACAGCCCAGCCCACGGTTGGGACAGTGGCACTGCATCTTTTGAACCTGGCGCTGAACGATCCGCGAAGGACACAGCCTGCAAGGATCATCGTTTCAATGTGGAACGATCAAAGTCACAGACTCTGGGAGGGCCTTCAGTTTTTCACTGCACGCTGGGCAAACGTCAGTGGTGGCTGCCGCGCAGGCCCGGCAGATTGTGTCCCCTTGCGGAGGAAGCATTTTAGGATGGTCGACAGAGCGACGGACCACAACTTAAGAAGACCGGATCTTCATAATGTGCGCGACACTACTCAAGAAAAGAAGAAAGAAGTTCCGGACAGTGATTGTGGGAAGTTGCGAACAGCCGGGCATCGCCATGATTCATCGTCTCCTCTTCCGGTGGGGATGACATATTCGAGTTGCCTTCGAGTACGGCGGCATGAGGAACGCGGGCAACGCTCGTCTGTGTCATTGGTGCTGTCAGGGCGGGCAGTGACTTCCATCCCGGCGACACAGCTTCGTCCGACCAGAGGGAGTGCAGACCGTGCCGGTCTTTTTGGTGTCGTTGTTGAAGGCGAACACGCGAGCTCTGGTGACGACTCGGTTCACAATCTGCGTCTGGGCCAGACCCCTTTAATACCCCATCTGTTCCTTCGAAAAACCCGATCATTACAATGGTCCCGGGGCATTGGCCGCCCCGAAGGGTCCCGTCTGCTCGGTGCCGCCCGAAGCGAATCGGCTGGTGTTCCCCAGGGCCGACATGAACTTGGACATGCGCTCCTTCTCCCGCTCCTGGTAGGCGGCCACCTGACAACGACAAAAAACAGAAGAAACAGCAACAAACAGGCAGGTCAGATTGTGGAAGCGGCGCACAAGAAGAACAAAACCTGGGCCGGGGAGGAAAACGAGCAGAACGACGAGAATATACGCTTCTGGACAGTTCTGTGTGGCTGCACACTTTTGAATGAACAGGCTGCATTTTACGAGGACTGCTCACCAGCGTACACGATCAGTCTGACGATTACGCAGCGGCAAAAGTCGCATCCCGGGGTCATATCCGGGTCATATCCAGCCGGGTCACATCCACACAGATTCACACATCCCCCACCCCCCCCCCCCCCCCCCCCACACACACACACAACCCACAAAACGGACCTGCTGTCGGCTCGATTCAACCTTGCGCGCTTCCACCTCCTTCTTGCGGCGAACCCTGCCGTGGATTGGGGGATGGTGCCGGTTGGGTGGCATTGAGAACATGGAAAAGCAGGAACCATCATCAACGTCCTTTGGACACACACGCACACCCGCTCACGGTTCTCTCCACCCACACAACTTGAGACATGGAACGAATGAGTCCCTTGCCCCGCTCCACCAGGTTGTCCTCGCCGCACATCCATACATCCACATCCAGACATTTCTGTGCAGGGCAGAGACACACAGCGACACACAGTGACACACAGTGAAACACAGTGAAACACAGCGACACAACGAGACACAGCAGAGACACAGTGACACACAGTGACACACAGCGACACAACGAGACACAGCAGAGACACAGCGACACACAGCGACACACAGCGACACACAGTGACACACAGCGACACACAGTGACACACAGTGACACACAGTGACACACAGTGACGCACAGCGACACAACGAGACACAGCAGAGACACAGCGACACACAGCGACACAACGAGACACAACGAGACACAGCGACACACAGCGACACACAGTGACACACAGTGACACACAGTGACACACAGCGAGACACAGCGAGACACAGCGAGACACAGCGAGACACAACGAGACACAACGAGACACAACGAGACACAACGAGACACAGCGACACAACGAGACACAACGAGACACAACGAGACACAACGAGACACAGCAGAGACAGCGAGACACAGCGACACACAACAACACAAAGACCGGGCATCGGTGGAGTCCTTTCCTCAGCCCCATCATCGTCCTCGCCATACACATCCAGACACATTTTGTTTGATCGGCACACACACGGACACACAGCCACACAGCCACAGAGACACAGTGACACAGAGACACAGACCGGGCATCGAAGGAGTCCTTTCCACCGCCCCCCATCAGGTCATCCTCGCCATACTCAGATTGAAAAGAGGGAAGAGAGACACCGCAAGAAATGTAGGCACAGTCCACGAGGGAAGCGCCATAGTCAAGCAGTGTCCACCAAGCCAACATACGCAAGCAGGCGGCAGCGAACAAGGGTCAGTCAACGGCAAAGCGCTCAGGCGGAAGAGCACGTCAACATCCGAGACCGGAAATCAGGACCCACAAGGGATCCGTCACATGGTGTGGATGGACAGCTCACGCTCTCACCACATCGCACGGCAGCAGCATGTGTCGCGCCAAAGGGGTCCCCGACACAGGCAAGACAAGGGGCAATCGGAGCATATGACACAGACCTTTTCGATTGGGTGCGCAAGTAGAATGTCGATGGCGAGCATCGACGACGGACGGGACGGGCAACGAACGGGACGGGTCGGGACGGGACGGCGCACCAGGGACGGGACGTAGGGGCAGCACGACCAGGACAGGCCGCACGTAGCACAGAGGGGCACGGTGAAGAACGGGACGGACGGGACGGGACGGGACGGGACGGGACGGGGCCGGGGTGTGGAGAGTGTGGGGGAGCAGAAGTAGGGACAGGACGAAGAAAGAAAACGGTCCATCCCCACGAGACGGGGAGTGGATCCGGAAAGTGTAGTGGCACCCAGAATGAGCCTACTGATCGGAGCGCTAGGGGCAGTGCCACCACCTCCGGGGGATCCCCCCGGCCACACACCACCACGGG
Source organism: Paratrimastix pyriformis (assembly GCA_027972325.1). NCBI lineage: Eukaryota > Preaxostyla > Paratrimastigidae > Paratrimastix > Paratrimastix pyriformis. Next base: position 72,262 of record JAPMOS010000092.1, on the reverse strand, counting down.
ACGGGACGAGCAAAACAAAAGGACGGGACGAGCAAGGGGGACGGGACAGGACAGGGGACAAGGGACACGGGTCAGGACAGGCAGCTGAGTTACAGATGGATCGCCCATGGGGTCCACACTTGGTCGCCCCGGGACAGGAAGATCCAGTAACTGCAGCGCAGGACAGTGTCAGAGATCGAGGTGGAGAGGGTTTTGGAGCCAATGCCCAGCAGCCGGGTCATGGCATGATAGGAACGTGTCAGGAACCCGATGGAGCCCACCTCGAAGGAGACCAGCTCCACCGTCCAGCCCTTCACCGCCAGGTCGCGGGTCAGGGCCAAATAGCGGGCTGTTTTACGCTCGTGTGCCGCACTCACATTGTGCTCCGAGGGGACTGTAAGTTCCAGGAGCACAATCTTTTTCAGTGTCTCCGAGCGCAGCACCAGGTCCGGGCGCTGCTGGGTGCCGGCACCCCCCAGTGCAGCATCCAGGGGAACACCATTCGGGCACACATCCACACACATCTACACACACAACGGCATAGTGACACAGACCGGGCATCGAAGGAGCCCCCCATCAGGTCGTCCTCGCCATACTCGGGGCTGTTCTCCCGGCCAGCACGCATCTTGGCCCCGATCTCACGCCGCTTGGCAACCACGGCATCGCTGTGACAGGGGCAGGGGTGTGTGTGATGGTGTGATGGTGATGGGTGGGTGGGTGGGTGGGCGGGCGGGCGGGGAGGTGGAAGTGTGTGTCGATGTGTCGTAGGACAGTTCGCAGTGCCAGCCATCACAAACACATACCCCCACCGTCCTTGGCAAGCCACTAGCAGCAGCCCCCACCCCCCCCCCCCCTCTATCGGCCCCGGCCACCACCCACCCCACCCTGCCCCACTCCCCACCCTCTCCCCACATCCTCCGTCTTCCCTCCCTCCTCCATTTCGGGCCCTCCATTCCTCCCCCTCCCCCCCCCCCCCCCCCCATCACACACACTTCCACCTTTGACATACACTTCCACGACACACCTCCATCTTTTACGACGCACACCGATGGTGATGATTGGATGATTGGAGATGATTGGAGATGATTGGATGATTGGATGATTGGATGATGATAATTGACTATGGTGGAGGGCAGTGACAGGCGCTGCGGACTGGCCGGTGGGCTTTGGGGCAAGCTCCTCGAGGTACTGTTCGCGCTCCTTCCGCATCAGCACATCCCGCTTGTGCTGCATCCCACGCCGGTACCTCTCCGCTGTTGGGATGAGAGGGAGTGATGTATGATGGATATTGCTTGGATGATGATGATACCACGCCGGTACCTCTCCGCTGTTGGGATGAGAGGGAGTGATGTATGATGGATATTGCTTGGATGATGATGATACCACGCCGGTACCGCTCCGCTGTTGGGATGGTGGTGGTGGTGGGGGGGGGGAGAGGGAGTGAGTTGGTGAGTGGGGAATGATGGATGATGATGGATAATGGCTGGATGATGATGATGATTGATGGTGATGAGAGCGAGCGCTCATCATCACCATCATCCAACCAATCATTCAATCATCATCCAATCATCATTCAATCATCATCCAATCATCATCCAATCATCATTCAATCATCATCCAATCATCATCCAATCATCATCCAATCATCATCATCATCATCATCATCCATCATCCATCATCCATCATCCATCATCCATCATCCATCATCCATCATCCAATCATCCAATCATCATCATCATCATCATCATCATCCAATCATCATCATCATCATCATCATCATCATCATCATCATCATCATCATCCCAGTCATCACCACCATCATCATCATCATCATCATCATCATCCAGTCGGACCATCCTCCGCATCGCCCTCCCCAGGCGGCAGCTGGTCACGAAACGCCTGCGCCTGGTCGGGCAGCGGGGCCCCTGGTCTCGTGGGCCCGATCACGCGCCTTGGGGGCGGGGGTGCCGCCCCGGCTGCAGTCCCCCCACTAGCAACAGCTCCGGACATCCCAAAGGGAGCCGAGCCTGTGGCGGCGGAGGCGGCGGGGCCGGAGGAGGTGGTGGTGGGAGCATCTGGGGGGTCGAGCCGAGGGACGGGCCGCTGGGTGGGTGTGCGGTGGGAAGAGGGAAAGGGCGGGAAATGGGGGAGGTAGTTGATTGGCATGAGATGGGGGGAATGGAAGCTGGTCGGGGGATGAAGACGGGAGGGGGGATGTCGACTGACCTGAAAGGCGGCCTCGAATGACTTGTGTGTCTCGCTGTCGACCTGGTCCCGCACCGTGTCCACGGCCAGCTGGTCGATCCCCTGAAAGACCCACCGATGCCGCGTCCGGGCAGCAGCCGCCTGGTCGCTGAAGTTCGAGGCCTGCATAAAGGGGGTGAGAGCGACACGCGCCGGAAAAACAAATTGAATTCATTTTTTTGAATGTGCCCATGGGTGATACAGACATCGTAAACGGCATCCAACAGGGTGCCTGCGTTCCAGGCTGGAAGGAACTCGCGATCGAAGAGCTCGTGGGCCGCCTCGGCATCGAGTTCATCGAAGTATTTGCGCTTGGCCTGGGTCAACCAGACCCGAAATGGGGCATTATACGCGTAGAAGTCGTTGTTCGTCAAAACGACTTGTTTGGCGGTCTGGCGAGCCCGATCGGCGTGCTCCAGCAGGGATTTGGCCTCCTTGATGCGGGAATCATCCACCTCCTCATCGGAGGAGTCCTTCTTATGATGATGGTGATGATGGTGCTTGCTCTTCTTGCTCTTTTTCTCCTTCTTATCCTTGTCGTCGTGCTTGTGATGGTGGTGGTGGTGCTTCTTCTTGTGATGGTCCTCCTCGCTCGACTCCGAGCTCTCGTCCCTGAAAATGCCAGAAAACGCAGAATCAAATTTGAACACCAAAATCAATCCGAACAGACTCCTCCTTTTCCTTTTCCTTTTTCTCGGCCTCGGGTTGCTGCATGATGACGCTGTAACCTTTTGGGAGATCTTGACTAAGTGCGTTTCAACGGCGTCATCCGTAACGATTCTCTGGGAGGAGAAGGTTCATTCCACCTGGGATAATGTGCTCTCCGTCGTGCAGGTCAATGGGATTTTGATGGCGATCCTCGCCGGCGTCTTTCTTCTTTTGAGGTGGATTCCATTTTGTGCGCCATTCTTTGACCGTCTTGCAAGGTCTCGTCCCTGTGGCATTTTCCTTCTCTCTGGCTCATTGCTTCGCCCTTGTTTTCTCTCCGGCTCGTTCCTTCGCAATCCTTGCCACCTCAGGACGAATCAATCATTGGCTTATCGGGCAGTCGGCTGGATTATTGCACCCTTTCGGGTCCCCGAGGATCGCATCTCGCAATTCTGTGGGCCCGATGTGCAGACATATATCTCATTTCTCCGGTGGAGCATGCTGATTCTGCTGGTGTGGTCCGTGTTGACCTCCGGGGTGATGGTCCCGGTCAATGTCACCCTGGGTGCGGGCATGCCCGGGGTGGATCCCACCTCGGTCTTCAACGTCATCGGATCCGGCCACCCGGCAGCCCTGATCGTGGACGGGATCCTGTCCTTCCTGCTATGGATGGTGGGCCTCCTGATGGTCATGGCCTTCATCACCCGCACCCACCGGCGCCTGCTGAAGTCACCCCGGCAGATCAACCGCCTGCTCAACCTGCACAGCATCCACATTCGGGGCCTGCCGGCAACCACCACCGAACTTGAACTGGCGACCGAATTCCGGCGCCGGTATCCGACCCTGGCGCTGGAACGCGTGCATGTGATCCCCGAGGGGCTGCAGAAGTGGACCGGCCTGGTGGAGGAGCAGACGGCCATCAGGGGAAAGCTGACGGTGCTCCGGGCGGACGTCTCGGAGACCCTGGCCGTCACCACGTACTCGTCCGTCCCCACCCACCTTGCACTTCATCGCCCCCGTACTCGCCCGTTTCTCTCGTGCCCATTGGTTTTTTGTGTCGCCCCATCCCCCCCTGGATCACACAGACCGCACTCGTCCGTTTCTCGTGGCCTCCACACCCTGCCCGTTGTTCTCGCACACACACTCACGGCCATCCTTGGAGGCCGTTTCGCCCTCACTCGCCCTCATTCGCCCATTCATTCTGTGGGTGATGATTGTCGGCTCTGCTCATATCAAGCACCCCACCCCCCCCCCCACCCCGTCGTCCTTCCTCCCCCGCCTCAAATAACACAAAACCAGTGCGGCCGACGACCAGCCGCTGTCCTCCTACACCTCCATGCCCGATACCCCGGCCAACACCACCACCGCCAGCCCCACCAAGGGCATCAGCAGCCAACATTACCCCGTCACTGCCGGCCCCTCATCATCAGCAACAGCGGGCATTGTACCGTCCACTCCAGCGCCCACCCCCTGCTGTGGGTGCTGGTGCGGCTGCTGCTGCCGTGGTGGCTGTGCGCGGTGCTGCATGGAACACTGCGTGCCGCGCACGGAGGGCGAGCAGGAGCGGCTGCTGCAGGAACAGGAGATCGCCCTTAAGGTCTGGGGCACCCCCGCGAATTGTTATGGGACGAGGACACTCCCATAATTTTTCGGGTCTCTGCGTCCCCTCAAGAACCCCAGAAAACAGGCGCCCTGAAGTTCTGGGCACCCCCGCAAATGGTTATGGGATTGCATTTTTGGGGACACTCCCATATTTTTTTTGGTGCTCTGCCCCCTTCAAGAAGAAACAATCTGTCGGGCGGGCTGGCTCGGCCTCCTTGTGTGCCCACTTTGTAGATCTGGAGCAGCCGAATCACGTTCTCCACGATCACACGCGTCCCTCTTTGGACGGTGTTGTATAGCGCCCGGCTGTCGTCAGTCACGTCGTGGGCTCGGAAGGGGGCAAGGGCCCGGTTCAACCCGAAAGGTCCCATCCCCGAGGTCACACTGTCCCTTGCGCTGCTCATGATCGTTGGGTGCCGACCCCACTCATGTGGCGCCCTCTTGCCATCACCATCCTCCTCTCCCCCGATGTTGTTTTGATCGAGGTCAAAACGCACTCAGAAAAGGGGACGACTTGTTTTTTTTTTTTTTCGGCGTCCCATAATTTTTTCGGGGCGTGCCGATGGTCTTCAAGCCTCTTCTTTCGCAGCGGCAGGGCCCGACGGCAAGCCAAACCTTTGGAGCAGTACTCGGTCACATAGCCCGCTACCCTCAATCCAAGATTTGATGATCGGATCGGCATCCCGGGGTGGATGGGCAAATGTTACAATCGACTTTCCCCCACATCGATTCCATCCGTCGGGACAGCTGACGATGCAGAGTGTGACGGGAGTGGGAGCGGGGGGGGGGTCGCGCAAACCACTTCGATCGATTCCGGCGGCCGTTTTGATTTGAAAAAATGCATTTGTTTTTTGCGATTTGATGATTTGATCTGATTTGATCTCTGATTTGATTGCACGTCGGAATCGTCTCACGCATCATCATCACCACATCATCCCTCTTCCATACCCTCCCTCCCCCCCCCCCCCCCCCACCCCACCCCGCCCCAGGTTCGCGTTGAGGAGGCCAGCCAGCCGCACGCCCGCCGCAAGGGCATCCTGGCTGTGCTGCCCCCAGTCCGGGTGGTGCCCAGCCCAAGTACCCCAGGCAGCATCAGCACTTCGGCACCCGCCCCCTTCGTGACCATACCCCCGGGGCAGTCGCTGCCCATGGGAACCTGCGCGGGCGTGGCCTTTGTGCACTTCCGCGACCACCGCTCGGCATGTCTGTCGTTGTCACAATCTTGGGTGTTGCCCCATCGCGTTTTTTTTGGTGTCCCATATTTTTTCGGCTGGCCCACCATCTTCTTCAAAAAAATGCCAAGTGGGACACAGATGAAGACCCCTGTCACGAGCAAAGAGGGCACGAAAGAACCACCGTTTCGAGTTCCATCCTCCACCTGCGAGCCACCATAATTTTTGGGGAGTCGGATGGAGGATTTCTTGCCGCGTCAGAGCTGCTGTTTGCCTTTGACGGCTTAAGCCCCGCCCGCCCCCTTCGTGACCATACCCCCGGGGCAGTCGCTGCCCATGGGCACCTGCGCCGGCGTGGCCTTGGGGCACTTCCGCGCATGGTCTTGTTCAGGTTTCTTATTGGGGTCCCATCGTTTTTGCCGTCCCCTCCTTGGGCTGCGCCAACACACGGGTGGATTCATCTTCAGCCCCACAAACTTTTTTTTTTTTGCTGTCCCATAATTTTTTCCAGCAATGCCCCCTGTCTGTCTCCCGTCTGTTGATTTTTTCCTAAAGTCCCATACTTTTGCCGACTCCCGGGCGGGTTGATCTCTCGGGGGGCTGGTTGGCTTACCTGAGGACGGCCATTGAGTCAGGCGTGAATTTGGTATGTCCGATCAACAGAAAGTGCATCGTCGGTTTCGCAGTGGGATGATGTTTGAATGATGCTGATTTTGGATGATGATTGGATGATTGGATGATGATGATGCTTGTTGGGAGGAGGATGAATGCTTGGATGATTGGATGATTGGATGATGATTGGATGATGATTGGATGATGATTGGATGATGATTGGATGATTGGATGATTGGATGATTGGATGATTGGGTGATGATTGGATGATGATGATCGGATGATGATGATGATGATGATGATGATGATTGGATGATGATTGGATGATGATGATCGGATGATGATGATGATGATGATGATGATTGGATGATGATGATGGATGATGATGATCGGATGATGATGATCGGATGATGATGATGATGATGATGATGATGATGATGATGATGATGATGATGATGATGATGATGATGATGATGATGATGATTGGATGATGATGATGATGATGATGATGATGATGATGATGATGATGATGATGATGATGATGATGATGATGATGATGATGATGATGATGATGATGATGATGATGATGATTGGATGATGATGATGATGATGATGATGATGATTGATGATGATGATTGGATGATGATGATGATGATGATGATGATGATGATGATGATGATGATGATGATGATGATGATGATGATGATGATGATGATGATGATGATGATGATGATGATGATGATGATGATGATGATGATGATGATGATGATGATGATGATGATGACTGATGATGATGATGATGATGATGATGATGATGGTGGTGATGATGATTGGATGATGATGATTGGATGATGATGATTGGATGATGATGGATGATGATGATGATGATGGTGGTGGTGGTGGTGGTGGTGGTGATGATGATGATGATGATGATGATGATGATGATGATGATGATGATGATGATGATGATGATGATGATGATGATGATGATGATGATGATTGGATGATGATGATTGGATGATGATGATTGGATGATGATGGATGATGATGATGAGGAGGAGGAGGAGGATGAGAGAACATGCTGTGTATTTGCGATGATGAAATTGGATTTGGGGGGGAAAAAGAACAGGAACGGAATCAGAAAAAATCCATCACACACCCGAAACCCCCACACACACACACACACCTTATTGTTTTTTGTTTTGTTTTTGCCCAGACATCCCCCAACTTCATGGGGGCACACGCACATTGATTGATGGAACATGAATATTCCCGGCTTTGAGAGGCCTTGGCCCGCCCAAAAAATTCTACATAACAACAGGCGAGCCGATTGACACCCGTGCGTGGGGTCCGTTTTTTTTCGTTTCACGATTATTTTTTGCCTGTCCCATATTTTTTTGAGCAGGCCTTAAAAAAAAAACCAGCATTCCACTCGTTCCCCCTGTCCCATATTTTTTTGAGCAGGCCACGGGCCACAAAAAGCCGGACATTCCGCTCATATCCCACGCACCCTACGCTCACACCATCACGGCTGCTTAGCGGATTGACCATATGATTTGATTTTTGCTGGTCCCATATGGCCGCGGCCTCAAAATGCCGGACATTCCGCGCATCATCACACGCTGATACCACAGGTGAGCTGATTGACCATCTCCCATATTAATTTTTTTTTTTTTTGCCGGTCCCATATTTTTTTGGGCGGGCCGCGGGCCTCAAAAAGCCGGGCATTCCGCTCACGTTCTTCACACACGCTGACACCCCAGGTGACTGATTGACCCACGGACGCATGTCCCATATTATTATTTTTATTTTTTTGCCGGTCCCATATTTTTTTGGGCGGGCCGTAGGCCTCAAAAAACCGGACATTCCGCTCATCATCATCACACGCTCACGCCACCCCAGGTGAGCTGATTGACCCACGGACGCACCCGCTGGCCCCGTTCTTCAGCAGCTCGGCGGCGGCCATCAAACTGCAGCTGGGCGGACGCGAGTGCCCTTGCAAGGTCCCTTCAAACGACAGTTTGTGTCATTGTGTGTGTTCTGTGTCTTCAGCAAACTCACAGTGCAGCTGTCATCCCGAGTGTAATGAACTCACAGCTCATCCCTTTTCATGTTGTTGCTGCTGCTGCTGTTGTTGTTGTTGCTTTCTGGTGCTGCTTGCTGTTGTTGCTGTTGCTGTTGCTGTTGCTGTTGCCGTTGGTGGGGTTGCAGGTGACGTACGCGGGTGAGCCGGCTGATGTGCGCTGGTCGCAGGTGGCCTCCAACCCGGTGGCGACCCACTTCCGCATGGTGCTGGTGGTGCTCCTGGTGGCCACCCTGGTCCTCTTCTGGAGTCCGTCCTTCGGAAATGCTGCTGCTGCTGCTGCTGCTGCTGCTGTTGCTGCTGCTGTTGGTGTTGTTGATGATGTTGGTGGTGCTCCTGGTGGCCACCCTGGTCCTCTTCTGGAGTCTGTCCCGCCTGTTCCTGTTCCTGTTGCTGCTGTTGTTGTTGTTGTTGTCTGCTGCTGCTGCTGCCGACCCTCCCACCTGCTGTCGTCGTCGTGCTGCTGCTGTTGTCGTTGTTGTTGTGATGCGGCGCGGGTTCCAATCGCTCAACTCGCTCAACTTGCACGCGAAAAGTCCCAAAACAGTTGGAACATGAAACAAATGAATGTCTTGTCTTCTTTTGCTCGAGCTTTTTGATCTCCCCACTTCCCCCCCCCCCCCCCCCCCCCCCCCCCTTCGAAGTTTCATCGCCATCCCCTGCAATTCAGGCCTTTTCCCGAAATTTCATCATCATTTTTTCCCTGCCCCCCCGTTCGTGGTTCGCTGTGCTTCGAAATTTCATCCATTCATGTAATTTTTTCTCGATTCTCTTCCACAGACATCCCGGTGGCGGCCCTGTCGAACCTGTCCAACACGACCAACATCCCCATCTTCGGGGACTTCATGGCCTGGGTGCTCAGCCTGTCGCCCTTCGTCAAGGGCCTCCTCACGGCCTGGCTGCCCTCGCTGATGCTGTTGATCTTCACGATGGCCTTGGTGCCCCTGCTGAGGTTCCTCGTGGGCCTGGTGGGGCTGAGATCGCATGCCCAGGCAAGGCACCTTCAGGTCTGCGTTGTTCTTGTTCGAAAAAAACAAAAACAAAATATGAGATCGGAATTTAAATTTACCATCCCATAATATTTTTTTGGATGTCCCATACTTTTCTGGATGCCGCGGGACTTCAAAAGCACACCACCAAACCCCAAACACCGAACTGGTGGCTGACCTTCTCACGGCCTGGCTGCCTTCTGATGCTGCTGGTGGGCCTGGCCTGGTGGTGGAGAATGGATGAATGATGATGACTGGATGATGAGGATGATGATGACTGGATGATGGCTGGATGGTTGGATGGTTGGATGGTTGGATTGATGAGCAAATACACAGCAGAGAGAACATGCTGTGTATTTGCGAGCATGTCTCTGATTGGATGATGTACGTGGAGGAGTAGCTCAGTGGTTAGAGCGCAACCCTGCAGCGCCTTAGGGTCCGGGTTCACACCCCGCCGGCCCCGTACCATTTCTCCACATTCCGGAACGGCAGTAAAAACCATCCGACCCCTTCGGGGGACAGGACACCGGAAGAGTCGGCTCTGGCTCGGTTAGTCGGCCTTGCAAGCCGGCAAGACAGCTCAAATATCGGGAAGTCCTCTCCGAGGATGGGCCGACGCGTCAGGAAACTGGCGGCGTGAGAGATGAGAGCGGCTGTCGGTCGGGTTCCCCCCCCGGCTTAAGGTTTCACCGGAAGTACACAGCTCAGGACGCCGCCAACGTCCTGAGCTTACTTTCGCCCCCCAACGGCCAGTTCATCGCCCAGTGGGAGCGCCCCAACGCCATAGCCCGGGCCCTGGCGGCCGCCGCCCGACCCACGCTACCCCCGCAACCCGCCCGCCGCCGCCCCCACCAGAAGGGGCCCGTGGCGCCCCCACCCCCACGCAGCCTCTGGCAGTGGCTGGCCGAGGCGCAGACACGCCACTCGTTCACTCTGGCGCGGGGCCAGGGCGGGTGGCTACTGACCAGCCATCTGATCCGGGGTGGCCGACTGTTCCCCGCCGCCGGGGGCAATGCCCCCGAGCCCGCCCGCCGCAAGGAGCTGCGCCTGATGAAAGTGGTCGACGTCCTCCGCGCCATGCCCGCCGATGCCATCCAGGTCTACACCGACGGGTCCTTCGAGTGCGGCCTGGAGGGCTAGCTCCGCGGGGCGCCGCCGCGGTCCTGATCCACCCCGACGGCCGCGCACTGTCGTTGCGCCGCACCTCCAGTGGCCCACAAGCAACGCCCAGGCCGAGATCGAGGCCATCCGGCTGGCCATCGACCTCCTCGGCCGGGAGCGGGTCGGCCGAGACCGGTGCGTGCTGCTGCTGTCGGACAGCGAGTACGCCCTCGGGGCCCTGTGCCGCGCCACCTGCCTGACCCAGTCGCAGCAGGAGGTCCTCCGACTCCGGGACGAGCTGGTCTCCCGGTGGCCACGCCTCCTCTGCCATCACGTGCCCTCCCACGTGGACGCGGTGGCCCCCGGCTGCCCCCACCTGTGGGGCAACTTGCAGGCCGACCGGCTGGCCGGCGAGGCCGCGGCGGCCCCGCCCCCACCGACAAGGCCGGCCCACCACCCCCCATCCAACAGGGCTTGGCCTGCCCGCCGGAGATGCCCTTCCGCCCCTCGGGCCCCAAGGACGCCCCGTTGCCGTACCCCACCCGGCCCTTCACGCTCGCGGTGGCCCGGGGATTCTGCCAGGCCCTCCAGTGCGAGGAGGAGGCCCGCGGCTGGGCCCCCCGTCGCAGCCGATCCCCCTCGGGGGTCACCCTGGACGGCCTCGAGCAGAAGCTGGCCGCGCCCGCCTGGCGCCAGCAGGCCGCCCCCGACTGGAAGGTGCGCCGGCTCGTCTGGCTGCTGTTCGGCACCTTCCCCACCCTGCAAACCATTCGGTGCCGATACGCGCGGAAGGCCTCAGCATCTGCCGGCGGCGCCCCCCCGGTGGACGCCACCTGCCCCCTCTGCCACGGCGGCCCCGAGACCATGGCCCACCTGCTGTCCGGCTGCGGCAGGTACCACGACTTCTACACGGCCCGCCACGACCGGGTGGTCCGCCGACTCTGGGCCTGGTTCGGCGGGCAACGCGACTGGATCACGCGGCACTACATGGGCGTGTCGGCAACGAACCGTGCGCCCGCCCTCCCGCCCTCCCTGCTGGCCAAGCTCCCCGCCACCCTCCGCGACGTGCACCCCGACCTGGTGCTCCAGTCCCGCGGCTCGGACGGCACCTGGTGGCTGCTCGACGTGGCCATCACTGGCCAGACCCACGACTGGCCGGCGCAGGCGGCGGCCAAGGCGGCCCACTACGTCGCCCTCTGCCAGGCCGTCAGGGAGGCCACCGGGCAGCCCTGCCGCGCGGTGCCGGTGATCCTGTCGGCCCGGGGGACCGTGCCCAGGGCCACATGCCAGGCCCTGTCGCGGCTGACACCGGCCGACCCCCCTGCCACGCGAACCGACCTCCAGCGAACCCTCTCCTCCGTCTCGACCCTTCTGGTTCGGGATGCCCTCGCGCTCATGACCATGCGCAACGGCGCGGCTGCCGCGGCGGGCCCCGCGCCCTGACGCCGCGACGGCCACCCGGGGCCCTCGACCCGCCCCACATACCCCTGAGCACCCCCCAACACCCACACCCATCACTGGGTGGCCCCGCCATCAGGCGGACCCCCGGCCGGGAGGAGCCACCATACGGGTCATTTGGCCCGGCCCCCCCCGGAGTGTAACGCATGGCGCGAAGGCGCGAGTAACCTTTCTCTTGAACTTGTCGCCTGCGCCCTCGCAAATACACAGCATGTCTCTCTCTGATGACTGGATGATGATGATGATGACTGGATGATGATGATGACGACGACTGGATGATGATGATGATGATGATGATGATGTTGATGTTGATGTTGATGATTGGATGATGTTGATGATGACGACGATTTTTTTTTGCATTCCCACATCATTCCGCGTCATTCCCACACCACACCACACCATTCCACATCACCTCCCGGTGCCTCACCTTTCCCTCTGTGTCCCACCCCCCAAACCACCCCAGAGGGTCATTGGCTCTTAGAAACGCTCTAAAATACCCAAAAAATGTTTTCCGTGACGTGGGGATGGCGCCACAAGTGACTGGTGCGAGTTTTCCGGTCAATGTGTGTTTCCCCATTTTTTGGTCATTTTCACCCCGTCTATGTCACCCCATCCATCCCATCGTAGTGTCACACCCATATAAACACCCTGGCAAAGTGCTTACCACACACCCGGGGTGCTCCCACGAAACGGGGCCATCGGCCGACTAACCGTTGGGGAGTTACGGGGTCGGCCGGTTTTGAACATTGGTTTTTTTTCGTGACATTGTACAGGAAAACGAAAAATTATGGGTTTCATAGTGTATAGACCCTTCATCCGGGGGGTCTGAAAATGATGGTCCCATATTTTTTTTGGAGGATGCCGACCCCCAAAAAGCGGGGGCGGAAGAGGGTGAAGAAGCATTTTCTCTCTCTTTTCGCAGCGCGATTCCGAGCCCCGTGTAGGGTTACCCGCCAGTCGGAGAGGTGTCGATCAGGCAAATACGATACCAATGCACTGGCTACGCATTCAGAAAAGGAAGATGCTGCTTTGACAGGTGGGGGGACCTCATGTTTGATCAAACGCATTCAAAAAAAGGAGGCTTGAAATTGGATGTTTTGTCTTTGTTGTTGCTGTTGCTGTTGTTGTTGCTGTTGTTGCTGCTGCTGATGTTGTTGTTGTTGTTGTTGCTGTTGCTGTTGTTGTTGCTGTTGCTGCTGCTGCTGCTGTTGTTGTTGTTGCTGCTGCTGCTGTTGTTGTTGCTGCTGCTGCTGCTGTTGTTGCTCTGTTGTTGCTGTTGTTGTTGCTGTTGTTGTTGCTGCTGCTGTTGTTGTTGCTGCTGCTGCTGCTGTTGTTGTTGTTGTTGCCGTTGCTGCTGCTGTTGTTGTTGTTGCTGATTGTTGTTGTTGTTGTTTACGTTAGTTGTGTGTGTGTGTGTGTTTTTTTTTTTGAGGTCCCATAATTTTTCGGGATCCTCCCCCCCCCCCCCCACACACACACACAAGACTTCTGGTTCCTGTGATCAGCCAAGTACCATCCCAACGGCCCGTCGTGTAGGCCTGTCCCTTGCGTGCCACAGTGCGGCCATCCTGCCACCTCATCTTCGTTGTGTGCAATGTGTGTGCGGCCCCTCGTCCTGGTCCTGTCACTTCATCTTCGTTGTGTGTGCAGCAATGTGGTCAATGCTTCTCCACGGGCGCCCAGCTCACCCCTCATTCACCTTTCGTGGTTTTCATTCATCAACTCTCTCTGCCGCCATTCGTTCAGCTTTCAGTCAACGCTCTCCTGCACCACTTGATCAGCCCCTTTGCTCCTCCATACACTCTCTAGATCCTTGTACTACTTCATCTTCGTCGTGCTGCTTCTCCACGGGTGCCCAGCTCACCCCTCATTCTAAATCTTTCGTGGTTTTCAATCATCTTTCCGCACCACAAAAATGAAACGTTTTTATATTCCCTAAGATTTTTATGATATTGCAATAATTTCATATATTCTCTCCACGCCCTCTAGATCCTGTACCACTTCATCTTTGTTGTGTAACGTGGCCATCGTGCCCTGCTTCTACACGGGCGCCCAGCTCATCCCTCATTCTTCCTCTTTCGTGATGTTCCATCATCAACACTCCGCACCACACTTTCAATAAAGAAATTTATGACCAAAATGAAACCATGAAACCAGAATTAAAAACCAATACTACCTTGTATTTCATCAAGATTTTTATGATCAATAATTTCAAATATTCTCTCCACGCCTCCAGATCCTGTACCACTTCATCTTTGTCGTGTGCAACGTGGCCATCGTGCCCTGCTTCTACACGGGCGCCAGCTCGCTCTACGCCTGGCTGCGTGATCTGGACTTCAGCATGAAAACCATTGTCGAGCTGGTCACCAACAACACCAGCGTCGCGTTCGCCTATGTGCTGGTCGAGATACTGCTCACGAATGGGCTCAGGCTGCTCCGGGTCGGAGAGCTGGTTGGGGCTCTGGCCGGTTCCTATTGCAGGTCTGCCGAGTGAGTGTGTCGAATATGTGTGTGTCTTGTGTGTCTTGTGTTGTTTTCCGTTCGTGTGTGGAATGTGTGTCTTGTGTGTGTCGCATTCGCCTATGTGCTGGTTGAGATGCTGCTCACGAATGGGCACAGGCTGCTCCGGGTTGGAGAGCTGGTTGGGGCTCTGGCCGGTTCATATTGCAGGACCGAGTGGTGTGTCGAATATGTTGTGTGTCTTGTGCTTGTGTGTCTTGTGTCTTGTGTGTCATGTGTCTTGTCTTGTGTGTCTTGGTCTTGTGTGTCCGTTCATCGTATCAACAGCACCAACCTCACACCCAGGTGCTCCGAGCAAAACTCACACACCTCATTCCTCCCCCCAACCCAACCCACCCGCCCCCGCAGGTGTTGCTCCTGCTGCCGCGCCTGCTGCTGTCTGCCCACGGGCGACTGCACCCGCTCGGCCACCCGCGCGCTCTACCTGAGCCCCCCACGCACCCTCGAGGCCACCTTCCAGCTCGAATCGAGCTACGTCGAGGCCCTGTTGGTCCTCACCCTGTGTGCAGTCTATGGGCCCATGATCCCCCTGCTGGTGCCCGCCGGGCTGGCCTACTTTGCCGTCCGGTATTATATCGACATGTACAATTTGGGGTGTGTCGTTACCTCGGCCGAGAGTGGCTGCGTGCCGAATGCTCGGTCCGTCTCTCTGTCTGCGCCCGTGTGTCTATGTGTTTGTGTCGGTATTATATCGACATGTACAATTTGGGGTGTGTCGTTACCTCGGCCGAGAGCGGCTGGCGTGCCCAACGCGCGGTCTGTTTTTGCGTGTGTGTCTGGCCTCTCTGTCTGGCTGTCTGTCTTTTGTTTTGTGGATGCCTGCCGTCCGGTATTATATCGCCCTGGACAATTTGGGGTGTGTCGTCACCCTCGGCCGAGAGCGGTTGCATGGGTACTTCTCGGTCTGTGAACTGCCTCTGTCTTCATATCACATAATATGTCTTTCTCTGTGTGCCATGTGGTCTGTTCTCGACAGGGGGTGTGGTTGTTGCATGGGGTGTCGGTCCGTGTGCCCGGAGTGTTCTGTTTGTGTGTATGTCTGCCTCGCGCGTCGCTGGTGTTCCAGAATTTTCACCGCCCACTCCAGACGCCTAAATTTTGTGCCGGCCCGAACGGTGGACCGGCACCCAGCCACGTGCGTGAGCGCCCCCTCCCGGGGGGGCGAGAGTCACCCCATGATGGACATTCAAACAAATGGAGAGAGTCACCCCATGATGGACATTCAAACAAATGGAGAGAGTCACCCCATGATGGACATTCAAACAAATGGAGAGAGTCACCCCATGATGGACATTCAAACAAATGGAGAGAGGCTCACGTCTCGTGATTGGTTTCTTGTTTGTTTTGTTTGTTTTGTTTTCTTTTTGCTTGTTTTGTTGAAAAACGTTTAAACGTTTTGTTGTTGTTTTGTTTTGTTTTTTTTTTGTGTTTTTTCGGTCCCATAATTTTGCGCCGCCCCGCCTCCCTTGATCTCTCCGGGGAGCTTCGTCGTTGCCAACCGACGCCGGGATGGGTACTCCCGTCAATACGAAAGAAAAGATCAACATGCACTTGGGAGTCTCGGTTTGTGACCCCGAACCCAGAGTGTATCACCCCATCCGAGAAAACACAACTGCCGAGCAGACGATTCCGGCCAGCTCCTGTTGGATTGATTCGATCGCATACCTCGATGCTCACACCGATTTCTGAGCTGCTGCTCTGCATCATCCCACTATAGGGTTTTGTCACCTGTCTGTCTGCATTCCCCCCCCCCCAGCGCTCGCATTCCTCTGTGTTTCTCTGGATACATGTCGTGTGGGTGATGCTGATCGCATTCCTCTGTGTTTCTCTGGATACATGTCGTGTGGTGATGCTGATCGCATTCCTCTGTGTTTCTCTGGATACATGTCGTGTGGGTGATGCTGATCGCATTCCTCTGTGTTTCTCTGGATACATGTCGTGTGGTGATGCTGATCGCATTCCTCTGTGTTTCTCTGGATACATGTCGTGTGGTGATGCTGATCGCATTCCTCTGTGTTTCTCTGGATACATGTCGTGTGGTGATGCTGATCGCATTCCTCTGTGTTTCTCTGGATACATGTCGTGTGGGTGATGCTGATCGCATTCCTCTGTGTTTCTCTGGATACATGTCGTGTGGTGATGCTGATCGCACTACTGGGAGCTGATGAAAGATAAGGAAGGCGGCCCCCGCTGTCCTTTGACCTGGCCCTGTGGTCTCATTGGCACTGCTCTCTTCCTCCTCTACAGGATGTGTGGCTTGTCGACAAGAATTGAACTGAAGTTGACTGAAATTTGACTGATGAGTGAAAATCAGTCGACAAGAGGTGACCCCCAGCTCGTCAGTCCCGCTGTTCTCATATTCATGGCACTGCTCTCTCTTCCTTTTCCATCATCCCCATTCACACCCAGCTCGTCAGCCCCGCTGTCCTTTGACCTGGCCCTGTTCTCATATTCATGGCACTGCTCTCTTCCCTTCCTCTTTTCACCCAGCTCGTCAGCCCCGCTGTCCTTTGACCTGGCCCTGTTCTCATATTCATGGCACTGCTCTCTTCCTCCTCTATTCACACCCAGCTCGTCTGCCCCGCTGTCCTTTGACCTGGCCCTGTTCTACCGGATCGCATGGATGATCATAGCCTCCATGGCCCTGGGGGGCCTCCTCATCTCCGCCATCTTCGCATCATCCGTCCACTGGTCCGTATGTGGATGGTATCTGTGTGTTCTGTCTGCCTGTCTGGCTGGGTACTGGACCGAGCACGCTTGCTGGGAAACCGCAGAGCGCTCGATGTCGAGTATATGTCTTGTCGGCACAGACAGCCAGCACAGTCTGCCAGACAGCACAGCCAGCATATGACAGCACAGCCAGCAGCCCAGCCAGCACAGACACAGACACTGACAGAGACACAGAGACACAGTGACACAGTGACACAGACACAGACCAGGACGGCCGTGAGCACCCCGTTGATGGCCAGATGCACCGGTATGCTCGTCAAGTCGCGGTTTTTTGGACTACAGGAGTGCACGCGCATCGTGAGCGACTGCCCTTTGGTGTGTGTGTCCTGTCCTGCCTGTCTCTCTGCGTTTGGCTGTCGGAGTAAGGGCGGGACTTGCACCAGAACGGGACATTGCCCTTCTCCCCTTTTTTTTTCCCTCCCCCCCAGAAAAAAGCGGGCGTGCGTGCTGCCTTTGTTCAGGATCAAGTCGCGACCCGTCTCTATTGTATGTGGAAAATAAGGTCACGGTGCGGGATCCTCGTTGTTGGGTGCTGAAGCTTCAGCGCAAATACACAGCATGTTCTCTCAGCTGAAAGGCGAGCGACCCAGTCCGACTTGTTGCTCAGGCAGAGAGGCCAACCTCCAACACTCAAGGCCGAGGGGGCCCACCAGAGACGCCCATCATCATCCCAACCATCATCCCATCGTCAGCACCATCAGCATCAGCATCATCATCATCATCATCACCACCACCATCACGGCTGGACCACCACCACTTCCCCGAAAAGTTGGCCAACTTTTGTGGTTTTTTTGCGCCGCGCCACCATCTCATGGTTCTTCATCTTCTCCTTCCACCCCCCCCCCCCCCCCCCCCACCCACCCACCAACCCACCAACCCACCAACCCACCAACCCACCAACCTTAGGGCCATGGGGGCGGCCCTGGTGGGGTGCACCATGGCCGGGGTGCTAGCGGCTGGCCTCTGGTTCGTCCGGGCCCAGCGCCGCACCGCCGTCGAGCTCTTCAGGGCTGCCGGCAGGTCCGACGCCATGTATGATGGTGGGTGATGACAATGATTGGATGATATATGATGACTGGATGATGATGGCTGGATGATGATGGCTGTCGTGGTGATGACTGGGATGATGATGATGATGATGATGATGATGATGATGATGATGATGATGATGATGATGATGATGATGATGATGACTGGATGATGATGACTGGATGATGAGGATGAATGATGACGACGACTGGAGGATGATGATGATTCGTCGCCTGCGCCCTCGCAAATACACAGCATGTCTCTCGTCTCTCTGATGATGACTGGAGGATGATGACTGGATGATGATGATGGTGGTGATGACTGGGATGATGATGATGATGATGATTTGATGATGAGGATGATGATTCGGATGATGATGATGATGATGATGATGATGATGATGCTGATGATGGCTGGATGATGATGACTGGAGGATGATGACTGGTGGATGATGACTGGATGATGATGATGATGGTGATGACTGGGATGATGGTGATGACTGGGATGATGATGATGATGATGATGATGATGATGATGATGATGATGATGATCGGATGGATGATGATGATCGGATGATGATGATCGGATGATGATGATGAGGATGAGGATGATGATGATGATGATGATGATGATGATGATGATGATTGGATGATGATGATGATGATCGGATGATGATGATGATGATGATGATGATGATGATGATGATGATGATGATGATGATGATGATGATGATGATGATGATGATGATGATGATGATTGGATGATGATGATGATGATGATGATGATGATGATGATGATGATGATGATGATGATGATGATGGTGGTGGTGGTGGTGGTGATGACTGATGATGATGATGATGACTGATGATGATGATGGTGGTGGTGGTGGTGGTGGTGATGTATGATGGTGGTGATGATGATTGGATAATTGGATAATTGGATGATGATGACTGAATGAATGATGATGGTGATGGTGGTGATGATGATGACTGGATGATGTTGTTGGATAAAGGGGGAAGGAAGAGGGTGACTGGATTCATCCTGTGACTGCACAGCACATCATGTATGTTATTCAACCCCAACCCCCCAACCCCCCCAATCCAGTGGTGCAACTGCGCGGCATACATATTCATCATCCCTCCCCCTCCCTTCCATCCCCCCCTCAACACCCACCCATCCCCCCCCAGTGCCGAATCGCGCCTCTGCGACTGCGCCACGGCCCTTCCGCGTCTCTGCCGGTCCTTCACCCACCCCGTTTTCCGGCGCGATGAAGATCGTCAGTCGACGTCGTCCTTCCCCCGGGCAGACGAGGCCACACCTGCCGCTATGGCACAGCAGGAGACACCAGTGTGGCGGGCCCCTGACCCCGTCCCGCCCATGATGATGGTGCCCAACCCAGTGCGGAGGGCCGCTGATGAGGAATAATCCCGGAATTGGCAGAAAACTCCACACAGAATTTTCCGTTTGCTTCTTTGAATGCAAAAAGAAAAGGATTTTGAGCATATTGGTTTGAGGGAGATCTTTCACCCTCGCCGCGTCTCTCTCTGGTGGTGCGCGGGGACGAGAGGGCAGGCCTTCCCCCGGGCAGACGAGGCCACCCCCACCGCTTTGGCAGGAGACACCCGTGTGGCGGACCCCTGCCCATGATGATGGTGCCCAACCCGGCGGAGGGCAGCAATCCCACGACCCGCCCCACCCCCCAACACCACACCCATCCCTGGGCGGCCCCGACCGGGGGGAGCCATCATACGGGTCATTCGGCCCGGCCACCCCCCCCCCCCACCCCACCCCCCGCATGGCGCGCGAGTAATCTTTCTTCTTGAACTTGTCGCCTGAGCCCTCGCAAATACACAGCACCACGGATTTGTCGGTTGCATTCTCCCAAATGCAAAGACTGTTTATCATGCTTCTGACATCTGTTTCAGTCGCAGTTCGAGAGAGAGAACATGTGGCGCAGGAATTGGTTTGAGGGATCTGCTTTTTGCGGGGGCGCACGCCAGATGAGAGAGAGAACATGCTGTGTATTTGCGAGGGCGCAGGCGACAAGTTCAAGAAGAAAGGTTACTCGCGCCTTCGCGCCATGCGTTACACTCCGGGGGGGGCCGGGCCAAATGACCCGTATGGTGGCTCCTCCCGGCCGGGGGCCCGCCTGGTGGCGGGGCCGCCCAGTGATGGGTGTGGGTGATGGGGAGGGGTGCTCAGGGGCGGGTGGGGCGGGTCGTGGGCCCTGGGCGGCCGCTACGGCGTGGCCAGGGCGCGGGGCCCGCCGCGGCAGCAGCGCCGTTGCGCATGGTCATGAGCGCAAGGGCGTCCCGAACCAGGAGGGTCGAGACGGAGGAGAGGGCCCGCTGGAGGTCGGTTCGCGCGGCAGGGGGGTCGGCCGGTGTCAGCCGCGACAGGGCCTGGCATGTGGCCCGGGGCACAGTCCCCCGGGCCGACAGGATCACCAGCACCGCGCGGCAGGGCTGCCCGGTGGCCTCCGTGACGGCCTGGCAGAGGGCGACGTAGTGGGCCGCCTTGGCCGCCGCCTGCGCCGGCCAGTCGTGGGTCTGGCCAGTGATGGCCACGTCGAGCAGCCACCAGGTGCCGTCAGAGCCACGGGACTGCAACACCAGGTCGGGGTGCACGTCGCGGAGGGCGGCGGGGAGCTTGGCCAGCAGGGTGGGTGGGAAGGCGGGCGCACAGTTGGTTGCCGACACGCCCATGTAATGTCGCGTGACCCAGTCGCGTTGCCCGCCGAACCAGGCCCAGAGTCGGCGGACCACCCGGTCGTGGCGGGCCGTGTAGAAGTCGTGGTACCTGCCGCAGCCGGACAGCAGGTGGGACATGGTCTCGGGGCCGCCGTGGCAGAGTGGGCAGGTGACCCCCACCGGGGGGGCGTCCCCGGCAGATGCTGAGGCCTTCCGCGCGTACCGGCACCGAATGGTTTGCAGGGTGGGGAAGGTGCCGAACAGCAGCCAGACGAGCCGGCGCACCTTCCAGTCGGGGGCGGCCTGCTGGCGCCAGGCGGGCGCAGCCAGCTTCTGCTCGAGGCCGTCCAGGGTGACCCCCGAGGAGAATCGGCTGCGCCGGGGGGCCCAGCCTCGGGCCTCCTCCTCGCACTGGAGGGCCTGGCAGAATCCCCGGGCTACCGCGAGCGTGAAGGGCCGGGTGGGGTACGGCAGCGGGGTGTCCTTGGGGCCCGAGGGGCGGAAGGGCATCTCCGGCGGGCAGGCCAAGCCCTGTTGGATGGGGGTGGCGGGCCGGCTTTGTTGCCGCGGCCTCGCCGGCCAGCCGGTCGGCCTGCAAATTGCCCCACAGGTGACCGCGCACGCAAACAAAACCGACAAGGCAGAGTGCGCAACGGCGCTGCTGCCGCGGCGGGCCCCTGCCCAGGGCCCACGACCCGCCCACCCGCCCCTGAGCACCCCTCCCCATCACCCACACCCATCACTGGGCGGCCCCCGCCGGGAGGAGCCACCATACGGGTCATTTGGCCCGGCCCCCCCCGGAGTGTAACGCATGGCGCGAAGGCGCGAGTAATCTTTCTTCTTGAACTTGTCGCCTGCGCCTTCGCAAATACACAGCATGTTCTCTCCGTCGCGAAATGTGTCATGCAAGCATGGCCAGGGTCGCCTCGACCAGCTCAAAGTCCACCCCGCGCAGTTTACGGAAGCGCTGCAGATACGGCCGGACGGACGCCAAGGGCACCCGGTTTTTGGGGTCCCCCCGCAAGAGCATGATGACCACTCGCGTGAACTGCTCGGCCACGGCCGGGATGGGGGTGGCCAGGGTGGGGAGCAGCCGCAGGAGCGCCGGGATGATCCCGTCCCGCATGAACAAGTCGTAATTGTCGGCGCTCTCGGTGAGAAGGATGGCGATGGCCCGGAGGAGGTTTCCGCTGAAGACCGGCAGGTTGGGGTGGCCGAGCAGACTCACCAGCGGGGCCGAGACGCCGGCACGGCCAAAGGCAGGTTTGTTCTCAGGATCGTCAGCCAGGTTGGCGATGGCAACAATGAGCTGCCCGAGCTCAACGGGAGGGGTCGTCGTCATGTCCGAATGGACGAGCATTCTGACCAAAAGGAGCACAACCCCGGCCCGCCCAAGCGCACTGCAATTGGCCGGGTCGGTCGCAAGGTCGCCGATCGTGACAATGACCATCCGGGCCGTGCAGGGCTGCGTGTTGAGCAGGTTGGGGTTGGTGGCGAGAACCTTGGCAAGGGCGGGGACGGCCCCCGCGCGGGCAAAGGCCACGTGGTTCCCGGGGTGGGTGGCCAAGTGGGCGAGAGCCATGAAGATTTTCTTGGCGGGGGCTGGGTGGGTCTGGGGCATGTCGGGATGGAGATCGAGCAGGCGAACCAGTGGGGTGACAACCCCCGCACGCGCAAAGGCCTCACGGTGCTCATCGACCGCGGCAAGGTTCCCGATGGCATGGTAGGGCCACTGGGCCACGTCGGGGCTGGTGGTCACAAGATCGGGGTAGTCCGTGAGCACCCGGACGAGCGGGGGTACAATCCCAGCGTCCCAGAAGGCGTTCTGGCCCTCGGGGCCCGAGGTCAGGAGGGTCAGGGTTAGGAAATAGCACTGGGCCACAGCGGGGCAGCGGGCGGGCAGGTCGGGGTGGTCGCAGAGCAGCCGGACGAACGGGGCCACGATCCCATCGCGGTGAAACAAGGCCTGGTTCTGCGGGTCATCAGCCAGCATCGTGATCGCACTGTGAAGCTTCACGGCCTGCTCGGGGTGGGTGCGGGGCAGGTCAGGTGAGGCAGCCAGCATCTTGACCAGCCAGTAGGTGGCCCCGGCGCGCCCAAAGGAGCTGCGGCACTCTTTCGAGACGGCCAGGCTGCAGATGGCATCAAGGAGGGGCACCGCAAAATCGGGGTTGGTGACGAGGTCTGCACAGTCCAACTGACGCACCAGGCGGTTGGCCACCCCGGCCCGTTCGAAGGCCAGTCGATTCTCGGGATCAGCAGCCAGGTTGTCGATTGTCATGAGGATTTTCTCGGCAAAGGTGGGGTGGGCGATCGGCAGGTTGAAGGTGAACATCCGGACCAGCGGGGCCGCCACCCCGGCACGGCCAAAGGCCACCCGGTTCTCGGGGTCAAAGGACAGATTGGCGATGACCAGAACCAGATCCTCCGCCGCCTCGGGGTGGGTGCTGGCCAAGTTGGGATTGGCGATGAGCAGTTGAGCCAGCGGGGCCACTGCCCCGGCCCGGCCGAAGGCGGCCCGGTTATCGGGAGTCACCGAGAGGGCGAAGATGGTCGCAAAGAGCTCCTCGGCCAGTGCGGGGCTGCTCGTGGGCAGGTCGGAGCGGGCCGCGAGGAGCCGAACCAGCGGGCCGACCAGCGCACGACCGAGCAGAGGCACCAACCCGGGCCGGTCATCATGGGCAAGGGAGTCGATCTCCGAGAGGACGTCTTCGGTCGTGTCGGGGTGGGCAAGGAGGTAGGTCGGGGAGGCGCCAAGGCGCTTGGCCAGCAACCCAATCTGGTCATCGAGAGGGGAGGAGGCGGTCTGGCCCGCCGGGGTCGAGGCGGTTGGAGAAGCTTCGGGGGCGGGGCGGCGGGGCGGCCGGGGCGGACAGGTGGGCGGGCAGAAGGAGAGAGAAATCGGATGAGGTAAGACGAGCTGCCTCATCATCGGCAACACCACCACCAACAGCAGGAGGCACTCACCCACCCACCCACCTACCCAACCGTCCACGCCGAACGGAGCCTGCAGAGCGCCCTCGCGGCCCGTGACGAGGCCCTCCAGGCATACCAGGTCCCCCATCATCATCCGATCATCATCCGATCATCATCACCACCACCACCACCACCACCACCACCACCACCACCACCACCACCATCATCATCATCATCATCATCATCATCATCATCATCATCCAGTCATCATCATCATCATCATCCAGTCATCATCATCATCATCATCATCATCATCATCATCATCATCATCATCATCATCATCATCATCATCCAATCATCATCATCATCCAATCATCATCATCATCCAATCATCATCATCATCATCATCATCATCATCATCATCATCATCATCATCATCATCATCATCATCATCATCATCATCATCATCATCATCATCATCATCATCATCATCATCATCATCCAATCATCATCATCATCCAATCATCATCATCATCCAATCATCATCCAGTCATCATCATCATCATCCAGTCATCATCATCATCATCATCATCATCATCATCCAATCATCATCATCATCATCATCATCATCATCATCATCATCATCACCAGCCATCACATTCAGGCCCCCTTTGTTGAATCCCGACCCCCGATTGCGAGGTCAGCCAAGAGACCACAACAGACCCGCCACCGCGGCTGCCTCTTCCAATCCATCCGCCTCTTGGCGCCACTGCCCCTCCTCCTGTTGCTTCTGCTTGCGTTTCTGCTGCCGCTTGAGCCTCGCCCGCTCGGCCTTGGTGGGCTGCAGGGGCACCTGGAGCACCACAGGCTGGGCCAGGCTGGCCCGCAGAACCGCGTGCAGCGACTCGGGGCTGTCCACCAGGCCTGCGCCGGTGATGTGAGAGAGGGGGGCGAGATGAAGTGTGGACGCCCGCGCGTGCTGATGATGATGGCTGGGTGATGATGAGTGGACGCAGACCAGTGACGGGCCCCCCGGACGAGGCCCCGATGGCGGGCGCCCCGGCGACTGAGCGCCCCTCGAACTGAACGGCCAGCAGCCCCATGAATTCCTCCAGCCGCATCGCCTCGGCCTCAACGGGGGCGACCTCGACCGTCCGGGGCGGCAGCCCGATCGCCTCCAGCCGCAGGGTGCACATGGCCAGGGGCGGCAGCGGATCCAGAGGGGCCGCCCCGCCATCGACTGCATCGGTTGTTGAATTGGGTACTGGGTCCGCGGGTGCATTGAGTGCTGGTTGGGTGACCAAGGGCGGCAGGGGCTCCAAAGGGACCGCTCCATCATCGACATGGTTGGCGGCTGATGGTGGTTCATTGGGTGCCGGTTGGGTGGCCAGGGGTGGTAGCATCGGCTGCGGAGTGACCTCTCCATCATCGCCATCGCCGTCGGCGAGTGACGGCTCATCGGGCGCCGTTTGGGTGGTACCCCGCTGCTGTCGGATGGGACGGCCAGTGGCTCCGGAGGCGCTCCCTCATCGCCATCGTCGGCTAGTTGGGTGGCCTCCCCGCTTCTGCGGTCTGCGGGCGGTGTCTCATCCAGGGGAGGGACCGCCGCCCCACCATCGACACCGTCGGAAGGTGCGTTGGGCGGTGGTGCTTGGTTGGGGAGCGATGATGGCTCGATGGGAGCATCCGCGTGTGGCGGCTCATGGTTGGGTGGCGGGGCCAGAATCTGAAGAGGGGCCGGTGGGCCGCTGATGGACGGTGGTTGGGTGGCCAGAGGCCCCAGAGAAACGGCGGTGTCGGTATCATTGGATGGGGTCCGCGGGACCCGGGGGGGTAGCGGCCTCCCAGGGATCACCCCGCTTTCACAGGGTGATGGCTCATTGGATGATGGTGTTGATGGTGCATTGGTGGTTGCGGTTGCGGTTGCGAATGGCGGTGCCGGGTCTGGCGAGGGTGGCGGTGATGGTGCGCCGACGATTGTTGTCGCCTGTTGCCGAATGTGGTTGATGATGCACGATTTCGGAGAAAACAGATTCGCATTTGAAAAAACGAGCAACTTTCAAACAGACGTTCGAAGGTGTCGAAGAAAGAGTGATTTTCAAAGGAGGCATCGGGGTTTCCAGCAAATAGCCCTGAAACGAATCATCGGCCGCAATATCTGTTGTTTCGTCGGTGCCAAAAAAAAGGCCATTGCTTAACTTCATCCAAACATGCCGACGCAGACCGAAGACATCCCCGTCACTCATGTAGGAGAATTCGACGACAGTCTTCGGTGCAAACTCCCTTGCGAGCAACGATTTGAGTTCCTCAAAGCCGGCGTTCCTGGGGAAGGGGACCTTCCGCTTTCTGCCTTCGGCTGCGAGGACCAGCGTGACCATCGTCGCCATCTCGACTTGACATGCGCAGGATTGGCACAGGCCTGGTTGGCTGTGTCCTGTCGAATTCAAACTTGATGGAGGCAGGCGGCAGCGGAACTGGCAACACGCCGTGTTCTGACAAGCAAGTGCTCTCTCGCAGGTCCCGGAAACCACTTGAATACGTCGTTACATCCGGAATTGATGAATACGGTGAGGCCTGGCGATGCCCGGCTGTCTGTTGGGAGTTCGTGCTTGTTGGACCGATCGGCCAATCGTCTTAGTGTCTCTTTCGCATTTCGAGGATCCAGTGCGGTTGAGTTGTGGTCTGGCATCCATTTTCGCTTTTTTTCGCTCCACAATCATCTGCCACAGGTGACACAGTTTGCCGGGCCTGCGTCCCCCTCCTTGGTAGTGTTTGCCCAAAATGCGGCGAAAGTTTCATTCTTTCGAACCAGTCTGTCATTTTTCGTCCGTCGTCGCCATCACCATCCAACCGCAACCGCGACCAGGTTATGCCCACCATCGCGGATGGCCCAGCGCCTGGCCAAACAGATCCAGTGTCACTGCCCCAACCGTGGGCTGGGATGCGAGGCTGTTGTGGGTGTGCTGGATGTGGAGCATCACCTGGGGACGGAGTGCGAGTGGCGCGAGGAGGAGTGCGACCAGCAGGTCCGGCGGGCTGAGATGGCCCGCCACAAGGACACCACCTGCGCCCGCAAGCCGGTCCGTCACCCCAAGCACCACCATTCTACCACACCCTCGCCATTGTCCCTCCCCCTCTTCCCCCCCACACACACACACACCACGGTCCCTGTGTACGCATTCTGTCCACCCTGGTCGATCACGTCTCCTCCACGTGATCCATTCGATCCGCGCCTTGGGCGCGCTATCTTGTGTCCAGATGGCCCCCGCACAGGAAGACCTGGCCGCCCACGAGCGGGACGGGGTGGTTGCCGACGTGGGCCTCCTCAGGCAGCGCCTGGCCGACACCAGCGCCGACCTCACCCAGTGCAAGGCCGACCTGGCCCAGACCAGGCACAACCTCGGCCAGACCAGGGAGGAGCGGACCCAGTCCCAGTACGACCTGGCCCAGACCAAGGAGGAGCTGGCCCAAACCAAGGCCGAGCTGGCCCAGGCCAGGGACAGAGCGAGCAGGTCCGTCTGGTGGGGCGATGATCCGCCGTCTCCCCCCGGCCCCTCGTCCTCCGCCATCGCCTTGTTCGTCATGTGCCGACCTCCACCTCCATCCCCCCCCGGCCACCAGTTCACCCCGCCAGCTGACCTCGAGGGCCTGGCTGCCCCGCTCGTCGAGAGCAGCCCTCCGTCACTTCGACTTGGACATGTCCCGGTCTCCCCCCTCCCTCCCTCCCTCCCTCCCTCCCACCCCCACACACACACACACAAGATTTCCCATCGGGTTGATCCCTTCCATCCCTCCGCCCGTCTCCCATCCCCCAGACACACCCGCCGTGTTCACGTACGACCACGACATGGACGAGCGGGGCCTGTTCTACTACATCGGCACCCAGGGCCGCACCCAGCCCTGGCAAAACCCGGCCGAGGCGGGCTGGGTCACCATCACCCGCTCATCCGACTGTCTTGGGAAGGCCTCCGATCTCACGGGCCGGGTGGCCTGCGAAAGCCACACCAATATGCAGCCCACGCCCTTGTGGTGGCAGGTTGACCTGGGTGCGGGGCGCCTCTTCACGCCCACCCGCTACACCCTCCGCCACAGCAACCACCCAGCCGACGTGGTCTGGCGGCTGCAGTCGTGGCGGCTGGAGGGCTCGGTGGACGGTGCTGATGGCAGCTGGCGGACCCTGGACGAGCACACCAACGAGCCCAACGCCATCCCCGCCCGCCCCGATGCCATGGCCACCTTCGCCCTGGCCCCCGAACGGGCATTCCCGGCCCGCCACTTCCGGGTGCTGATGACCGGCCCCAGCCCCAACGGATATCAGATCCTGATGCTGTCGGGCCTGGAGATGTACGGCTCCCTCCTCCCCGACCCCCCGCGACTGCAGTAGAGGCCGGCCCCTCACCCCCCGAAGACATATTTTGTTGGTCTCCCTTGTCCAGACATCGGGGGGGGGGGGGGGGGCGACCCAGCGGATAATACCCCGCGAGGTGTCCACACACTACAGGAAGACGACGCGAGAGGATGGAAGGTGTCACCGGCAACAGCAACGACACCACACCGTGCTGCGCTTGTGGTGACAAGAAGCGATCTCCTTGCAGGCCACGGAAGCAGCTCGAATATGTCATTCCGGCCGGACGATCAGACGATGAATGGCGATGCCCGGCTGTCTGTGTGTAGATTTGTGCTGCAGTTGTCATCTGTTTTTTTAGTGTTTCGCGCATTATGAAGATCCGGTTGTCTTGAGTTGCGGTCTGGCATTCATTCAATCGTGCCCTTTTTCATTGATAGCCTTTCTAGGGGACACCGTCTGCCGGGTCTGCGCACCGGCTCTTGGTGGCGTCTGTCCAACGTGCTGCGAGAACTTTGTTGCGGAACAGTCTGTTGTTATTGTTCGTCGCGATCACAAAAGCATCAATCGATCAACCAGGACTCTTCCTTCGCGGATGGCCCAGCGTCTGGTGAAACAGTTGCAGTGCCACTGCCCCAACCGTGGACTGGGCTGTGCGACCCTGATTGGTGTGCTGGATGTGGAGCATCACCTGGGGGCGGAGTGCGAGTGGCGCGAGGAGGAGTGCGACCAGTGCCACCAGCAGGTCCGGCGGGCTGAGATGGCCCGCCACAAGGACACCACATGCGCCCGCAAGCCGGTCCGTCACCCAAGCACCACTCAGCAGCGGCCCCCCCCCCCCCCCCCCCCCTCCATCCCTCCCTCCCCCCCCTCCTGTCTGACGCACACGATGGTTTTGTTTGCCCTATGCAGATGGCCTGCGGGTACGCGGATGTGGGCTGCCCGACCCGGTGCGCACAGGGCGACCTGGCCGCCCACGAGCGGGACGGGGTGGTGGCCCACATGGGCCTCCTCAGGCAGCGCCTGGCCGACACCAGCGCCGACCTCACCCAGTGCAAGGCCCAGCTGGCCCAGTCCATGACCCAGCTGGCCGAGAGCAGGGCCGAGGTGACCCACTGCAAGGAGGAGCTGGCCCAGACCAGGGCCGACCTCAGTCAGACCCAGCACGACCTGGCCCAGACGACGGCCCAGCTGGCCGAGACCAAGGAGCAGACCCAGCGCGAGCTGGCAGCCGTCCGGTCGCAGATCGCTCAGGTGCGTACGCTTGTGTGCGTTTGTGTGATGTGTGTGTGTGTGGGGGGGGGGTCGATTGAATTGCTCTCTCATATGCAATCCTCCATCATCACTCCACCGTTGCCCCAGCTGTTCACCCCGCCGGCTGCCCCCGAGGGCCTGGCGGCCCGCTGGGACGAGGCCACGAAGGAGGTTGCCCTCGACTGGCGGCCCGTCAGGGGCTGCCCCGTGGTCGACCCTGCCGCTGCCTGCGCCCGCCGCCACCACCGGGGCCTCCCGTCCGCTACCGGGTGCAGGCCACCCTCGTGGCCGGCGGTGGCCACCCCGATAGCGCGGCTGTTGTCTACACGGGCCCCGAGTGCCGCTGCCGGTACCGCTTCCCCGATGGTGTCGCCCTTGATGCCGAGGCCCGCTTTGCGGTGGTGGCCATGCGGGGCCTGGCCGAGAGCGGCCCCTCCGCCCCGCCACCTGCACATGCCGTCCGTCCGCCCCCCTCCTCCCCCCCTCCCCTCCCCTCCCCCCACAAGAGTTCTTTCCTCTCCATCCCAGGCGCCTCCCTCCACTCCCTCGGCCATTTCATGTCCCCGATGCCATCCCCCCCGCTCCATCCTTCAGATCTGGGCATTGTGTTCACGTACGACCACGACATGGACGAGCGGGGCCTGTTCTACTACATCGGCACCCAGGGCCGCACCCAGCCCTGGCAAAACCCGGCCGAGGCGGGCTGGGTCACCGTCACCCGCTCATCCAATGGTGGCGGGAATGCCTCCGATGCCCTGGGGCGCCAGCCCAACAGCAGTATAACCAACTATGGCCCACCCTCGTGGTGGCAATTTGACCTGGGTGCGGGGCGCCTCTTCACGCCCACCCGCTACACCCTCCGCCATTGCAGCACCCCAGACCAGGTGGAGTATCGACTGCAGTCGTGGCGGCTGGAGGGCTCGGTGGACGGTGCCGATGGCAGCTGGCGGACGCTGGACGAGCACACCAACGAACCCAACGCCATCCCCGCCCGCCCCGATGCCATGGCCACCTTCGCCGTGGACCCCGAACGGGCATTCCCGGCCCGCCACTTCCGGGTGCTGATGACCGGCCCCAGCCCCAACGGGAACTATTACCTGATGCTGTCGGGCCTGGAGATGTACGGCTCCCTCCTCCCCGACCCTGCCCACCACCAGCAACAACAACAATAACCCTTCGGATGGCCACCCCTCGAGGAACGCCGGACACCACCACAGCCCTTCCGCATCATCCATCCGTCGCCCAGAGAGAGAGAGAACATGCTGTGTATTTGCGAGGGCGCCCATCTGGAGGTGAAGACGAACAATGATCGGCTGCCCTTTGTCCGGCCAGCAGAAGAAGAAGCATGAGCGCGAGTGCGTCCCGAACCAGGAGGGTCGAGACGGAGGAGAGGGCCCGCTGGAGGTCGGTTCGCGCGGCAGGGAGGGGGGTCGGCCGGTGTCAGCCGCGACAGGGCCTGGCATGTGGCCCGGGGCACGGCCCCTCGGGCCTACAGGATCACCGGCACCGCGCGGCAGGGCTGCCCCCTTCTCATCCCCCCAGTGCCGAATCGCACCTCTGCGACTGCGCCACGGCCCTTCCCCGTCTCTGCCGGTCCTTCACCCATCCCGTCTTCCGGCGCGATGAAGACCGTCAGCCCACCACGTCGGCCTTCCCCCGGGCTGACGAGGCCACACCTGCCGCTATGGCACAGCAGGAGACCCCTGTGTGGCGGGCCCCGGACCCCGCCCCGCCCATGATGATGGTGCCCAACCCAGTGCGGAGGGCCGCTGATGAGGAATAATCCCGGAATTGGCAGAAAAATTTTCCGTTTGCTTCTTTGAATGCAAAGAATTTTTGTCCGGTTGGTTTGAGGGAGATCTTTGCTTTCTTGAACTTGTCGCCTGCGCCCTCGGCCACCCCCACCGCTGTGGCAGGAGAAACCCGTGTGGCGGACCCCTGCTCATGATGGTGGTGCCCAACCCGGTGCGGAGGGCCGCTTGAGGAATAACTCAACGGGATCGCAAAATCCCACGACCCGGCCCACCGGCCACTGATCACCCCCCAACATCCACATCCATCACTGGGCGGCCCCGCCAGGCGGGCCCGAGGAGTCATCATACGGGCCATTCGGCACCCCCCCCCCCCCCCCCCGAGTGTAACGCATTGGCGCGAAGGCGCGAGTAATCTTTCTGTCGCCTGGAGAGAAAAGAGCTGACCGCGTGCTCCGTGTCCTGGCCCGTGGTGACGGGAGGAGGGAACAGAGGGAGGAGAGGTGACAAAAGAAAAAGGAACGGAGAGCAGAAGCCACTGACCCCCAGCGGGCATCCTTTCTGGGGAGGAGGCTGCGCCGCCCTCGCAGATACACAGCATGTTCTCTCTATACAGTATGATTACCGGGTGCACGCGAGAAAATACAAAACAAACAAGAAGATGTGTCGCGAAACGTGTCCGATGTGTCATCATCATGCAAGCATAGCCAGGGTCGCCTCGACCAGCTCAAAGTCCACCCCGCGCAGCTTGCGGAAGCGCTGCAGATACGGCCGGACGGAGGCCAAGGGCACCCGGTTTTTGGGGTCCCCCCGCAAGAGCATGCTGACCACTCGGGTGAACTGCTCGGCCACGGCCAGGATGGGGGTGGCCAGGGTGGGGAGCAGCCGCAGGAGCGCCGGGATGATCCCGTCCCGCATGAACAAGTCGTAATTGTCGGCGCTCTCGGTCAGAAGGGTGGCGATGGCCCGGAGGATGTGCCTGTTGATGGTAGTAAGGTTGGGGTGGCCGACCAGTCCCACCAGCGGGGCCGAGACACCGGCACGGCCAAAGTCATGTTTGTTCTCAGGGTCGGCCGCCAGGTTGGCGATGGCCTCGAACGCAACGGCAGCGGCAGGGCATGACGGCAGGTTCGGATGGACGAGGATTCGGACCAGAGGGAGCACCACCCCGGCCCGCCCAAGCGCGCGGCAGTTGGCCGGGTCGCGGGCAAGGCAGGCGATCGTGCCAATGACCATCCGAGCAGCGAAGGCCTGGGTGGTGAGCAGGTTGGGGTTGGTGGCGAGAACCTTGGCCAGGACGGGCACAACCCCGACCCGGGCAAAGGCCACGTGGTTCCCGAGGTGGGTGGCCAAGTTGTCGAGCGCCAGTAGGAGTTTTGTGGCGGGGACCGGGTGGGTCTGGGGCATGTCGGGATGGAGATCGAGCAGGCGAACCAGTGGGGTGAGAACACCGACACGGACAAAGGCCACTTGGTGCTCGACGGCCGCGGCAAGGTGGCCGATGGCATGGTAGAGCCAGTCGGCCACTTGGGGGCTGGTGGTCACAAGATCGGGGGAGTCCGTGAGGACCCGGACGAGCGGGGGTACAATCCCGGCGTCCCAGAAGTCGTTCTGGCCCTCGGGATCCGAGGTCAGGCGGGTCAGGGCCAGAAAATACCACTCGGCCACAGCCGGGCAGCGGGCGGGCAGATCGGGGTGGTCGATGAGCAGACGGACGAACGGGGCCACGACCCCAGAGCTGAGAAATATGAACTGATTCTGCGGGTCACTCGCCAGGTTGGCGATGGCATGGTGAAGCTTTGCGGCCGGCTCGGGGTGGGTGATGGGCAGGTTGGGCGAGGCAGCCAGCATCTTGACCAGCGAATAGATCATCCCGGAGCACCCAGACGCATGCTGGTTGGAGAGGCTGCAGATGACATCGAAGAGCGACATTGCGAAACCGGGGTGGGTGATGGGCAGGTCGAGGTCTGCGCAGTCCAACTGACGCACCAGGCGGTTGGCCACCCCGGCCCGTTCAAAGGCCACTCGATTCTCGTGATCATCAGCCAAGTTGGTGATTGCGCCGAGGAGTTTCTCGGCCAGGGCGGGGTGGCTGGACGGCAGGTTGAAGGTGAACATCCGGACCAGCGGGGCCGCCACCCCGGCACGGCCAAAGGCCACCCGGTTCTCGGGGTCAGCGGCCAGATTGCCGATGGTCCGAACGAGCCCCTCCGCCACCTTGGGGTGGGTGTTGGCCAGGTTGGGATTGGCGATGAGCAGCTGAGCCAGCGGGGCCACTGCCCCGGCTCGGCCGAAGGCGGCCCGGCTCTCGGGAGAGAGGGCGAAGATGGTCGCAAAAAGCTCCTCGGCCAGTGCGGGGCTGCTCGTGGGCAGGTCGGAGCGGGCCGCAAGGAGCCGGACCAGCGGGCCGACCAGCGCACGGTCCAGCAGCGGCGCCATCTTGGTCGGGTCACCGCGGGCAAGGCAGGCGATGTCCCCGAGGACGGCTTGGGTCGCGTCGGGGACGTCGAGGAGGTCGGCCGGGTCGGCGTCAAGCCGCTCGGCCAGCAACGCAATCTGGTACTCGAGATCGGAGGGCGTCTGGCCCGCCGGGGTCGGCGCCGCCACCGCGGCTGCCTCTTCCAGCTCATCCGCTTCTTGGCGCTGCTGCTGCTGCTGCTGCATGCGTTTCTGCCGACGCTTGAGCCTCGCCCGCTCGGCCTTGGTGGGCTGCAGGGGCACCTGGAGCACCACAGGCTGGGACAGGCTGGCCCGCAGAACCGCGTGCAGCGACTCGGGGCTGTCCACCAGGCCTGCGCCGGGGATGGCGAGATGAAGTGTGAATGACTCGCAAATACACAGCATGTTGTTCTCTGCCCGTTCGACCAGCTGGGGTTGGGTTTTGGGAGATCCGTGCCAAACTGTCGGTGGGCTTGGTTGATACGTACGTCATCGGAGGTCCCATTTGTGTCGCCGAAAGACAGACAAAAAACCGGATGGCCGTGTTGATATACAAACAAAACCGGGGTGGGACTGGAGGCCTCCACGTGTCGGATGATGTGATGATGTTGGTGTTGATGCCTGGATGTTGATTGACAGGCCAGAGCCCAAACACAGACCAGTGACGGGCCCCCCGGACGAGGCCCCGATGGCGGGCGCACCGGCGACTGAGCGCCCCTCGAACTCCACGGCCAGCAGCCCCATGAACTCCTCCAGCCGCATCGCCTCGGCCTCATCGGGGGCGATCTCGACCGTCCGGGGAGGCAGCCCGATCGCCTCCAGCCGCAGGGTGCACATGGCCAGGGGCGGCAGCAACCCCAGAGGGTTCGCTCCTGGCTGGGTGGTCAGGGGTTCTAGTGGGATCGCTCTATCGACAGCGGGTGCATTGGGTGCCGGGTGTGGTGGCAGCGGCTGCGGAGGGATCCTCGCGCCCTCATCGACCTCGCCGTCGGCAAGTGACGGCTCATCGGGTTCCGCCGGTTGGGGAGCCGCCCCGCTGCTGTCGGATGGGATGGCCAGGGGCGGCAGCGGCTCCGGAGGGACCACCCCATCGTCGGCGGGCGTATTGAGTGGTTCATTGGGTGCCGGTTGGGTGGCCAGGGGTGGTGGCAGCGGCTCCGGAGGGATCCTGGCTCCCTCATCGACCTCGTCGGCGGGTGCATTGGGAGCTGGTTGGGTGACCTCCACGCTTCTGCGGTCTGCGGGTGGCGGCTCATCCGGGGGAGGGACCGCCGCCTCATCCTCGACACCGTCGGTGGGTGCGTTGGGTGGCGGTGATTGGCTGGGGAGCGGTGGTGGCTCGTTGGGGGCGTCGGCGTGTGGCCGCTCAGAAAGAATATGCCGCGCATTTGCGAGGGGTGGCGGGGCCAGGATTGGAAGAGGGGCCGGTGGGTCGTTGATGGTCGGTGAGAGGGTGGGGGTGGCCAGAGGCACAGGAGAAACGGCAGCGTCAGTGTCATTGGATGGGGTCCGCGGGACCCGGGGGGGTCGCGGCCCCCCAGGGATCACCCCGCGCTCACAGAGTGATGGCTCATTGGATGATGGTGTTGATGGTGTATTGGTAGTTATGGTTGTGGTTGTGGTTGCGGATGGCGGTGTCGGGTCTGGCGAGGGTGGCGGTGATGGTGCGCCGACGATTGTTGTCGCCTGTTGCCGAAGTTTGATGATGCCCGATTTCGGAGAAAACAGATTCGCATTTGAAAAAACAAGCAAAGCTTTCAACAGACGTTCGACGGTGTCGAAGAAAGAGTGATCTTCAAAGGAGGCATCGGGCTCTCCAGCAAATAGCCCTGAAACGAATCATCGGCCGCAATATCTGGTGTTTCGTCGGTGCCAAAAAAGGACCATTTGTTTAAACTTCATCCAAACATGCCGACGCAGACCGAAGACATCCCCGTCACTCATGTAGGAGAATTCGACGACAGTCTTCGGTGCAAACTCCCTTGCGAGCAACGATTTGAGTTCCTCAAAGCCGGCGTTCCTGGGGAAGGGGACCTTCCGCTTTCTGCCTTCGGCTGCGAGGACCAGCGTGACCATCGTCGCCATCTCGACTTGACATGCGCAGGATTGGCACAGGCCTGGTTGGCTGTGTCCTGTCGAATTCAAACTTGATGGAGGCAGGCGGCAGCGGAACTGGCAACACGCCGTGTTCTGACAAGCAAGTGCTCTCTCGCAGGTCCCGGAAACCACTTGAATACGTCGTTACATCCGGAATTGATGAATACGGTGAGGCCTGGCGATGCCCGGCTGTCTGTTGGGAGTTCGTGCTTGTTGGACCGATCGGCCAATCGTCTTAGTGTCTTTCGCATTTCGAGGATCCAGTGCGGTTGAGTTGTGGTCTGGCATCCATTTTCGCTTTTTTTCGCTCCACAATCATCTGCCACAGGTGACACAGTTTGCCGGGCCTGCGTCCCCCTCCTTGGTAGTGTTTGCCCAAAATGCGGCGAAAGTTTCATTATTCTGGACCAGTCTGTCATTTTTCGTCCGTCGACACCATCACCGTCCAACCGCAACCGCGACCAGGTTATGCCCACCATCGCGGATGGCCCAGCGCCTGGTCAAACAGATCCAGTGCCACTGCCCCAACCGAGGGCTGGGCTGTGCGGCCCTGATTGGTGTGCTGGATGTGGAGCATCACCTGGGGGCGGAGTGCGAGTGGCGCGAGGAGGAGTGCGACCAGCAGGTCCGGCGGGCTGAGATGGCCCGCCACAAGGACACCACCTGCGCCCGCAAGCCGCTCCGTCACCCCAAGCACCACCATCTCCTCGCCATTGTTCCCCTCCCCTCCCCTCCCCTCCCCCGCTCTCCCCTCTTCCCCCTCCCCCCTCCCACCCCCCCCCCCCCGACACACCAGCCCTCCCTGTGTGCGCGTCATGTCCACCCTGGCAGATCACGTCCCCCCTCCACGTGTCTGGCCTGCGCACAGGAAGACCTGGCTGCCCACGAGCGGGACGGGGTGGTGGCCCACATGGGCCTCCTCAGGCAGTGCCTGGCCGACACCAGCGCCGACCTCACCCAGTGCAAGGCCGACCTCACCCAGTGCAAGACCGACCTGGCCCAGACCAGGCACAACCTCGGCCAGACCGAGGAGCGGACCCAGTCCCAGTACGACCTGGCCCAGACCAGGACGAGCTGGCCCGGTGCCAGGCCGAGCTGGCCCTGACCAGGGGACAGAGCGAGCAGGTCCGTGTGGTGGGGCGATGATCCGCCGTCTCCCCCGGCCCTCGTCCTCCGCCATCGCCTTGTTCGCCATGTGCCGACCTCCACCTCCATCCCCCCCCCTCCCCCTCCCCCCCCCCCCCCCTCCCCCCGCTCCCCGGCCACCAGTTCGCCCCGCCAGGTGACCTCGAGGGCCTGGCCGCCCCGCTCGTCGAGAGCAGCACCTCCGTCTCTTGCCCCTGGACACGTCCCGGTCGGTCTCCTCCCCCTCCCTCCTCCCCCCTCCCCTCCTCCCTCCCACACACACACACACACACACAACTTCGTCCTTCTTCTGCTTCTCTACAACGCACCTTCACGCACACTCAAGATTTCCCATCGGGTTGATCCCTTCCATCCCTCCGCCCGTCTCCCACCCCCCCAGACACACCCGCCGTGTTCACGTACGACCACGACATGGACGAGCGGGGCCTGTTCTACTACATCGGCACCCAGGGCCGCACCCAGCCCTGGCAAAACCCGGCCGAGGCGGGCTGGGTCACCGCCACCCGCTCATCCGACTGTCTTGGGAAGGCCTCCGATCTCATGGGCCGGGTGGCCTGCGAAAGCCACACCAACATGCAGCCCACGCCCTTGTGGTGGCAGGTTGACCTGGGTGCGGGGCGCCTCTTCAGGCCCACCCGCTACACCCTCCGCCACAGCAACCGCCCAGCCGACGTGGTATGGCGGCTGCAGTCGTGGCGGCTGGAGGGCTCGGTGGACGGTGGGCCACTTCCGGGTGCTGATGACCGGCCCCAGCCCCAACGGATATCAGATCCTGATGCTGTCGGGCCTGGAGATGTACGGCTCCCTCCTCCCCGACCCCCCGCGACTGCAGTAGAGGCCGGCCCCCTCACCCCCCGAAGACATATTTTGTTGGTCTCCCTTGTCCAGACATCAGATAAGGGGAGGAGGAGGGGGGGGGGGGCGCCGGCGTCCCAGCGGATAATACCCCGCGAGGTGTCCACATACCGCAGGAAGACGACACGAGAGGATGGAAGGTGTCACCGGCAACAGCAACGACACCACACCGTGCTGCGCTTGTGGTGACAAGAAGCGATCTCCTTGCAGGCCACGGAAGCAGCTCGAATATGTCATTCGAACAGACGATGAATGGCGATGTCCGGCTGTCTGTGTGTGGATTTGTGCTGCGGTTGGCATCTTGCTTTTTTAGTGTTTCGCGCATTATGAAGATCCGGTGGTCTTGAGTTGCGGTCTGGCATTCAATCGTGCCCTTTTTCATTGATAGCCTGTCTAGGGGACACCGTCTGCCGGGTCTGCGCACCGGCTCTTGGTGGCGTCTGTCCAACATGCTGCGAGAAGTTTGTTGCGGAACAGTCTGTTGTTATTGTTCGTCGCGATCACAGAAGCATCAATCGATCAATCAACCAGGACTCTTCCTTCGCGGATGGCCCAGCGGCTGGTGAAGCAGATGCAGTGCCACTGCCCCAACCGTGGGCTAGGCTGTGCGGCTCTGATTGGTGTGCTGGATGTGGAGCATCACCTGGGGGCGGAGTGCGAGTGGCGCGAGGAGGAGTGCGACCAGTGCCACCAGCAGGTCCGGCGGGCTGAGATGGCCCGCCACAAGGACACCACATGCGCCCGCAAGCCGGTCCGTCACCAGCATCATTATTGCACACTCATCCTCCCTGCCGCCGCTCTGGTGGCTGCCGCCCGGGGTACGGATGACGTCCGGGTGTTCACCGTCCTCATATCACCATCTTCACCATCATCCAGTCACCATCATCATCCGAGTCATCATCGGGCCGCGGTGTCGGTAATCCGGCCCGATCGAACGTCATCTCAGCACAGCTCATATCCTCCGTGCTGGGTTGTGTCTGTCTGTCTGGCTGTCTGGCTGGCTGTGTGCAGATGGCCTGCGGGTACGCGGATGTGGGCTGCCCGACCCGGTGCCCACAGGAAGACCTGGCCGCCCACGAGCGGGACGGGGTGGTGGCCCACATGGGCCTCCTCAGGCAGCGCCTGGCCGACACCAGCGCCGACCTCACCCAGTGCAAGGCCGACCTCACCCAGTGCAAGGCCGACCTCACCCAGACCAGGCACGACCTCGGCCAGACCCAGGCCCAGCTGGCCGAGAGCAGGGCCGCCCAGAGCGACACCGCGGCAGCCCTCAGCCAAACCCAGCGCGCGCTGGCCGCCGTCCAGTCGCAGATCGACCAGGTCCGCCCGCCCCTCCCAGACATGCCCCAGGAGGGAGCGCCGATGGGATGGAGATGCAGAGGCGGCGGGGGGTGAGCCTGTCTGGCCTGACATGCCCATGCTCTGGGATGGAGGAAGAGAAGAGGCGGCGGGGGGTGAGCCTGTCTGGCCTGACATGCCCATGCT
This sequence comes from Paratrimastix pyriformis, assembly GCA_027972325.1. Lineage (NCBI taxonomy): Eukaryota > Preaxostyla > Paratrimastigidae > Paratrimastix > Paratrimastix pyriformis. Next base: position 33,117 of record JAPMOS010000092.1, on the reverse strand, counting down.
CTGGGATGGAGGAAGAGAAGAGGCGGCGGTGGTGAGCATGTCTGGCGCCGCGAAGACACCCTCCCTCCCTCGCTGCCCCTCTGATTGGCCTGCCCTTTGGTGGGTGCTGCCCCCGCTGCCGCCCCAGCTGTTCACCCCGCCGGCTGCCCCCGAGGGCCTGGCCGCCCGCTGGGATGAGGCCACGAAGGAGGTTGCCCTCGACTGGCAGCCCGTGATTCCTGCAGGGGCCGACCCCGTGGGCGACCCTGCTGCTGCTGCCTGCTGCGCCCTGGCCGCCGCCGCCCCGCCACCACCAGCGGGGCCCCCCGTCCGCTACCGGGTGCAGGCCACCCTCAGCAGCAGCCCGGTTGTCGTCTACACGGGCCCCGAGTGCCGCTGCCGGTACCGCTTCCCCGAGGGCGAAGATGAGGCCCGCTTTGTGGTGGTGGCCATGCGGGGCCTGGCCGAGAGCGGCCCCTCCGCCCCCGCCACATGCACCCGCCCCGGTCCGCATCTGTCCCCCCCCCGCCTCCCCCAATCATGCTGCCCCATCTGATCCGAGGCATTCCATCCACCCCGCCGACCCACTCACTCACTCCACCCCATCCCCATCCCCATCCACCACACTCGGGGAGGCCCTTCGCCTCAGCTGCCCCCCTCTACCTCCCCCTCCTGCCCTCCTGCCCTCCCTGCCTCCTGCCCTCCCTCCTGCCTCCTCCCTGCCCTCCTGCCCTCCCTCCCTGCCCTCCCTGACCTCCCTGGCCGCCGCCCCCAGGCAGCCAGCTGTGGTGGTCGCCAATCCCCGCTGCCCGACTCTCACGCCCTCGCACCCCCATCCGCCGCCCCCACCCTCGCCCCCCACCCATCCGACTGCCTCCAGCGTTCGAGTACGACCACGACATGGACGAGCGGGGCCTGTTCCACTACCTCGGCACCCAGGGCCGCACCCAGCCCTGGCAAAACCCGGCCGAGGCGGGCTGGGTCACCGCCACCCGCTCATCCGAGCTGGCTGGGAAGGCCTCCGATCTCACGGGGCGCCAGCCATGCGCCAGCTGCACAAACAACCAGCCCACGCCCTTGTGGTGGCAGGTTGACCTGGGTGCGGGGCGCCTCTTCACGCCCACCCGCTACACCCTCCGCCACAGCAACTACCCAGGCGATGTGGAGAATCGGCTGCAGTCATGGCGGCTGGAGGGCTCGGTGGACGGTGGTGCTGATGGCAGCTGGCGGACCCTGGACGAGCACACCAACGAGCCCAACGCCCTCGCCGCCCGCCCCGATGCTATGGCCACCTTCGCCGTGGCCCCCGAACGGGCATTCCCGGCCCGCCGCTTCCGGGTGCTGATGACCGGCCCCAGCCCCTCCGGGTCCCACCACCTGATGCTGTCGGGCCTGGAGATGTACGGCTCCCTCCGCGGCCCACAGCAGTAATAACACCCCCATCTCTCTCTCATTTTCGGGAAGAAAGTCTCTTTGGATGACAACATGGGTAATGGCGCTCCAAGGAAGGGGAGGGAGGGGGGAGGGAGGGGGGAGGGGAAGGGGAGGGGAGTGGACGAGGGGGACAAGGGTTGGTTCGACGCTCGGCCACCCCGGGCCTCTCGAGGCTGCGAATGGGAAGACAACGGGAAACGCCAAGGACGCGCCGTCGTGTCTTCTATGGGGTGGCCAGCAGCAGCCCGAGCATCCCTCCGCCAGCAGGCGGCGGCGACGGTCCTCTTGATCCTCCTGATCCTCCGTGCCCCTGCCGCCCTGTTATTGTTATTCTTGCTGCCTTGGCTGCTGCTGGTGGTAGTGGTGCTGGCCGAGGGCCGGAGGAGGAGCCCCTGCATGGCGGCAGCCAGCCCGGGGGCCGCACCCGCCGCGGGCTGCGGTTGGCCGGGGGTCTCGGGCTCGCCACCGGTGGGGAAGGCGGCCACCAGGACGCACGCGCGCCCACGCATCCCCATAAAACGGCACATCATCCCCAAGAAGAAAAGGGGCAGGGGAGTCGGTCAGCACGAGAGAGACAATGGTCGCTCTCACCCCGCAGCCATCACCCACGCCACGACTGCCTGCCTGCCCCACCGGTCAGCCGGGCGGACCCCCACCAACGCGACCCCTTCGTGGAGCCGCGAGTCAGCGATCATTCCACGCCAGAGAGAGAACATGCAGTGCGTTTTGCCAAATCCACACATTCCCCGCAATTTCGCTCACCCGGGAAACGGACCTGGTCAAACATGTGTCGCCCGTGCCCGCATTCACAAATCCCACACAAGAGGGCATCATTCCACACGGGGGGTGGGGACGGACCTGGTCAAAGGGCGGCCGGACGGCAGACGATGAGATACCCACACATCTCGAGGCCCCCCAGAACGAGGTTCTGGCACCCGTTGAAAGTGGGGCCGGTCATCAGCACCCGGAAGCGGCGGGCCGGGAATGCCCGCTCGCGGGCCACGGCGAAGGTGGCCATGGCATCGGGGCATTCGGGGAGCGCGGTCTGATCGTCGGAGGGGCGCTCGTCCAGGGTCCGCCAGCTGCCATCAGCACCATCCAGCGAGCCCTCCAGCCGCCACGACTGGGGCCGGAAGCCGACATAGTCTGGGGTGCTGCAACTGCGAAGGATGTAGCGGGTGGGCGTGAAGAGGCGCCCCGCACCCAGGTCAACCTGCCACCACGAGGGCGCGGGATCGCTGTTGGTGAAGCTGTCGCAGGGCTGGCGCCCCGTGAGATCGGAGGCCTTCCCAGCCTGCTCGGACGAGCGGGTGGCGGTGACCCAGCCCGCCTCGGCCGGGTTGCGCCAGGGCTGGGTGCGGCCCTGGGTGCCGATGTAGTGGAACAGGCCCTCCTCCAGGTTGTGTTCTGGGCGGTGAGTCAGTGTGTGCGCGCGCATGCCGAAACAGAAGAAAGAAGGAATGTGTGTGTTGTGTGTGTGTGTGTGTGTGTGTGCGTGTGTGTGGGGGTAGACATGGGCGACGGACGGTCGGGAGGGGTGGCGGAGGGTCCATTGGAATCGTCACCACCGGCCAGAAGGGTGGTCTGCACCATGGGGAAGAAGGGAGTGGGGAATGAGTGGAGGCACGGGAGAAGGGAGATGCTGCTGCTGCTGGTGGCTGGATGCTGAGATGAGATGATCCAGCGTATTTGGTATTTGGGACGATGCGCAAATACACAGCATGATTCTCTCTGATGAATGATGAGGCTGATGAACGATGATGATGAGGCTGATGAACGATGATGATGATGATGATGGGATTGATGATCGGATGATGATGATGATGACTGGATGATGATGATGATGATGATGATGATGATGATGATGATGATGATGATGATGATGATGATGATGATGATGATGATGATGATGATGATGATGATGATGATGATGATGATGATGATGATGATGATGATGATGATGATGATTGGATGATGATGATGATGATGATGATGATGATGATGATGATGATGATGATGATGATGATGATGATGATGATGATGATGATGATGATGATGATGATGATGATGATGATTGGATGATGATGATTGGGTGATGATGATTGGATGATGATGATTGGATGATGATGATTGGGTGATGATGATTGGGTGATGATGATGATGATGATGATGATGATGATGATGATGATGATGATGATGATGATGATGATGATGATGATGATGATGATGATTGGGTGATGATGATGATGATGATGATGATGATGATGATGATGATGATGATGATGATGATGATTGGGTGATGATGATGATGATGATGATGATGATGATGATGATGATGATTGGATGATGATGATGATGATGATGATGATGATGATGATGATGATGATGATTGGGTGAGACTGGATGATGATGATGATGATGATGATTGGGTGATGATGAGGTGATGATGATGATGATGGATGAGATCGGATGATGATCGGATGATAAAGACTGGATGCTGATTGAAGTGGATGATGGTTTTAGGGGAACAGACCTGAACGATCTCGCCGTACATCTCGAAGCCGGACAGGAAGAGCCTGTGGTACCCGTTGGGGCTGGGGCCGGTCATCAGCACCCGGAAGTGAAGGGCCGGGAATGCCCGTTCGGGGGCCACGGCGAAGGTGGCCATGGCATCGGAACAGGCAGGTATGGCGTTGGGCTCGTTGGTGTGCTCGTCCAGGGTCCGCCAGCTGACACCACCGTCCTCCGAGCCCTCCAGCCGCCACGACTGCAGCCGAAACTCCGCATAATTGACGTCGTTGCTGTGGCGGAGGGTGTAGCGGGCGGGCTTGAAGAGGAGTCCCGCACCCAAGTCAACCCGCCACCACGAGAGCGCGGGCTCGTCGCTGTTGGTGAAGCTGAGGCACGCCTGACGCCCCAGGGCATCGGAGGCCTTCCCAACCCAGACAGTTGAGCGGGTGGCGGTGACCCAGCCCGCCTCGGCCGGGTTTTGCCAGGGCTGGGTGCCGCCCTGGGTGCCGATGTAGTAGAACAGGCCCCGCTCGTCCATGTCGTGGTCGTAGATGAACGCTGGGGGCAGCCATGGGTGATGGGTGGGTGCGATGGTGGATTGAATGGTGGTGTTGACTTGGATGATGGCGATGATGATGACTGGCTTGTGCCCGTGTCCGTGTCTGTGTGCGTGACATACCGAGAAAGAACATAAAACAAGAAGAAACAGACACACAAAGACACAGACAGACACGTCTGTGTACGGGCAGTCCTCGAAGCGAGAGCACAAATGAGTGAGAGGGCCATCGAATCATATCACTCGTGAGTTCGCTGCGCCCGAGCAAATCCAGAGAGAGCATGCAGTGGATTTGCGAGGGCGCAGGCGAGACAAACAATTGGGGGGGGGGGGGGGGGGACGGACGGTCGCGAGGGTTGAGGATATCTTCGAGTTGCCTCCGAGGCGTACATGGAAAGCGCTTCTTTTCATCTGCTGCGCTGCTGTTGCCGAGAACACCTTCCTCCATATGATTTTTGAAATGAGTGAGAAGTACCCATCGGTGAACTCATCTTGGTGCCGGGCAACTCTTTGCTAGCGAGGTGGAGCTTCTGAACGAGCTCCTCGCGGAGCCAAACACCGCAAATCCGACCGAAGATACCGAGAGACTTTGGACAGTCCTTCGAAATCTTCTTCTCCGCACAGCCGCACTGCATGTTCCAAAGGTGACTGCCTCTCTGCCCTCTGTTGATCTGTGGCGTCAGTGTTATCATTATTTCTCGGGGCGGTTGGAAATTGGCCCAGTTTGGGCTTTTCCGACCTTCCGCTGGGTCTTGCTGCTATTTCGCGATCTTCGACTGGACCCCACCGCTCCGCTGTATCAGGGTCTTGCCGAACCCCCGACTACAACCACTCAACTCTTGCGCCGATCGAAGATCTTCCTTTCACACGAAGGTGTTTCACTGATGTGCAACCTCCTGGCCCGATGCGTGCGCGTGGCCCACGATTACCCCGCCGATCTTCCACGATATGTTGAGCTCCTCTTCGCGCTATCATGTCCCACGGGCACCCCGAGCAGCACAATCGCCCTGGACTGGGTCCTGCTGCACCTGGGGACTCTCTTCCCCCAGGATCTGCTCCGGGGGTGGCTCTCCCTGGTGCTGTGCCACCACCCGGCCATGCGTCCCTTCGCGGACCCGTTTCTGTGTGCTCAGCCACATGCACACTCGGCGCTGGTGCACCGATTCCCGCTGTTGGAGCCCCTGTTTTGGCTGGCCGACTCCACGGCCGCCGGGGGAAGCAGACATCCACCCTCAGAGGGTCCGTCTCCCCCTGGGGGTGGGGAGGGTGGGGGGCTTGTGAGGCCTCTGCTCTTTTTGTGACTCCATTCATCGGTCCACTCACCGCCACCCACGCCTTTGTTTCAGCTGATGCCCATGACATTGCCACTCCTGCGACCCTCTCCGCCGCCGCTGCTGCTGCCGCTGCTGCGGCCTCCACCTCCGCCCCTTGCGCCCCCGCGGCGACCCTCCCCGGCGCCGCCTGGGCCCCGATCTGGGACGCCCTGGCTCCAAACCTCCCCGCCGACCTGCTCCAGCGCACCCTGGACCCCTCCTCACCGCCTGGTGGTCCCTGGCCGCCATGGCCCGATGCCCGTCCGACGACCGGTGCCCCTCTGCCCGCCCCAGCCCAGCGCCACCCAGGCGCAGCCCGGGTTCGACCCCGCGGGTGCGTTCGGCATGGTCACCGCCCTGGCGGGGCTGGTGGGCCTTGGGGCGCCGGCCTTGGTGCAGCGGTGGGTCGCCGGGGTCAAGGCGAGCGGTGGGGCCGAGGGGCAGGTGCTGGCAGGGGTGACGGAGGCTGAGCGATGGAGAGTCTTGGCCAGGGCGACGCATCTGGTGGCAAGAGGTCTGAATACCCATCCCCCCTCCTCCTCCTCCTCCTCCTCCCTCTTCCTCCTCTCTTCCTCCCCACCTCCCCCTCCCCCCCCCCCCTCCATCACCACAACCTCACACTCCCCACCGCCCCGTCTATCACCCCACCTTGTCCGTGACCCTCTTCAATGTTGGCTTTTCTCTTTTCACGATCCGTCTGACCCCCCTCTTTCCTTCCCCCCCCCCCCCCCCCCCCCCCACGCACACAGCTCCGGCCCTGTCACAACTGCAGCAGACCCTCCTGCCCGCGGTTCTTCCCTCGGCCCTGCCCACCTGCGGCCCCCTGGTGCCGCTACTGCACACCACGACCAGCGCACTGGTCGAAGCCTTGGCCGCCCCCATCCCCAGCAGCAGTTGTAGCAGTAGCAGCAGCAGCAGCCCCGAGATGGTCAAGGGGCTGGCGGAGTGCGTCGGGCTCGTCACACAGTGGGACGCCGCCATGCGACTCGAGGTCTGTCGTCGTGGGTGTGTCCACGGCGTGGCGCCCCCCATCTTTGCTCCCACTCCCGATTTTCTCAAAGTCCTCCTGCCTCCTCTGACTCATCGCCTTTCCTTGTATTCTCTCCCCCCCACCCTTGCCTTCTCCCCCTCACAGGTCGCGCGTTCCATCGACGCTGCCACCATCACCCCCACGACGACCACCTCCCCCACCACCTCCCCCACCACCTCCCCGCCACACCTCTGGTCTCAACTCCCCCCGCCCATCACCCGCTTCCTCGCGCCCTTCCTCGAGCAAGCCCGCGCCCTGGTGCCCCTCGCCACCAACCCTGCCCCCGCCTCCCTCCGCCTGGCCTGCACACGGCAGGCCGCAGCAGGGCGGGTGGGCGGGTGGGCGTGGGCCGTGCGGCCCCTGCTCCCGCCCGTCGAGGGGACGACGGCGGTGATAGCCGGAGGGACACTGACGCAGTGGGTCCGAGCGCATGCCGGTCCGTGGATGGAATGAATGAATGGGATGGGAGGGCTGAGGCAGACAGGAAATCGTATGGGAAGGTTCCCCGAATTTTTGCGAGCCTGCTCCATACAACTCACATGGGCCTTGCCTACGACACTTCCGGACAGTCTCACAGCAGTGGGACGGAGGTCTCGCTTGGGGACGATTGAGGGAAGAAGGAGCGCAGAAAAATCATGGGAGTGGCAAAAATAACGTCCCTAAATGGGGTGTTTGTTTTTTCTTGTATGTGAACATTTTTCGTTCGTTTTCTTGCTCCTTCGCCGCCTCTTCTTTTTTCACACCCGTCCCTCCCGCCCTTCTCTCCTCCCCGCACAGCCTGCGTCCTGCAGTGGGACCCGGAGGCCCTCGCCCCCGACCCGGCCCTCTCCCCCCCCCCCATCAACCGCCACCGCCACCACAGCCGAGGAGCCGCCCGCCACAGCCCCCATGCAACTGGAGGAGGACGAGCCCACAACCAGCACATCCGCTTGCGCTTCTTCCAACACCCCGGACCCCCGCACGCCCCTGGCCTTCCTGCGCGCCCTGCCCATATGCTTCTCCCCGCTGCCCTGGCTGGCCCTGTGCACCCGCTTCCGGGAGGCGCCCATGCCCCCACCACCAACATCATCATCACAGCAGGAGCAGCCTCCCGCACACCAGCGCCCCTTGTTGGGCCTGCTGACCACCACAGCACCCACGTCTTCCCTCATCCAGCCCTCGCGCCCGGCGCGCCGGGCCTTGCTGCTGCAGCTGGCGCTTGACACGATCGCAGCTGTTCATGGGACTGTTGATGCCCTTCCTGCTGCTGGTGATGATGGTGATGATGAGGCAGCGGGGCCTATGCAGGTGGCGGAGCGCATGGGGCCATTCGTGTCGCTCTACGGGCAGACCCTGCGCGAGGAGCCTCGGGACGGCCTCGATCTGAGCCGGTCCGGTGATCCCACCCACATCCAGGACCCCCGACACCACCCCAGCCCCATCAGTCATCATCATTCAGTCATCATCATCCAATCATCATCGTCATCACCCAGCCATGATCATCCGGCCATGATCATCCAATCGTCGTCGTCATCATCATCCAATCGTCGTCGTCGTCGTCGTCGTCGTCGTCGTCATCATCATCATCATCATCCAATCATCATCATCCAATCATCATCATCCAATCATCATCCAATCATCATCATCCAATCATCATCATCATCATCATCATCATCATCATCATCATCATCATCATCATCATCATCATCATCATCATCATCATCATCATCATCATCATCATCATCATCCAGCATCATCATCATCATCATCATCATCATCATCATCATCATCATCATCATCATCATCATCATCATCATCATCCAGCATCATCATCATCATCATCATCATCATCATCATCATCATCATCATCCAATCATCATCATCATCATCATCATCATCATCATCATCATCATCATCATCATCATCCAGCATCCAGTCATCATCATCCAGTCATCATCATCCAATCATCATCATCCAATCATCATCATCATCATCATCATCATCATCATCATCATCATCATCATCATCATCATCATCATCATCATCATCATCATCATCATCATCATCCAGTCATCATCATCATCCAGTCATCATCATCATCCAGTCATCATCATCATCATCATCATCATCATCATCATCATCATCATCATCATCATCATCATCATCATCATCATCATCCAGTCGTCATCATCCAGTCATCATCATCCAGTCATCATCATCCAATCATCATCATCCAGTCATCATCATCCAGTCATCATCATCCAATCATCATCCAATCATCATCCAATCATCATCCAATCATCATCCAATCATCATCATCATCCAATCATCATCATATCATCATCATCATCATCGTCATCGTCATCATCACCCACACCCACACCCCACCCGAACCCCACCATTCCTCCAGCTGGCTCTTCGATCGTCTCTGCACCGAGGCGACCCTCCTCTCGCCGCCCCAGGAAGACGATGATCCCACGTCCCACCGTCTGATGCCCGAGGCGGCGGCCCGCTTCACGGGGTCCCTGGCCGAGTTCCTGCTGGCCCTCGCCAGGCACGAGGATAGGTCGGTGTCTGTGCGTCTCTGTGTCTCTGTGTGCCTGTGTGCATCTATGTGTCTCTGTGTCGAGATGGAACGAGATGTGCCACCGTTGGTCTTGTGCGCTGTGTCTGTCTGATGATTGTTATTTCCCGCGTCACTATTGGATAGGTGGCTGAACGAACGGAGCAATGTTTACGGGATCCGATCCTGACTTCAGCCAGTGTTGTCACGCATTCTCGCCAGTTGATCGACTGCTGAGTCTTTTACGTCTTCCAGTGCAGTGCATCGGCTTGTGAAGCTGAAATCAAGAAAGACACCCCGTTTGTCCCGAGCGAGGAGCGAGGAGCGAGGAGCGAGGAGGGGAGGAGGGGATGAGGAGGAGGACATCACTCGCCATCATCATTTCATGTCTCCTCCCTTCCGATGTCGTGACGTCCCCTCCCCAGCTTTGGGCTACCTCTCCGCGAGCTCCTCTTCACGGCCCACCTGCCGCTCCTTCTGGCCCTGCCGGCCTCCAGCCCCCGCGCCACCCGTGCCCTCATGCGGTTGACCCGACTGACCCAGCCCCCGTCCGCCTACCGCGGCCCGTCGCCCGATCGCCCCGCCCAGGCGGCATATCTGGGCCGGGCTGCCCGGTCGTGGTGCGGCACGGTGTGGTTGGGCTGTGAGGGCCCCGCCGTGCGATTTGAGCTGATGGGAGGGAAGGCCGAGGGGAAGGACGGTGATGGGACGGCAAAGAACCAGCAAGGCGAAGGAGCATCGTTTGACGAAACCACCAAAGGTCCGCCTGGGCGGCCATCCCATCACCACCATCAGGTCACCCTTCAGTCATCACCGTCATCATCATCATCATCACCACCACCACCACCACCGTCCAATGCCACCACCATCCAATGCCACCACCATCCCTCTGCCCCAGAAACATCATCGCCCATCTGATCCCCTTCTTCCTCTCACATTCGCAGCCATGACCGCTTCCTCGCCACCCGCCGCCAAATCCGCCCCCGCCCCCGCCGCCGCGACCCTCACCACGGGCCGGGTGCCACTGCCCCTGCCCGGCCTGCTCCTTGCCGTGGGCGAGTCCGCATTGGCCCATTGGGTGCGCTGGGCGACCATGCTCTGGGTCCAAACCATCGAACGGGAGCAGCGACAGCAGGCGGGGAGGCAGGAGGCAGTCGCGGCGTCCCGAGAGGCTCTGGCAGAGATCGTCCAGACACGTCTGTGCGCGGTTGTGTGATGTGCGCGATTGTGTGATGTGCGCGGTTGTGTGATGTGCGCGGTTGTGTGATGTGCGCGGTTGTGTGATGTGCGCGGTTGTGTGATGTGCGCGGTTGTGTGATGTGCGCGGTTGTGTGATGTGCGCGGTTGTGTGATGTGCGCGGTTGTGTGACGACCTGCCTGGTGTGTTGGTTCATGGCCCGTTAACCTCCGAAACACTGTTTGGTGGTGGCGCGTCGACTGAATTTTTTCGATCCCCCCTCCCTCCCCCCACCCCCACCCCACGCACACACACACATCCAGTCTCCCTGCTGGCCGCGCACCCGAGCTTCCCCCTGGCGGCCCTCTGCGACACCGCCCTGGCCCTGCTGCTGACACCCCTCGCCACGCCCTACCTGCACCCGCGCCTCCTCACCCAGGGCCACCTCATTCTCCTCCCCGCCACCTCTGCGCCCTCACCCGGCGGTCTCCCGGCCTCGTCTCCCGCTCGGGACAGGCCAACAACAACGACGGCAGCAGGCCGAACGATGGTATGCACCACGGAGAACCTGTTTTTCATGGTGCCGCCACTGTCCCCACCACCACCACCGCCACCCCCGGCCGAGAGTGATCCCCACCACCCCCTAGTTGCGGACGGGGCCGCCTCGCCCTCCACAAACCCCGCCGTCCCACCGCCGTCCACAACTCCCACCTCCTCCACGTGCCCTGCCACCACCAGCACCACCAGCACCGGCACCACCACCGGGATTCCATCCACCACCACTCCACCCTCCTCATGTTCATCCCGCTTCCGCCTGGCCGCCTCTCCGGATCTGCATCTGGGTCATCCTGCCCTCTGGCACCCCTGGCCCTCGTTCGCGGGCCGCTCTGGTCGGACGGTCGATCTGCCGGCGACCCGAGTCATGTCCGCCCTCCGGCAAAACGCGGCGCTGCTGCTGCGGCGCAGAGGACCGGCCAGTGGGGCGGGGCGAGGGCTGGCTGAGGAGGGCAGGGGAAGCGAGGAGATGCTCGAACAGGAAGTCGTCAGACTGGCAGAGGCCCTCGGGCAAGGTCCGTTGTTGTGTTGTTGGGGAGGAGTTGTTGTTGTGTGCGTTTTTTTTTTTTTTGCGTCCCATAATTTTGTGTGGGTGCACCTCACTTCAAGAGGGCTCCGCCTGACGCGTTAAATTTTGTATGGCAAATAAATTTTGAATGCAAATTCTGTAAATCCATACAAAATTTAGCAAATTTCGCTAAATTTAGCGTTTCTTAACAAAAATAAATTTAGCTAAATTTAGCGAAATTTACTAAATTTACCATTGCCATTGAAATTTTTGACCCCCCTTAATTTTTTATGTACATCAAAAATCAATCCTAAAATAAGATCATTGATTTTGACCATTCCGTTCGACCACCCGGGACCCGATGATACCATCAACAAATTCATACCTTCTCGGCCTACGTGGCTAAGATCAAGTGTAGTATCTGTTCTATTCAGCTTAATAACTGAATTGGGGGCCATGTGCCCCCATCGTTATTAATCCAATATTTGGCACGGGCACGCAGCGCCATCTGGCTTGCCAGAGCTGCGGGCACGGGTCGCCTCGGCACTGCACTGCCGCTGAGCGTGGCCCACCATTCAATTATGTTCCCTTGGATGCCGAGTTCAACAGTATCACAAATGGTAGCACCAGGAGTTCAAATCTCAAACTGCACCTCGCGGGTTCCCTGCAAAATCTCACGGAAGCCAATCTCTTTCGTGGTGGCTTCGGTTCGCTCTCAAAAGGAGGAGTCAGACATGAAAGTCATCAACGAGGGCAACCAGGCAGGCGTTGGAGGGATTAAGGCGCCGATGATCCAATTCCGGATCGCGACGTAGACGGCCGTCACCTTCTGGCCGGACCGACCAGCTACGCTCACTTCGTCACCCAGGTGAAGTTGAAACGGATATCGGGTGTGATTGGCCGCGCCACTGCAAACAATGCTCTTGCAGTTGTCGAGCATCGATGATTGTCCTTCTCACCTTCATCCACGATGCTCCGCTGACCGATCATGTTGCGGCAGGGGGCGAGGCCTCGGCCGCACTGCTCCGCGCCCTGGAGTCCTTCCTCGTGCCCCTCGACACCGCGCCCACCCTCATCCAGTCCGCCCAGCCGCCCCCAGCCACGCCCCCACCAGTTGTTGATGGTGGAGATGATTGGGTGAGAGGGATGAAGATGATGTTTGTCGGTGGGACCCACCTTTCCATGACCAATCTGCGTGCCTGGCGTTCATGTGTGTCGCAAAGACACAGCTTCTCTCTTCTCTCTCTGTGTGACGTTCAAGTGTGTGGCGTTCATGTGTGTGGCGTTCATGGTGTGTCTGTGTGTGGCGTTCGTGTGCGTGGTGTTCATGTGTGTGGCGTCATGTGAATCTCTGTGCGTTTTGGGCGCGGGGCGGGCTGATGCAGGCTCGAGCAGTCACTCCCGCGGCCGCTGCTTTCCTCGGCCTACGCGGCCTGGGTGGGCGTCCTGCTCGAGGCGGTGCCGGCCCTGCCCGCGGTGCTCCTCGCAGCCCTGCGCTCCTCGGCGGGGCCCCTCAGGCCCATGCCCCGCCCGCCCCAGTGGCTCGCGCCCGGTCTGCTGCTTGTGCTTGGTGGTATGCTCGGGCCCTCATGTTCGATCAAATGCGCGGTGTTGGTGTTGATGTTGGTGTTTGTTGGTGTTGGTGTTGGGTGTTGATGTTGGTGTTGTTGTTGTTGATGATGGATGTTGTTGGTGTTGGTGTTGGGTGTTGATGTTGGTGGTGTTGTTGTTGATGATGGATGTTGTTGGTGTTTTTGTTGTTTTTTTGGCCGCCGCGCAGGGACCCCGCTGCACAGCTGGCTGGCCGCGGCCCTTGGGGCGCTGATCGCCCAGTGGAATGAGCTGTCCCAGGGGCCTCGGCACCAACCGCCGCCCCGCCTCCTCCGGTCCACGGTCGCCCTGCTGGAGATCCTCACGGAGGTCTGCCGTTCCGCTTCCGCCTGGTTGGGCATTTGGGTGTGCGGGAAGGTGTCGAACCTGCCTCAAACCTTGCTCCGGACTGCCCCCTGCACCACCCACCACACGGCCACCACCACCCACCACATTGGCTTCACCATTATTGTCTTTTTATGACCATCGCCACCCCCCGCCCAGGCGCGTCTGCTGGTGCACCCGGGCGCCCTCCTTCCGGCCCTGCTGGCGCGCCACGCCACTGCGGCCGAGGGGGTGCGTCTCCTGGTGGCCGCCTGGCAGGCCGCCTTCCCCACCGGTGGCGAGCCCGAGACCCCCGGCCAACCGCAGCCCGCGGGTGCGGCCCCACGGCTTGCCGCCGCCATGCAGGGGCTCCTCCGCCAGGCCCTCGGCCAGCCCCACCACCACCACCTGCAACAGCCAAGGCAGCAGCAACAACAACAGGGTGGCAGGGGCGCGGAGGATCAGGATGAGGTGGAGGATCGTTGGCATCGCCTGCTGGCGGATGAGGCGGTGGGGATGCTCGGGCTGCTGCTGGCCACCCCATAGAAGAACAAGGCGCGCCCTTGTCGTTCTTCTTCCCATTCGTCGTCAAACTCGTGAGGCCCGGGTGTGCCAGCAAACCGAGCGTTTGAACCAACCCACCGGGTGCCCCAGCTCCCGCCGCCGCCGCCACCCCCCCCCCCCCCAGGCGCCCAGCATGCTTCGCGCGTGGCGACACCCTGCTGCCCATGGCCTTCCCCTTCCCATTGTCTTCCCTTTCCTCGAGGGGTGGCCCGCCCTCAAAAAACGAGCGTTTGAAACCAACCCGCCGGGTGCTCCAGTCCCTCCCCTCCCTCCCCGCCCCTCCCCGCCCGCCCCGCCCGCCCGCCCCGCCCCCACACACAGGAAGTTGTTGGAGGGCCTCCGCCCATGTTGTCCTCCAAAGGGGCGGCAGGGGGGGCAGGAGAAGGGGGTTACTGCTGTGGGCCGCTGAGGGAGCCGTACATCTCCAGGCCCGACAGCATCAGGTGGTGGTGCCCGCTGGGGCTGGGGCCGGTCATCAGCACCCGGAAGCGGCGGGCCGGGAATGCCCGTTCGGGGGCCACGGCGAAGGTGGCCATGGCATCCACCTGGGCGGGGATGACGTTGGGCTCGTTGGTGTGCTCGTCCAGGGTCCGCCAGCTGCCATCACCACCGTCCACCGAGCCCTCCAGCCGCCACGACTGCAAGCGCCACTTCACATTGCCTGGGTAGTTGCTGTGGCGGAGGGTGTAGCGGGTGGGCGTGAAGAGGCGCTCCACACCCAGGTCAACCTGCCACCACGAGTTGGGCCGGTCGTTGGTGCAGCTGTCGCATGGCTGGCGCCCCGTGAGATCGGAGGCCTTCCCAGCGCTGCTCTCGGATGAGCGGGTGGCGGTGACCCAGCCCGCCTCGGCCGGGTTGCGCCAGGGCTGGGTGCGACCCTGGGTGCCGATGTAGTAGAACAGGCCCCGCTCGTCCATGTCGTGGTCGTAGCGGAAGACCACTGGATGGGTGGGGGGGGGGGGGGGGGTGCGATGGCGTGAGTCGGGCAGCGGGGATGACGATGACCACAGCTGGCTGCCGGGGGGCGGCGGGAAGGAAGGAAGGGGAGGGAGGGAGCGGCAGCCGAGGAGGTGAAAGCCATTCCAGAGAGAATGTGCCGTGTGCATGTGGCGGATGGGGGTGAGATGGGGGTGCATGGAGTGAGGAGTGGGTGGGAGGGGTGTGGATGGGATGCCTCGGATCAAGTTGCCTCTGCGCGGGTGGAGCCCTCGGCGAACCCCTGGCAGCATGCGGGGGGGGGGGGGGGGGTGGAGGAGGAGGAGGAGGACCTCGGGTGCAGGTGGCGGGGGCGGAGGGGCCGCTCTCGGCCAGGTCCCGCATGGCCACCACCACAAAACTGACGGTGCCCTCGGAGAAGCGGTACCGGCAGCGGCACTCGGGGCCCATGAAGACGACAACCGGGCTGCCGCTGCCGGTGGGGTCGCCGCCGACGGCCACGAGGGTGGCCTGCACACGGTAGCGGACGGGGGGCCCCGCTGGTGGTGGCGGTGCGACGTCGGCGGCGGCGGCGGCGGCCAGGGCGCAGCAGGCAGCAGCAGCAGGTTCGCCCCCTGCGCAGATGCCGGGCACGGGCTGCCAGTCGAGGGCAACCTCCTTCGTGGCCTCGTCCCAGTGGGCCGCCAGACCCTCGGGGGCAGCTGGCGTGGTGAACAGCTGGGGCAGAGGGGACAGCAACCGCCAGGGCAGGGCAATCAGAGGGGCGGGGAGGGATGGAGTCTCTTCGCGGCGCCAGACATGCTCACTCCTCCATCTCATCTCACACCGAAGTGGGCGTGTCAGGCCAGACATGCTCCCCCCGCACGCCCCGCCGCCTCTCCATCTCCATCCCATCGGCGCTCCCTCCTGGGGAATTTCCTGGAGGGGCGGGCGGACCTGGTCGATCTGCGACTGGACGGCGGCCAGCGCGCGCTGGGTTTGGCTGAGGGCTGCCGCGGTGTCGCTCTGGGCGGCCCTGCTCTCGGCCAGCTGGGCCTGGGTCTGGGCCAGATCGGTCTTGGTCTGGGTGAGGTCGGCCTTGCACTGGGTGAGGTCGGCGCTGGTGTCGGCCAGGCGCTGCCTGAGGAGGCCCACGTGGGCCATCACCCCGTCCCGCTCGTGGGCGGCCAGGTCTTCCTGTGCGCACCGGGTCGGGCAGCCCACATCCGCGTACCCGCAGGCCATCTGCACCCAGCCAGCCAGACAGAAAGACAGGGAGACAGGAAGGAAGCAGACACGACCCATATGATGACGGAAGACAGGGTGGGGTGGTCGGGGGCGGAGATGAATGGGGGATGGATGGGTGGGATGAATGGGGATGGATGGGCATCTCACGCAGCCGGCAATCGAGGCCTCATCCACAGACCGCGGGCATTTGCAGCAACGGGGGTCTCTGTGCAGTCGTGCAGGTGGTGGGGTGACGGACCGGCTTGCGGGCGCAGAGGAGCTGCTTGTGGACGCCCATGTGGGTCCGGGGCACCTGCTGGTGGCACTGGTCGCAGGCCTCCTCGCGCCACTCGCAGCCCGTTCGAAGGTGCGGCTCCACCTCCCCCACAGCCAGCACCGCCTCGCACCCCAGGGCATGGTTGGGGCAGTGGCAGCGGATTTCGGCCACCTTCCGCTCGACCATTCGCGAAGGAAACAGCCTGGGTGCCACCGTGGAAACAACGCATCGGGACCAAGAACAACAATGAAAATGATCGAGAGAATGATCGCGCGTCAACCAATGCGACAGACTGTTTCTCATCGAACTTCGCATCGCAATTCGGACAGATCCCTCCAATCGCGCCCGCGCAGGCCCGACAGACCGCGTCTCCTTTTACGCCGCCACACACGAATGGAATGTTGAAATCACGGATTGTGAACGACCAGACCACAACTCAAACACACGGGATCTTCATAGTGGGCGTGGCACTAAACTTGATCGAATGCCACAAAAAAAAAAAAAAACGATTCCGGTCTCACCAAGCCCGCATACAAGAAGCAGACCGCCGGACATCGCCACTCATCCCCATGCATTCCGGCGGGGATGACATATTCAAGGTGCTTCCGGGGTCGACATGCCTGTGGCTTATTGTCACACCCGATATCATTGCCATCCGCGGCGGCTTCCATGATGCGAAAATCTCGACTGTCGCCCAGACAGCCGACCTGCCCCAGGCATGCAGACATCCGCCGGTCATGTCACGTCACGGAATGCTCTTCTTCTTTTTTCTGGTTGGACGGCGTTCTATTAAGGGGGGTGGGGGAGATGGAGGAGGTCTCGGAAAAGTTTAGGGACACGCGATCGGCATGCTTTCAGGGTGACAAGGCATGCTATTCTCCAGCGCGGGCCAGGGGTCGGTCCGCCTACCGGGCCTTCGTCAGGGCCCAGCAGCGCGGCGCCGCCGCCACAGGTCCGTCCGAATCGCCCGCCGCGTTGCCCCCCCAGTCTCCCGCCGACACCCACGGCCGCCACGACTGGCCCGTGTGTGTGTGTGTGTGTGTGTTATACTATTCAATCACCTAAACAGCACGACATAATCGAACTGAGAAATAGTGAATGAAAACCGTTGGTCCGGCCGAAGCCGGCGGGTAAAATGCACCCCAGCGCTCCCTCCAGGGGAAGGTGCACAGGGGGCATCGGGAGGAAGAGAGAGACTGGAAACTCGCAAGGAAACATCAACTCGCATACAAAATGGAACAAAGAGGACATGACAGAATGAGGGGGCGGGGGGACCGAAGAACAGAAAAAAGAAAACGAAAGTTAATACGAGAAGCACTCCTCGCGCCAGCCTGAGGGGGGGCTACTGCCCATCCACCAGCACCGGAATGACCGGTAGCTCAACTTGGATGGTCCCCTGATCCACCGTCCCCACACTGGCTCCTTCCCCACATCATGATCCCCCCGGCTGGGGACCAGGTCGGCGGCACCAATCTTGCGAACAGCAGCGGAAGCAGCCGGCGCCACGGCAGCGGGATCAGGCGCCTTGGTGTCAGCCATGGCAGGGCCAGACACAGACAAGGGGCACAACAACAGGGACAGCAGGGGCAGGGGCACCCACTGCAGGGGCGATCGACTTCTTGCCTCCGGGCTCACCCCCCTTCGCCGAGGCTGGGGCTGGGGTGCGGGAGCTCGCAGGCGGCTTGGCGACCACTGGGTCAGGAACCGGGGTGGACGGGGCGGTGGGCGCCGCCGGTTGATGTGCAAACGGGTTCCCGAAGGGGCCGGGACCGCAGGGGGTGCACAGTGGTGACCTCAAGGGGTTGGCAGCCCGTCCTTTCTTGGAGCCCGAGAGCGACTTCGGAGAAGGAGGGCTGCGAGGGTGTGGCGGACCTCCACCCAATTGACGGGGTGGGGTGGTGATACATGATGTCGGCCGACACCCACTCATTGAGGTTGTGTGACGTGACGAATCAGACGGTTTCAAAGAGCGGTTGGATGAGGCTGCGGGACCACCAAAACGCATACTCATTGGGAGCTCCTCGGACGATTCCGATGAGATACTCTCCAAGTCCGATTGTCCAGCATGCCACGTGACAGAGCCAAGCACTTGATAAAAGAAGTCAGTCATAGACGAAACGAGCATTTCTCGCTCGAGGCTGCCGAGCATTTCAACGATCGTCTTCAGCAATGCTCTGGAGACGACCCGCTGCTTGTGAACAGTGATGTACCCAAACAATTTCGCAAGCTCAGGAAGCATCTTTGCGTAAGCACCTTGAAATCGCTGTCCAGATCCGTATAGCGGAGATGCTTTTCAGAGATGTCGCGGTTCAGGAAGCGCAGAAACGGATCATCATTGCGTTTAATTTCGGCATGCATCATGACGAAGTTGCTGACGTCTCCATCAAGATCGTCATTTTCCGAGCAGATTTCCATCCAACGGGACGCTCGGATTTGAATTCAAAAGGACGCCAATGCCGGGGAGTGGCCCGTGCTCACGGACGGCCATCCGCCCGATGGGGGCGATGCTCACCCACGGATTGGTGGGCTCACCCACGGATGGCAATGGGGATCGTGGGTGGCATCCATCACGTCCAGGAGGCCGTCACATCGCCACTCCCCACCACCCCCCCACACACACACACACGCACACCCCCCTCCGAGTCAAGGGACCCGCCACCCATCTTCTGCTGCTGTGCGGCTTGAGATTCTCACGGGGGTTGGTGCGGCTTGATGCGCGCGCATGTTGCTGCCCCTCGACGGATGGGCACAGGGCACGGGGGGGAGCCACCATCCCAACAATACGCGGCGTGACCCGCAGGAAGGATATCGAGCCATCGGGGTCCCCCAACGCCAAAGCTGCCGGAATCGGTGACATCGGAGAATCGCTCAAGTTTCGTCTTTGATGCCACCCCGGGATCGGCATGATTGCACTTTGTTGGGTTGCAATCATGTGCCGCTGCTTCACACCCTCTGGTGGTGGAGGACCAACACAGGCAGACAGGACGGGATACCCACGCGACGACCCGTATGCGCCACCTCCCACCCCACCTACGGGTGACCACTCCGGGGGTGTGATCGACCTGCCCGGTTGTGCCGCGGGCATCCCCCGGGCAGGGACGGCCTCCCGCCACGTTCCCGCCTCCCGGGGCATGTCCGCCTCCTGCCCGCCTGTCCGGTGGTGGGTGCCACTGGCGATCGCAATTCCATGCCCGCACACACACACCACACACACCTGCCATCACAGCGCGCACATCCATGCCGCACTCGCACCTGCCACGCCCAAGTGGGATGTCCCCCGGGATATCCGCTCGCGCACGTCTCGTCAGCACCCAACCACCCGCGCCTGTTGGTGCACCCGGGGGCGCCCTCCTTCCGCGGCCCTGCTGGCGGGGCTGCCGAGAGGGTGCGTCTCCTGGTGGCCGTCTTCCCCACCGGTGGCGAGCCCACCCCCCCCACCCCGAGGCGCCCAGCATGCTACGTGCCTGCCGTGACATCCTGCCCCCCCCCCCCCCCCATTGTCTTCCCATTCGGAATCCTCGAGAGGCGGCCCGCCCTCAAACCACGAGTGTTGTTGAACCAACTAGAGTCGTCTCCTCCCCTCCCCTTCCTCCGCCCATTCGTAATCCCCTCCCCTCAAAACACGAGCATTTGAACCAACCCACCGGTGCTCCAGTCGCCCCCTCCCCTCCCCTCCCCTCCCCTCACACACACACAGGAAGTCGATGGAGGGCCTCCGCCCATGTTGTCCACCAAACGGCGGCAGGGGGGGGAGGAGGCTGGGGGGAGAGAGGTGTTACTGTTGTGGGTCGCTGAGGGAGCCGTACATCTCCAGGCCCGACAGCATCAGGTGGTGGGACCCGAAGGGGTTGGGGCCGGTCATCAGCACCCGGAAGCGGCGGGCCGGGAATGCCCGTTCGGGGGCCACGGCGAAGGTGGCCATGGCATCGGCACGGGCGGCGAGGGCGTTGGGCTCGTTGGTGTGCACGTCCAGGGTCCGCCAGCTGCCATCACCACCACCGTCCACCGAGCCCTCCAGCCGCCACGACTGCAGCCGATGCACCACATGGGTTGGGTAGTTGCTGTGGCGGAGGGTGTAGCGGGTGGGCCTGAAGAGGCGCTCAGCACCCAGGTCAACCTGCCACCACGAGTTGGGCTGGTTGCCGGTGTAGCTGTTGGATGGCTGGCGCCCCGTGAGATCGGAGGCCTTCCCACTCTCGTCGGATGAGCGGGTGGCGGTGACCCAGCCCGCCTCGGCAGGGTTGCGCCAGGGCTGCGTGCGGCCCTGGGTGCCGATGTCGTAGAACAGGCCCCGCTCGTCCATGTCGTGGTCGTACGTGAACACAACTGCCAGGGATGGGTGGGGGGCGAGGGTGGGGCGGCGGATGGGGGTGCGAGGGCGTGAGAGTCGGGCAGCGGGGATTGGCGACCACCACCCACCTGCCGGGGGGCGGCGGCCAGGGAGGGCGCAGGGAGGGCGCAGGGAGGGCGCAGGGAGGGCGCAGGGAGGGCTGGAGGGCAGGGATGGAGGTCGGGGGATGGAGGTAGAGTGAGAGAGGGGGAGGGAGGGAGGGGCAGCCGAGGCGAAGGGCCTTCCCGAGGGGAAGTGAGTGTGCGTGTGGTGGATGAGGAGTGGGTCGGCGGGGTGGATGGAATGCCTCGGATCAGAGGGGGCAGCATTATTGGGGGGAGGGGGAGGGGAGGGGAGGGGAAGGGGAGGGGGACGGACTTGGGCCGGGGCGGGTGCAGGTGGCGGGGGCGGAGGGGCGGCCCGTTCGGGGGCCACGGCGAAGGTGGCCATGGCATCGGCACGGGCGGGGATGGCGTTGGGCTCGTTGGTGTGCTCGTCCAGGGCACGCCAGCTGCCATCAGCACCGTCCACCGAGCCCTCCAGCCGCCACGACTGCAGCCGATACGGTACTTGGTGTGGGAGGTTGCTGTGGCGGAGGGTGTAGCGGGTGGGCGTGAAGAGGCGCCCCGCACCCAGGTCAACCTGCCACCACGAGTTGGGCTGGCTGCTGGTGTAGCTGTCGCATGGCTGGCGCCCCGTCAGATCGTAGGCCTCCCCAGCGCTGCTCACGGATGAGCGGGTGGCGGTGACCCAGCCCGCCTCGGCCGGGTTTTGCCAGGGCTGGGTGCGGCCCTGGGTGCCGATGTAGTAGAACAGGCCCCGCTCGTTCGTGGTCGTAGCGGAAGACAACTGCCACGGATGGGTGGGGGGCGAGGGTGGGGGCGGCGGATGGGGGTGGTGGGCGTGAGAGTCGGGCAACGGGGATTGGCGACCACCACAGCTGGCTGCCGGGGGGCGGCGGCCAGGGAGGGCGCAGGGAGGCAGGGAGGGAGGGGGGAGGAAGGAGGGAGGGCAGGATGGAGGTGGGGGGGGGGTCAGCCGAGGCGAAGGGCCTTCCCGAGGGGAAGTGAGGGTGCGTGTGGTGGATGGGGATGGGGGTGGAGTGAGTGAGTGAGTGGGTCGGCGGGGTGGATGGAATGCCTCGGATCAGATGGGCAACATGATGCGGGGGGGGGGGGGGGGGTGACGGGACTTGGACCGGGGCGGGTGCAGGTGGCGGGGGCGGAGGGGCCGCTCTCGGCCAGGCCCCGCATGGCCACCACCGCAAAGCGGGCCTCATCTTCATCGTCGGGCAAGCGGTACCGGCAGCGGCACTCGGGGCCCGTGAAGACGACAACCGGGCTGCCGCTGCTGCTGAGGGTGGCCTGCACCCGGTAGCGGACGGGGGGCCCCGCTGGTGGTGGCGGGGCGGCGGCGGCGGCGGCCAGGGTGCAGCAGGCAGCAGCAGCAGGGTCGCCCACGGGGGCAGCCCCTGCAGTCATGCCGGGCACGGGCTACCAGTCGAGGGCAACTTCCTTCGTGGCCTCGTCCCAGCGGGCCGCCAGGCCCTCGGGGGCAGCCGGCGGGGTTAACAGCTGGGGCGGCAGAGGGGGCAGCACCCACCAGGGCAGGGCAATCAGACGGCAGGCAGGAGAAGGGAGGGAGGGTGTCTTCGCGGCGCCAGACATGCTCACCCCCCGCCCGCCCCGCCGCCTCTCCATCTCCATCCCATCGGCGCTCCCTCCTGGGGCATGTCTGGGAGGGGCGGGCGGACCTGGTCGATCTGCGACCGGACGGCGGCCAGGTCGTGCTGGGTTTGGCTGAGGGCTGCCGCGGTGTCGCTCTGGGCGGCCCTGCTCTCGGCCAGGTCGTGCTGCGTCTGGGCTAGATCGGCCTTGCACTGGGTCAGATCGGCCTTGCACTGGCTGAGGTCGGCCTTGCACTGGGTGAGGTCGGCGCTGGTGTCGGCCAGGCGCTGCCTGAGAAGGCCCATGTGGGCCACCACCCCGTCCCGCTCGTGGGCGGCCAGGTCTTCCTGTGCGCACCGAGTCGGGCAGCCCACATCCGCGTACCCGCAGCCCATCTGCACACAGCCAGCCAGCCAGGCAGACACAACCCAGCACCGATCCCGAGGACATGTGCGCGTGAGACGACAGGGCCGCCGCAACTTCGCGACCTGATGATGATGAGAAGGATGACGATGATTGGGCGATGATGACTGGATGATGACTGGATGATGACTGGATGATGACTGGATGATGACTGGATGATGACTGGATGATGACTGGATGATGATGATGATGATGATGATGATGATGATGATGATGATGATGATGATGATGATGATGATGATGATGATGATGATGATGATGATGATGATGGTGAGGGTGATGATGATGATGATGATGATGATGATGATGATGATGATGATGATGGTGGTGGTGGTGGCGATGATGAGAGAGACATGCTGTGTATTTGCGAGGACGCAGGCGAAGAGAAACTTTACTCCCGCCTTCGCGTCGCGCGTTACACGTTCCGATGGGGTCCCTGGGCCTAATGACCTCGTGTTGGGCCCTCCTCGGCCGGGGCAGCCGCGGCGAGCGGAGCCCCAGTGGGTGGGTGATAGGGGGGCGGCGGGGGAAGTGGGGGGTGCCTTGTGTCAGGGGTGCGGCTCGTCGGCAGCCGCCCTGTTCCGCATGGTCATCAGGGCCAGGGCGTCGCGCACGAGCAGGGTGGCGAGGGAGGAGAGGCACTTCTGGAGGCCCAGCCGGATCTCAGGCGGGGAGGCCGGGGTGGTCCGAGAGAGGGCCTGCAGCGTGGCCCGAGGGACGACTCCCCGCGCCGAGAGGACGACCGGGACCACGCGGCAGGGTTGCCCGGTGGCTTTCGAGATCGACCGACAAAGCTCGGCGTAGTGGGTGGCTTTTCCCGCTGCCAGGGCGGGCCAACCCTGGCTGTCGCCCCTGTGATGGCCACGTCCACGAGCCACCAGGCGCCGTCGGGGCCCGAGACTGCAGGACCAGGTCCGGGTGCAGGTCTCGGAAGGCCGCTGGGATCTCATCCAGCAGGGGTTGCGGGAGGGCCGGCTGACGGTTGGTTGCCGAGACGCCCAGGTAGTGCCGGATCACCCAGGCGTCCTGGCCGCCGAACCAGGCCCACAGGCGGCGGACGGCACGGTCGTGCCTGGCCGTGTAGTAGTGGTGGAACCTGCCGCAGGCCGACAGCAGGTGGGCCATGGTCTCTGGTGCCCCGTGGCAGAGCGGGCAGGGTGTGGTCCAGGCAGCGCCCCCTTGGCCCGCGTAGAGGGCGCGGATGGTTGCCAGGGTGGGGAACGTGCCAAAGAGCAGCCAGACGAGGCGGCGCACCTTCCAGGCGGGGGCCGCGAGCTGCCGCCAGGCCGCCGAGGCCAGCTTCTGCTCGAGTGTGTCGAGGGTCACCCCGATGAGGCCATGCTCCGGCGCTGTAGCCACTCGCGGCTGTCTTCCTCACATTGGAGGGCAAGGCAGAACCCCGGGCCGCGGCGGTGGTGAACGGTCGAGCAGGGAACGGCAGGGGCGCATCCACCGGTCCTGATGGCCGGAACCGGAGCGGGGCTGGGCAGGTGAGGCCGATCTGTTGCGGGGGCGGCAGGCTTCCGGGGTTGGTGGCGGGGGGCGGCGGGTCTGCCGCCGCGGCCTCCCCGCCAGGCGGTCAGCTTGCAGGTTCCCCACAGTTGGGGGGCATGGGGGACGGCGACGTCGGCGTGTGATGGGACGTGGTGACAGAGGAGGCGCGGCCAGCGGGAGAGCAGCTCGTCGCGGATCCGGAGGACGGTCTGCTGGCACTGAGACAGGCCACAGGACCGGCAAAGGGCGCCGAGGGCGTATGAGCTGTCGGAGAGGAGCAGGATGGCTCGGCTCGGTGACACCCGCTCCCTGCTGAGCAGCTCGGCGGCCAGGCGGATGGCCTCCACCTCGGCCTGTGCGTTGCTGGTGGGCCACAGGAGCGTGCGGCGGAGCGCCACCGCTCTGCCGTCGGGGTGGATCAGGACGGCGGCCGCGCCCCCTCAGGAGCCCCTCGGGTCCGACCTCGAAGGAGCCGTCCGTGAAAACCTGTATCGAGTCCGCCGGCAAGGTGGGCAGCAGCTCCGCGAGGCCCATCAGGCGGAGCTCCTTCCGGCGGTCGCGGTGGCCGGCCCCCTGCGGAAGACGTGGGCCCCCGGACGAGCTGGTTCCGGAGGAGCCAGCCTGGCCGCCGGGAGTTGGGGACGAGGCTGTAGGCGTGCCGGGCCTGGTCGTGCGCCAGCCATTGCCACAGGGCCTCAGGGACGGCGATCTCCGTGGCGCAGGACCTGCGGCGGCGCGGCGGCGGGCTGGGGAGTGAGGGGCGGGCGGCGGCCACCAGGACGCGGGCGAAGGCGTGGGGGCGGGCCCATTGGTCGAGGAAGTGGCCACCTGGCGGGGGGTTGAGGAGCCGGGCCACCAGGCCCAGGTGGGCCTGACGCAGGGTGGCTTCGATGCGCGGGAGGCCGGGGCCCTGGCCGGGCAGGAACAGGAAGGCCCGCGGGACGCCGGGGAGGAACTTCTTGTCGGTCCCCAGGGGCGGCCCGTGAACCAGGCCGCCGCATAGCGAGCCAGGGTGTCTTCGAGCTTGGCGCACAGGTCGGCCGACGGGCACGCGGCGGTAAGGCCGTACACCAAAGTCGGAAGGGCCCATTGCTTTGTGGCCTCCACCTTTGCCAGCGGGGGGAGGGCGCAGCCGTGGATCAGGGCCAGCCTCTTGTCCCAGTTGGCCAGCACCCGCGGCAGGTGCGTGGCGGCGAGGCCCTCGGGGGGAGATGTCGTAGCCCAGGTAGGTGTAGGATCCGCTGGCCCCGCGGAGCCCAGTGTTGGGATGGCCTTCCCTTGGAGGAGTGCCCGGGCGCTGGTGTGCGGCTGACCCCCTTCGACTGCCAGCAGGGCGCACTTGTCGGTGTTGGTCGACTGGCGTGCCCAAGCCAGGAAGGCGTCGACCCGGTGGCAGAGGACGGCAAGGGCGGCGTCGCTGGGCGCGAGGAGTGCGATGTCGTCGGCAAATGCCTGGGTTGTTGCCGCGGTCGTGGGATCCTCGACCAGCCCCGCGCCGAGGTCCCCAGGGCTGGGTCGGCCATCGCCAACCAACGAAGGAGTGGGTCGACCGCCAGCAGAAATATGATTGGTGAGAGCGAATCGCCTTGTCGGACGCCTCGGTCCAGGGCGATGCCCTCGGCGTCGTCCGGCCGGAGGCGCCAGGTCATCCGGAGTCCCTGATGCATCTCCATGATCACGGCCAGCAGGTGTTCAGGGATGCGGGCAAGCTCGAGGCCTTTCCGGATGACCCACCGCTCCACGCTGCCGAAGGCATTCCGCAGGTCAATGAACGCCACCCTGAGCGGCGCCTTTGCCCGATTGCGGCTTTCCAGCGTGGCCAGGAGGGTCGACACGTGGAGCAAGGGCCCAAGCCCTGGGCAAAAGCCATGTTGCGAGGCCGCGAGGCGGCCGCGGTGGCCGAGCAGCACCGTCAGTCGTTGGCCGAGGATTGCCCCATAGATCTTGGCCAGGACGTCGCAGAGCGCAATGTGCCGCCAGGAGCTGATCTCCCCCGGTGGCTTGCCCTTCTTGGGGAGAAGCACCGCCTCCGAGGTGCGCCACCGGGCGGGGGTGGTCTTCGACCGCCAGCAGGCGCGGTACAGGGCCAAGAGGGCGCCCGCGAAGGCCTCCTCCTTCGAAAGGCTCTTGACGGCGTCGATCCCCACGCCGTCTGCGCCCGGAGCAGTGTGCGGGGCCGCGTGGGCGACCTGGCCCCGCACTTCGTCCATGCTGATGTCGTCCTCCAGGGCGGCGACCTCGGCTGCTGTCAGGGCCGGGACCGAGGCGGCCAGGGCAGCCCAGGGGATGTCCGCGTCGGGGCCCGGGCCGCCTCGAGAGGCGGCCTCTCGTCGGTGGTGCTCGCTGATCTGTTCCCAGGCGATCGGGCATGAGGGCCGGCCATCCTCGGCCGAGGAGAGCGAGGCGAAGAACCTGCGGCGGTTGCCGAAAACAAGGCCAGCTGCCGGCGGGCCTTCGACTTCTCGGCGGCCTTCCGGGCCCGGACTCGAGCGGCGGCCAGGGCCGCCCGGGCGCTCCTCCACCCCGATAGGAGGCGGGCCGGGGCATTCCAGGGGCGGCGCACTGAGAGCCCCTGGGCACGGAGCAGGGCGGCAATCCTGTGGGTCCGCCGGAGGGCGACGCGGAGGGGTCCTGGAGCCACCTGTGGTTTGGCCCGCTTGGGTGGTGGCGCGGTGCGGGCGGGCGTCCGTCGGGCGAGGGCCGAGACCAGTGTCGCGAGGATGGCCTCGGGATCCGCCAGCCCCGCTGCGCCCCGCAGTGCATCCTGTTCGGCCTCGGAGAGCGGCTGGGGCGACCGGGGCTCCGATCCCCGGGCCCGGCGAGGAGGATCAGGCGGCTCATCGGCCTCTCCCGGCGGTGGCGACGGCGGCTGACTGGCGGGGGCCGCGAGGGGCGAATCGGGGAAGCTGTGGAGGAGGGGGCCTCGGGTGACGGACACGGCCACCGTGGCCGTGGCCATGCCGCAGCGGACAGGGGAGATGAGGTGGAGGTGGACGTTGTGGCCGAGTTGGGGGGTGAGGAGGGTGCAAAGGGCGGAGACCGCGGCGGAGATGGTGACGGGCTTCCTGAAGTGGCAGTCCCCGTTGGGGCGGTGGAGGAGATCCTCCAGCCGGCGCGTCCGCTCCAGGGAGAGGCCCCAACAGGCAGCGACAAGTCGCCACGGTCGGCCGCGGGAAGTCTGCAGTGCGCCTCCGGCCCACCATCCGTTGTGCTGGCAGAAGCGCCGGGTCAGGTGGGTGGTGGAGCCGATGTACAGATGTCGGTGGCGATTGGCCAGGAAGTAGAGAACAGGGGCGTGCCAGTGATCCTGGTGGGCGTCCAGGCCGCCGGTGGCGCCGGAGGTGGTGGGAGTTCCGGGGGGGCCAGGGGGGGCACTCGCGGGGAGCTCTGCGGCCGGTGTTGCAGACGTCGGAGGGGTGGCGGACCGGGGTGTCGCGGGGTGGGGGCTGGCTCCGGCAAGCGGCTGGGGGAGGAAGAGACAGCGGGCCGCCACGCGGAGGTCCGCTGGGGTGGCCGGGGTTGGCAGCGGGGCACCCGCGATTGGGGCCGCCTTAGTAGACCGGGAGACGAAAGCACTGGCCACCACCGCATGAGATCAGGGAGCCAGGGGAACAAGGAACGTCTGTGGGGAAGTGCTGGCTGGGTGGCCGGGCGGCGGGGGCGGCTGGGGCGGGAGGGGACGGCCTGGGGGAAGGGTGCAGCCATCGGGATGCCCGGGGCGGCCAGGGGGAAGCCCGGGACGGCCAGGGGGATGCCCGGGGCGGCCAGAGAGCGAGGAGATGGGAGGAGCGGCGCGCCCGGTGGCACGGGGGCCCGGATGCGCCGTCGCGGGCCCGCCATTGCTGTGGTGGGAGTGCCGGGGGCCGTGGCAGCCCGGGGATGGCCTCTTCCGGGGAGGCGGTTTTGGGCGACGGCCGCCTTGGACCAGGCCACCCTGGAGGTGGAGGTGGAGAGGACGATGTCCAAGTCCCTCCGCGAGGCAAAGGTCGCCCAGGCGCTGCGGCCCAGGCCGGACTGGCGCACAGTGGTCGGCTTTGCAGCCATGCACTCGGGGAGACCGCGGGGGAAGTAGAGCTCCAGAAGGGGCTCCGGTCCCCGGGCAGCCCTGGGTGGCGCGGGGGCAGCTGTCTTGTTGGGCGGCGGCCGGGAGGGAGTGGGGCCAGCGGGTACTGGCGGCCGGGAGGGAGTGGGGCCAGCGGGTACTGGGAAGGGGGCCTGGGGCTTCGACAAACCGAGGGCAGCTGCTGTTCTGTTGGACCAGACGGCCGGATACCGCCCCGTGGCCGCCGAGATGGCGCCCTCAGCGGCGTCTCTGGTGTCGAAGCGGAGCCAACACCGATGGCCGGGGGTCTGCTCGGCACCGGGGGGGGGCGGCGGACCCCTGGGGAAGAAGACCTCGAAGCGTGGTTTGCGGGCCGGAGGGGCCCCTGCTCCAGCAAGAGACGGGTTGATCGCGGAGGGTGCGGGCTGGGCAGCGGGGGTCGTCTGGGCGGTGGGGGCGGTGGTTGCCTTGGGGGCCGCCTGAGCGAGGGCCTTCACCACCAAGCCGACGGCGGGGATGGTTGGGGCGGGGGCCCCCTGGGCGGGGCTCGTGGGGGCTGAGAGGGCCGGCTTTGGAGGGGTTGGCGGGGGGTGTCGCCATGGGGTGGGGGCCTGGGCGGGCGGACGGGGACCATCCGGCGTTGCGGAATGCTGCTGCAGCCGCAGCAGGGTTGTCTGCAAGGAGGAGCAGGAGCCGGACCCCACCGCGGCTTCATTCTCGTCCACAACGGTCCTCTCGGTGCCGGACAGTACATGGTAGGTGTCAGGGGTGGAGGAGGGGATGATTGCGACTTCATGGCCGCTTCGGGGGCTCCCTTGGTGGGAGAGGCAGGCCACGAGGCGGTACCTGATCCCGCCGATGCTGACGGCGGCCGCGTGCAGCGCCTGCCGGGCGGAGCCCGCAAGGACCCCGTCCGTGGAAACAGCGATGAGAGGGGCGGCATGGAGGGCGCAGATGTCGTGTCTCTTGCCCCCGCAGAGGCACTTCGACGAGAAGGCGGTGTCCAGGGCCTCCACTGGGATAAAGGGCCCGGGGCTCTCCCACGAGGTGGCGTGGCCACAGCGGGAGCACAGGGAGGCACCCCTGGCCTCAGACCCCCAGAGGTCACGCCGGGGTGAGGCTTCAAGTGTGGCCAGCAGGAGCTCCGAAGCGTCCGCGAAGGCCCCAGGGCGAACGGGACATGACAGCACAGTCGACCGGACCATGGCGGCCATCATGGGTTGCGGGTCGACCGGCAGGGCGTGGGGGTCCATGGCCTGCGCAACTGCTCGGCCGATGTGGTCCAGGGCCTCCGAGCCGGCCAGCAGTGTCTCAGTCGCACCCGGGGCCGCCATGCGGACTGCGGCCAGGGCGTGGATCATGGCGGCATATGCACAGCTCCGGCTGTCAGAGTTGTACACCCCCCCCGGGAGGTGGCCAGGCTTCGTGGGGAGGGACTCCTTCGGCGGGGCGCGCAAGCGGGCGAGGCGGCTCAGGGGTCCTCTGAGCGGCGCGGCTGCTGTGAGGAGCTGCTTCACTGTCATGCTCTGGCGCTTGGCACGGAGGCCCTGGATCACCACTTTTTGTAAGGTGGAGACTTTGCGGTCCAATTCCTTTGGTTTCCGCGTCTCCACCGCTGCCATACATGCCCACAGCCACTGGGAGGGATCGGGTCGAGGAGGGCCTGGAGAGCTGGAATCTCCATGTCGGGGTCCAGTACCTTCTCAAGGGCCTCTTCATCCATCGGTGGGAGGCGGACCGCGGGGGCGGAGGGGCCGGTCGAGCGCCTGGCGGTTTGTTGGCGGCGGGGGCGGGCGCCGCAGTGCCCTCGTCTGCGTCATCGTCCAGGATTGGTAAGGGTTGCGGTGAGTCAGGAGACACAGCGGCGGGGGCGGACGTGGCGGGGTGGGGGATGCCGGGGGCAGAGGCAGGTGCCGGGGGGCGGCCCCAGGGGCATGTGTGGCTGCGGGGTGGCCGGGGCGGTGACCGCCAGGTGCTCCTGCTGTTGTTGCTCCCGTTGCCGCGGCTGCAGCTGTGGGGAGTGGTGTGGTTGGGGCTGCTGCTGCTGCAGGGCGACAGCGCCGTCTGTGGCTGGGAATGCCCACCCTCCTTCGGGGCACTGGGCCGGACTGTGGCGTCGTTGGGGGAATGGCCCCGTGGGTGGAGGCTGGTGTTGGGCGGGGGCTGGATGGGGGTGTGGATGGGGGTGGATGGGGGGTGGATGGTGGGCGGGGGTGGAATCTGGGTAGCCGGGATCTGGGGAGGCTGGTCCCCGGGCGCGGGCGCTGGGGCGAGCTGCGTCAGGTGAGTCGGACCGGGGGGCGGCCCCAACCTCCGGCACACCACGCCGAAGCCCCGGCGGCGGGTGGTCGTCGGTTTCCAATCTGTGAGATAGGGGCGGAGCCAGCATCCGAGGAGAGGGAGAGGGACAGGCCAAGGGGAGTTTCTTGCGCGCCAGAGTCCTGCAGCAGATGGCCCGGGGAGCCGTCAGCAGAGGGCTCCTTCCCCTCATCCGAGGGGGAAGAAAAATCGGCACCGATGCCGGGGTTTGAACCCGAGTCGTCTGCATCACGAGCACCTTCCATTCCACCTGGACCACTGGGCTTCTCTGGGGGAGGATTGGCGGTGGGCGCCTCAGGCGCAGTGAGCGATGGAGCTGACGCCAGTGTCACAACTTGGGTTGGAGGTACGAAGCCACGCCCGGTCAGATCGATCCAGGAGGCTACACGCAGCAAAATGACGACCATTGCCGGCGATGCATGTAAAATAGCGAGTCGTTCACTAATCTGTGGCAGGTTGGCGGATTTGGTGGGTGAGAATGAGATGCCCAACGATTTCGCAAGCTCCTTGAGTCTCTGCGATTGAAAGAAAGTCAGAATCTGATTCCAAT
Source organism: Paratrimastix pyriformis (assembly GCA_027972325.1). NCBI lineage: Eukaryota > Preaxostyla > Paratrimastigidae > Paratrimastix > Paratrimastix pyriformis. Next base: position 1,790 of record JAPMOS010000092.1, on the reverse strand, counting down.
ACTCCATTGAATATGGTTGATTGAAGGGGTCCTCCGTCGAGGGCGAATTGGTTGATGATTGATTTTCGGTCGACGACATGCTGGAAATTCGAATTTCGAAAGTTGAATGGCGAAGAAGGGAGTCGCAGCAAATGCTGGGTGAATTCACCAAACAACCGAGGCAAACGGTGAGCCTCCTCGCACAAAGAGTTTGGCGAGTGTAGTCGACAGAACCAGATGATGATGATGATGATGATGATGATGATGATGATGATGATGATGATGATGATGATGATGATGATGATGATGATGATGATGATGGTGGTGGTGGTGGTGGTGGTGGTGGTGGTGGTGGTGGTGGTGGTAGTGATGATGATGATGACCGGATGATGATGATGACTGATGACTGATGACTGATGACTGATGACTGGATGATGCTGATGCTGATGATGCTGATGATGATGTGCGCCCACCCCGGGCAGGGAGTCCGGTGGTGGTGCTTGGGTGACGGACCGGCTTGCGGGCGCAGGTGGTGTCCTTGTGGCGGGCCATCTCAGCCCGCCGGACCTGTTGGTGGCACTGGTCGCACTCCTCCTCGCGCCACTCGCACTCCGCCCCCAGGTGATGCTCCACATCCAGCACACCCACAACAGCCTCGCAGCCCAGCCCACGGTGGGGGCAGTGACATTTCATCTGCTTTACGTGGCGCTGGATGACCCGCGAAGGACATAACCTGCAGTGTAGTGGAGCGGGATGCTTTGAGATCGTGCCAAGAAAGACAACAGACTGCTCTGTGATGAAACTTATCGCTGCATGTTGGGCAGACACCATCAATGAGGGCGACGCAGGTCCGGCAGACGGTGTCACCTAGGTCGAAGGCGAGACCAGATGATCAACTCATGCCCAATTTGGGGTCAGACCGCAACTCAAACACACTGGATCCTCATAATGCGCGAGACACTACAGTAGTTAGGAAGGAAAAAATGGGTTGATTTGGAAAATCGAAACTGCAACTCAACAGACTGCAGGGCATCGCCAGTTCTCATCGTCGCCGGCCATGGTGGTGACATAGTCGAGTTGTTTCCGAGGGCGACAGGGGGATCGCTTCTTCTCGCAGCACGGGGTGGTATCGTTACTCTTTCCGCCTTCCATTCAGAGGGTGTATAGACTAAAACCCTCTGCTTCCATTCCGCTGTTGAGCAGAGTGGACACCTCGTGGGGGTGGAGTGTACTGATCCCGCCGGGTGGACAATTTTTACTCGGCCAAAAAGATTCTCTATTTTGCTTGCCAATGCAAGCAGCAACCCACGTTTTATGGAAGCTGCGAGGGTTGAATACCCCGGGCGACCCATCCCATGGTTATTTGTTGGCCATCGATAAACAACCAACATCCCCGGGGAACAACCCAAAGAGGAACGACGGGGGTCGGGAGAGGTGGCATGGCGCTTTATTGGTGATCACAGGGCGTGGAATATACACTCGAGGAATGAGCCCGAGGGAGGGGAGTGAGATGAGAGGAGGAGGAGGAGGGGCAGGAGGAGGAGGAGGAGGAGGAGGAGGAGGAGGAGGAGGAGGAGGAGGAGGAGGAGGAGGAGGAGGAGGAGGAGGAGGAGGAGGAGGAGGAGGAGGAGGAGGAGGAGGAGGAGGAGGAGGAGGAGGAGGAGGAGGAGGAGGAGGGAGGAGGAGGAGGAGGAGGAGGAGGAGGAGGAGGAGGAGGGAGGAGGAGGAGGAGGAGGAGGGAGGAGGAGGAGGAGGAGGAGGAGGAGGAGGAGGAGGAGGAGGAGGAGGAGGAGGGAGGAGGAGGAGGAGGA
>JAPMOS010000091.1:62500-158222 GCA_027972325.1 Paratrimastix pyriformis | reverse complement strand
TTCATTGCAAAAGTAAGAATTTCTATTTGTATGGTATTGACAACCATGCACAGAACAGTTGAAACTGTTAATGAAACTCAACTAAATGATACTCTTCAAGAGCTCCATCACCCTAACAAAGTAATCCTTACGCCTTATGATGAGGCTATTGCTAAACAAGATGAAAGCTTAGCACAGAATGTCGTGAAGATAAGATTCGACAGTGGACAAACTGTGTTCATTAAAAAAGAATGGTATGAGCTGTCTGATGTGTTCAAACAACCTGTCATCTTCCAATCATTTGAGCGTTACATGAAATGGATTTACCCTCTACTAAACAATTCCGGGCGCGACTTACAGTTCGATGACGATGTGGATTCCATGGCTGAACTCGGTGGATTCATTGAGGAGGTGTTTAAATACAAACTCGATAAGCTGCTCGTTGAATCTGTCGTGTGTGATGTATCACAAAATAGTGGACTCGTCGATGAGATACAAAAGATGAAACGTTACATCAACAAGTACGAATCCTCAGTAAATTCATGCTGGGGTATCTTAAAGAAAAAGGTGACTGGACGGATGCAAAATTTCGAAAATGAATGGCTCGGATTTATCAAAATGTGGAGCGTCGTATATCAAAATGATAAGTATAATGGCATCACCTACGATTTAATCCTGCAAGCTATCAAAGCAAACAACATAATTGACATCTGTGTGATGAATGTGAAATACAACAACATTATCTATAAGTTCATCCGCTACTTCGAGCTGTATGTCGTAAAGAATGATAAGACTGTCGTGTCAACCAATAAGTATGAACTCAGTTTAATGCTTCCTGATGCATCTGAAACTGTATCTAACATCGCTACATCCATTTCTGGCATCATCACCAATACAAAAGTCCTCGATAAAAGCACATTGCTTCGTCAAGTATCAAATCTAATGTCGATGAAATCACTTACTGCTTAAGCTCGAGCCTAATTTAAGCTCATTCCACTTCTTCTCGTACTTCTTTATGAACTCTCGATTGACACAAATTCTTTTGTATAACTTCTTATCTTCAATACCATTAGCCTGTAATAATTTGTATATGATGAACTTGTAATTCATTCTATACTTACTGATGGCTAACCTGTCTTTTATCTTAGCAAACTGTCTCTTCATGCTTTCCCTGACTGTTGGTGCTATCTGATAATGTACCATCTTGCTAAACACCTGGTTGAAATAATTCGATGGTTTATATGGCACATAATGTGATTTATTACGTGCTGCTCGCTCTTCCTGAAAATTACATACAAATGGAGTCTCTAACACACATCCACAGTTCTGACAGACATTTAAACCTTCTGGTGTTGTAACTGCATCTGGCTTATCACAACACTTCCATTCTGGTTCTTTTGGTTCCTTCTCAACTTCCTGTCTATATAAGTCCAATGATAACTGCATCAGACGCTTTCTCTGCTTTCTCATCCATCTCCTTCATGATTAATATAACAATAGATTATATTAAATCAAAACGACAAAAGTTAAAATGGAGTGGCTGCTTGAACTTAAGCATCCACATATTAAACACTGCAAAGGCTAAAAGTACACTTGAAAAGCAATGCTGCGTAACAATAGTTGTTCGCTACGATACTCTCGGGCGGAAGGATTTGTGGTCACTTGAAATCCCGGGTTCGTAGTGACGTGCAAAAGCACGGACGATATGAACTGTAAGTTCACACGTAACTGAAACTATGTTACCGTTACTGCTCTTCATATTGGTACTTTTTGCCTTCTAAGCAACTTACATGATTCCATGGATGTATTCTGTTCAGTGATAGCCTGCGAAACACTTTTAGCGCTTATCAGTGCTTCCGGTTCTATTTGAACAAAATTCATTTGATGCTAAGCTCAATTCATGAGAAAACAACGCTGCGAAACACAATTGATATCTGAATGTGCTCCCGTCATTATTTAATCACTGGCTATCATCAAACACCCAACCATTCAGTCGGCTTCTTGTGCATGTATGGTTGATAGAATAGCACCTTTATGTGGTACTACTCCATAATTACTATATTTCATAATTCTTTAAGCCATTTTTATAAAATAATTTGAGCTATAGGCATTATTTCATGTCACTTTGCTGAGCCTTCAGTGATCCTGATTGAAATTTGCTCATCTTGAGCCTGTATCTAAAAATCACTACTTTCTCATTTTGCCTCTTCTTGGTGCCATATCTACTCAAATTCATCAAAGTAACATATCCATTGGATATATTAGCTAAAATTGAAACAAAACAACTCAGAAATCAATGAGATACTCATAAAGAGCATCCTTATCTTCCTTCTGTATCTTCTTATGGTTTTTATCTTATCAAAAGCATTTGCTTGTATTGCTCTTTGTTCGTCTTAGCTGAAATGCCTAAGTAGGTAATTGATGACTGCAAACTGTTCAATGTCTTCCTGAGTTGTGGAGGTAAGAGCTTTGACTCTCCATACTCAAATACGAGGTCATCAAACGTAAACTGCTCTCACATCTTTGTTTAACCTGATTTGGATTCAATTTCAATGCTACACTGCATGCATATAGTGACTTGTATATTGTTTTCGTACCATCTGTCTTATTTGTCACTATTACTTGAGTCCTTGCTCCTTTCACATATTCTTCTTGTATTCTCTCGGCTTATAGTTCGACAAATCTTTGCAAAAGGTCTTCTTGTATTTCTCCTGTTGATATTCTTTTCGCTCATCTTCAGTTCGGCATGCTTTAATCATGTTCAACATCTTGAATCCCTTTTCTGTGTATTCTTTGATGTATTTCTATCTCTTTAATGTTCTCACAATCACAAATGGCTTCTATTTCTTCAATGGTAAACTTGTCAATACCTACTTCTCTCATTCTGCTGTAAAGCAGATGTGTACATCCACTCTTGACATGCGTTTTATGCACTGCCCATCTCGAACGGATGTTCTTTGTTGAACCTATATAATTCATTCGGCTCAACAGTGTTGACTATCTTATATATGTAGTATTTCATTTTACTATACTATAGTATTAGATAATATTTCAACTGTATTTAAGTCACTTTCATTTTTGATTTTCAGTTGGTGCTTCCAAATTATAATGAATTCTGCTTTGCTCTCTGCCCTGTTTCTGTAACTCTCCATACACTACAGTTTCTTCTAATAATGCTTCTAATAGGTTATGTCTTTCATTGAGCGTTCAATTGATGTAAGTTTAGTATTCATCTTGTCAATTGTCGACTGTTTAGATGATTCCATAATAATGAACGCTGATAAAATTTCACTTAGTCTTCGATTGCTCCATTTTAATCCGGTAATGTCCATAAGCGTAACTATCAGTCTTGTTTCTGAGATACCTTTTATCATCATAAGAGCACAATGCAAACTTGTTCACTGATACTGCATAGAGTTGGTGATATTTGCTTTGAATTGCACAGAACTTCACCTTAGGATGTGCCTTATCAATCTCTTCATCATTCTTTTTCTCCATCTCTTCATTCTTTTTCTTCATCTCTTCGTCAATCTCTTCATCAATCTCTTCATCATTCTGTTTGCGTTTTGGCTTCAGACATTCTGAGTTCAAACAGTCCATGAACCTTTTGTGTGATAATTCCTGTTTAATTGCTGACTTCTTCACACCTTTGCATTTGGCATGCTTCTCTTCATCACCTTCTATGACATATGAATACATCTTCGAACGTAATCCACAGAACTCTATGATTTGCTTGCCTTTGGCTTCATCCTTGAACTTTCCAATCTTGGCAATGTTCTTTTCGCTGAATAGCGCATTGTCCTCTGGATAATTGGATGTATCGAGTTCGTCTCCAAATTCTTTCATATCTTCATATATGTCTTCTGTCTCCACTGCAACACATAAACTGTCAGTATCTGTGAATAGCAATTTGACTTTGTCTCCATACTTTGCTTTGAGTGTTGTAGTAAAAGTCATACATGTGCATCTTGGATAAGTCTAATATTGATTGCCCAACTGCTATTGGCATGTTCAATTTGACTGATGTCTGTCTTGCATGTATGCCTACGAGTTTATCTCCAAATATCACTGTCTTCTCATAATTTGGCTTGGCTACGAGCTTACGTGCCTTCTCCTCACTGGATGTTAGTGTAAAGTTGATGTGAGAACGATTGTTCTGCATGGTTTTTCCAAAGACTGCATTGTTGGCTAATTTGAATAGTGCCTTCTCGAATTCATTCTTTGTTTTTGAACGCTCGTTGGTATTGAATCCTATGTAGTCTTCTAACCAATCATCTTGTTTAAAACTCATCACTCTTTTGACTGCTTTCAGTTCCATTCCTAAACTCAAATATAGCTGGAGTGCACGATAATGCACAACATAATCAGTCTTGTCTTCAAAATCACAAATCAACTTCTCAACTTTTGCCTGCTTTAGGCTTAAATTCGTCTTCAACAACTTCTGGTATTCAGATAACTTTTCATCTTCTACAACCTTCTTGCATGGTGCTAATGGATAATCATTGTGCATGTCATGTAGTTCTTTTGGATATGATAAATCCACTTCTAATATGTAGCCTCTATCTCCATTCTTGTCTAATGACATTATCTTGCTCTTCGTGAACTTGCTTACGTTCTTTTCCCATTGAAAATCAGTCGTTGGTAGTCTATAACTCATTGCTTTGCCGTAAAGGTTGTTAGCATCGAGATACAGAATGTACACCGTTTTGCCCTCTTTGTTGTATGTCTTCATGTACTTGTTGTTGTTGGCTTGACAATATCTGTTCGTTATCATTGAAATCCCTCCTCGAATACCCTTCTCAATAAACAAATGCATGTCCATTTGTGTGTCATTAAATAAGTCTAACTCCACCTTCGAACGCTTCAGTGCCGCATCCCATGACATTGCTGGTAATGACACGTAACATACCGGATCGAGCCCGTAATTTTTTATACACATGCTACGAAACTTTTCGAAGACATCTGCTAATAGTAACACATCAGTTTTAAGGTATATGTCATGATAATCACCTAACGTTTCACATTCAAATGTGTTCCATACTGTCTGTGCATGTGCATAATCTTCATCAGATATGGCTTTATCGTTTAGTTTACTGTAAAATGCTTCCTTTGGTGGCAATTCAGTCTCATCGAACTTCTCCATTGTGTTCAAATAGTCATATGGATAAACACCCTTCTGGCATAAAAGTTTCGGGTTCTCTTCACTGATTCCTTCCCAATCTGCTTTTGTTCTGATAAAATCATCGTAGTTGTCCTTCCCTAAGTTCTCTGATAATTTATCCAATGATTCTGTCATGAATGCAAAACTGTCTTTGAACTCTATATTTCCATCCATCGAGAACGACAGATACTTCTCTTCAGTCAATGCTAAGCATGTAATTTTCTCACTAAAGTTCCCTATTTCTTGCATTAAGAGGTGAGAATCATAACCCTTTAGATTGTGAAAGAAAACTGGTACCTTGTAATTCTTCAGACTGAATAATAAGTTACATCCATTATGTGCTGCCCCTCGATATTCACCCGTAATATGATCATGGTCTCTCACTTTATCTGATTCATCTTCAATCTCTCGTCCACAAATATGACACACAGTGGCTTTATCAAACTCTTTTTGTTGTTCCTTCGATAAGTTCATCTCACAGTTCCTTTTGACTATCTTCAGTATCGTTTTACGCTCTTCGATGATGGATTTTAAGAAATGCTCAACTGCTCCTTCACCACGATACAATTGTATTGGTCTCTCAAACTCTGGATAATTACTGACAACTTTGTATGCATATGAACACACATTATGGTGCTGATATGCTGCTTTTATTTTTTCTCATCGTCATCATCAATTGGTGTTGTGAGTGCTTCGAAATCTGCATAAATCGCAAAAGGTTGCTTCACTGATTTTGATATATGCTTGAATTCGACATGAGCATCTTCTTCTATTGGTAACCATGCTTGACAACATTCATGCTCATAGCACACTGGTTTATGCCTTTGCAACAGGCTTTCATTCCAAAATCCATGCATACAGTTCAGACAAAAATACTTTTTCCATTGTGACTGTTCTGGCTTGAACTTAAGAGACGAGACAAATCTTTAATCAACACATAATGTGAGTTGGTTTCTGTCTTCTCACATCCTTCTCCTTTCATCACCTCTGTATTCTCATCGAGCTCTGTTATACGTAGCATATTGACTACTGTTTTAGCCGTATTCCAAATTGGTGAGACATACAATGGATTGAAGACAACTGATGTCTTCTCCTTCTTAACCTTTTTGTTGTGATATGATGCTCGATCACATTGATGGCTATGTTATTTTTAGCTTCAAATCGTGGTATACTGTCAATTTCCATTGGAAAATGAATGCCCTTAAAGTCGAGCTCATTGTCATACTTCATGTATTGCTTCACTCTCCGGATGCACATCAACTGGATGCAATGTTGCTAAAACACTCCATTTAAAACACTCATTGTCATCATTCTGAATATTTATCAATGCTTTCTTCTGGTTCAATACCTCTGGTAATTCAATGTAACTGCTTCCACGCATTGGCTTGTATGAGGCTACATTCAAAACACATTCTCAATACGTTTTAGGACCCATGCACTTCCATTGTTAACAAAATTGTCCACGAGCTCTTGGATTCTCGACACTGCATTCCCAATTCCTTCTTCAATGTCTTTCTTACCGAGAATTCGAATGCTACCTGATGAAAAGTGTCCATACATTGACTTGTCTTTGGTGAACTGACATTTCAACACGATGTTCAGTTTGAACTGCCCTCCCTTCATCTCTTCATATAATATCTTTTTATCATTCCTTCAGTGTCCACAAAACACCTCTCGACACTTTGTTTGTAGTCACTCGATCTTTCCATGGTTCATAATAGAATAGTTCTTCATGAAACCTTTCATAGCTTTTTTGCATTCTACCACTTCATATTGTGCTATTTTTCCAAACTCATCTTCGACGTTTTCTGCTCCTTTTGTTGATAAGGCATCTACATCAATAACTTCTTCTTGTGCAATCTTCACTTCTTTCTTTTCTTTCTTTTCCTTCTTTTCCTGTTTTGGTGACGTTGCCTGCCGTTTATTTATGTATTCTTCGAACAACTTCTTCGCCTCTTCATCTGAGAGTCCATCAAATGCAACAAATGGATTTGCGGTTTTAGTTGTCATGTCTATAGTAGTGTGAGATAAAATTTTTTTCATAATATTTTATTAATCTATAAATTTAAGGTTTCTCTAAGTCACTTTTAATTTTATAACTTCATTATACTAATGGAAAAGACCATTCAAAATGCCTATAGCAATCCTAAAACGGGCTTTGTTTCTGCTCCTAAATTGTATCGAAAACTCAAACAAGATGACAAGAAAATCACCTTAGATGCTGTCCAAAACGTGCTAAATAAGACACCTGATTATCAAATCATGAAAGAAGATAGAAAACCCAAAAAGTTCAACACGATTGTGGCTCATACTGCTCTCGCATGTGTTCAGATGGATATCATCATCTATGATCGTTTTAAGACGAGAACTGGATTCGAGAACATCCTCTGTGTTATTGATGTGTACTCTCGTTATGCTGCCTGTCGTCCACTTAAAACAAGAAAGCCCACTGAGGTTCTCAAAGCAATTAAAAGTATCTTCCATGATGACTTAAAAGGTACTCCTGAAAACATCAACTGTGACAATGAATTCCAAGCTAAACAATATGTCAAATGGATGACTGATAATCATGTTGTGGCTCATTTCAGTGACCCTGAAGAAATCAATAAGAATAGTATTGTTGAACGATTCAATCGTACAATTGCTCTCAAACTACAACGTTGGCGTCTCTTCTGGTGACTCCGATTGGACTAAAGTTCTTCCTGATTTGGTATCTTCTTACAACAATGATTACCACAGAACCATTAAAGCAACACCTTATAATGTGTTCAACAACCATGATACAAACAAACAATCAGTCACTCAAATAGAACGTATTTATAATATTGGTGACCATGTTCGTGCTGTTCGAAAGCTCAAAGCATTCGCTAAAGGTGATGAAGTAAAGTATTCTCTCGCTGTCTATATCATTGACTCATTCGATGGTAAAAAGTATGTTCTCAAGAACCTGAAGTCTGGAGAACTGTTGAAAAAACACTACAAACAATATGAGTTGAAGAAGGTTGGTGAAATCATCGAGAAGGAGAGCACTGAAAAAGCTGTCAAGAAGATTGATGACACAAAGAAGAAAAGACTCGTCAAACGAAGACTGACTCGAGAAGGTATTGACACAGATAATATAATGCATGATATGAAGCTCCGTTAATGGAAATATTCATTTTCATACACTATTGTTGTGGAATCGTCACTCTCATCTCCTTTCTTCTTAGTTATTGTAACACTGAAATATTCATCACCATGAAGCTTAATCAACTCCTGTAGGAGTTCAAATAGCGCCCTATCAATCTTAACTGGATGCTTATCACAATTCATTCTCTATATACTAACTATAGATAATTATTTTTTCTTCAAATACCTTTACATGTTAATCAACTGCTATCACTCGTTCACTATTTCATTGAGTTAGCCTCAGTAGCTCATTGAATTATCATCTTAAAACACTCAGAGCTCAAATGATGAAACGCTGTTTTTTATCTCTTTGAAATAGAAGGTAAATCTGATTGATTTCTCTTTCAATTCATGTCAAAGCTGAGTAAATTTTCGCTTTAAAGGGCTCGGTGCTGAAATCTAATTTCATATTGTTTTATCATTTTGTCATACTTTTCCATTTTCTTAGAATCAATTATTTGAGCTGATTCAATCAAAAGAATGCATCATTTACTTAAGATTGATGCATTATTTAATGATCACTTTGAAAAGCACTTTTGTCACAATTTTATTTTGAATGAAGAGATAAGCTGTTTCTGATTGAATTCTTTCGTTTGATGCTTAAGATGATTGAATTGTTTGATTTGACAAAATGGCAAAATAATTTCTGGGACAAAAATGGAAAAAATTGAAAATGCATGGAGAATTCGCTTTTTTGCCTCTAATTTCGTTTGTAGCTCGAATGAATTGATGCTTAAATCATTCCAAGCTGATTAAAATAAAATGCTCGTTTTACTTAAAAAACATTGAGAAAAAAGATTTTGCTCCGAAGAATTCGATTTTTGCCTCAAATAACGTTTGTAGCTCGAGAAAATTAATGCTTAAATCATTCAAAGCTGATAAAATAAAATGCTCCTTTTCAATAAAAATAATGAGAAAAAGATTTTGTTCTGAAGAAATCGATTTTTGCCTCAAATAACAACGCAAGCGTGAAAAATTGTGTGTGAAAATCGCTTGTCTCAGAACTCTCCTTTATAACTACTCACATCTTCTAAGCTTGATGTCGGCATAAAAGTATCATTGATAACCTGGAATGAATTGACAACGTCAAAAGAATTCCTTATATTTTGCATTTGTTGGTTCACACGATGGACATCAACAATATTTTGCAACTTCTTAATCATATCTAAGACGTTCATGTTAGCTGTAAAGATACCCCCTTGGTTCTGTTTTTCTGATATCTTATTCAATATATCATTATATGTTGATGTAGACGATGTTGAATCCAATATCAATTTGGCGATAACTTGATTTTTAACATCATTAGCAAAGATATTTTGACGTTTTGATATGTGCTATTTCTAAAGATGATTTCATTTTTGGCGACCAAAACTATTAACCTGCTGCATAATGATATTTGTTTCATTCACAGATAAGTGATTGAGCAAATCCTGACGAATAGAGTTATAACTGATATTTCCGCCCATTGTGATATACAATAAGATTCGAAAATTTAATCTTATATATCATTAGTCACCAAGATGATATCGTGGAGTTCAATAGATAGTGAGAGTAAGTTCATCAATAGTTTCCAACAGAACAATGTCAGTTATACAAGGATGACACTTTACATGGACTTTATTTCAAAACGGCGTTATGATAAGATGATGTTATTAGACCCGGTTAGTCGAAAAGCAGAATTGTCAAATCTATACAAAAAGACTGAGTAGAAATGCCTTTACGAATAGGTAGGACAAGGGCATACTATAGCGAGTTTACAGTTCCACAATCATTAACTTTTGCCAAGAACAGTTTTGATTTTGATTCATACCAAGAGTTTTTTCCGATCATTGCAAAGCTACGACAGAGGCACAGTTTACGAAATGCCGTGATTGTTCAAAGATTGAGTCATGTGCCAAAAATTGGGATTGTCTAAAGGACATTGAAGATAACCCCCCGACTGAGTTATCAGAATGCGAAAAAGGGTGTACAGAATATTATTAAAATGAATTCATCTTACCTGACACAATTAGATGATTATTATGCAAAGTATGATAAATGGATTGATGAATACAACAAATGGTATTACATGAATGACACAATACAGTTCATCCATGCGACAATTACAAATTTATGGAATATTGATTCGATATCATTCCAAGCTAGACAGAAAAAGACAGATATATAGCATCAACGGTTAAGCAAATGGATTAGACATAGCCAACCTGAATATCCAATCATATCAGTGGAGTGAAGTCAATCGTCAAACCAAAACCGGAGAATTCATGATAAGCTTTTATTATAAGTCTGATTATCACAAAAAGATTGCACAAATCAATGTTAAGAAGCCTGAAATGCCATCTAAGCCACAATGGGGTGACTTAGTCTGTGTTGACTGCCGGAATGTTATTGATTGGAAGAATATAGGTTCATTGACGAATGTCCAAATACAACAATTAAATGAATGTGTTGTGAATGCTAAGGAAAAACGAAAGAAGAACCAATAACGCCTGATGAACCTACAAAACCTGATGAGCCTTTTATTCCTGATATTCCAGAAAAGCCTGAAGAACCTATTACACCAATTATTCCAGATAGTCCAATAGAACCATCCATTTCCGAGAAAACGAATATAACACCATATTTGCTAGTTGGTGCACTTGTATTCGCAATGGGCAAATTTATTTTATAACCTAAATTTATACTTATTACGATGGGAAGAAAACAAACAGCAAATGATGATACTGAATCCAGTGAAAGTGATTCATCTGAATCATTTGATTGGTCAGACACATCCGAATCCGTATCTGAACCTGAACCGATAGCACCTAAGAAAAAACGTATAGTTGGAAAGCCTAAAGTATCAACAGATACAAAAAAGCTAACGAAAAAACAAAAAGAAACACTAATAGCATTAATGTTTGCTTACATGTATAAAACTGAACTAAAACTTGATTCTGAACTGTTTACATTACTGTCCCTTGAATTGATGAAAGAAATACCAGAAGATTCGGAAGTCGAAAAAACAAAGAAAGCTGCTGAAGAAGCTAAGAGAAAAGAAGCTAAGGCAAAAGCTACTGAAGATGCAAAGGCGTGGAAAGCTACGGAAGATGCTAAGGCTAGGAAAGGAACACCTCCACCTCCATCTCCAGAGGTACCGGGTGGTAGTGGAAAAGCACCTACAACTGGTGAACTCGACCTTGATAAGGCACCTGTTGTTCCAACCGGTTCGTCCGGACCTCCAGCAATAGAAAAGGTACCTAAAAGTATGAAGAAGAAATCTGTTACCGGTTCCGGCTAAGCAGTAAAATGTTTATTCCTTTTTCTTCTCGATCGTCGCCGGCGCTGAAAACATATCTGCTATTCTTCCTCCGGTCGTCAATTTCTGTTTTAACATATTATTCAACACGTTCCCTTGGTTGGACATGTTGGATAAGAAGAATTTATTGAGCTCTTTACCCTTGGCATTATCTTCATCTTGTATCTGTGTGTTAAATTTATCAATCATCTCCGCGGTATTTTCCATGTCTTTTCTTAATCCGATGACTACGGGTGATGTATGTCCATATTTTCTCACAAAGTTCGGTAGCTCGGATTGACTGTTCTTGTATCTGGCAACTAGTCCTGCATATGTGATCGCGTCCTCATCCAACTGTTGTTTTGCGAAGAACGGTTGCGAAATCTCACTTCGTTCCTTGAATACATCATGTGCAAAGTCGAAATCAGCTCGGTCAATTGGAACCTTTTCGAATTGTTTGATTATTCTTCCGGCAAACATTTTGGTTATTGGTGGTAATTCTTTTCCCGCTTTCTTATCCGTTTCACTTATAATTCCATTTATTTCTTTTTCTCCAAAGTTAATTGCCCAGCACTCATCGCCTGTTCGGTAGAATCTTAACGTTCCTAATTCAAAATCGACATTTGCCTTAAGTTCAGGTTGTGTTATCAATACTTTATTATCTGCCACATTCTTATCTACTCCACTATTTCGTTGGTCAATAAGATCCATCATTTTCTTCATCATTCCTTCAAAGGATGATGATTTAGGCTGACGATGTTTTTTCGAATGCTCTTTCGTGGCTGACATTGATGTTAATATTATTCGCTGATAAAAAATTTATGGTTTCATTTTAAGAATGACAATATTTACTACGCAAGCTGTCCTGTTCGATATTACATCATATGACTCCAAACGATGAGATTTGCGAACGCAAATCAGAGTAAGAAATGGTTAAAAGAACACAAATTAAAAGCCATAAAACGTGTGCATAAGACTGACAGATATCTACGATATAGGATTTGTGCACCTAATCATGGAGATGAAAGGTGAAACCTTTCATCCTGATTCGCGATCGCGAATCTCATGCGCATGTCACACAAGACATTGGAGATGAAAGGTGAAACCTTTCATCCTGATTCGCGATCGCGAATCTCATGGTATAAAATTGGTTTTGCAAGAACAATGACAAGTTAATCAACTGCAAATAACATATTCACGGCGACATTGTCAGTTGTAGGGTTCCCGGATTCATCCAATATCAAATATTCATACCTTCTAGTCATTGCCGATGATGCTGTAAGTCTAAGGCATTTGTTATGTGTTCCGACGTAAACTGGTATTGCGGCATCGGTTGTGACGTTGCTAATGATTTGTTCACTATAAAGATCTTTAATAACAATGAAATAGCTACGTCTGGTAAGCGAATCTGTGATAAGATGGCTATGTTAAGGAATTTGGATTTTTGTTCATCCACTGGTTCAATTCAACTGTTTTAAGAGTGGAAACTAAGTTTAATGATATATACATGATTGGTTTAATACAAATCATGCAGAAAAAAAATTGTCATTTTGACTTAGAAATTTCGAGAAAAAATTCCTATACAAAATCGTTTTTTGCACGTTAGTGCGCGTTCGAGTGCATAAGTGCCCGGCACATACCGGGACTTTTTTGTTGTATGATATCAAAAGATTAATCCCCGAAAAAAGCTAAGAAATCTGACCTTTACTTATCGTGAACGGGGCTGTGCAAGTTTGACAATTTCGTATTGCAAATTGTCGATGAAATATCCATCAAAGTGTTGTTAGAACACTGGATTTCAATGTTTTAAGTAGTTTTGGTAATCAAATAAAGTGGTTTGCGATGATAAAAATGTGTCATATCATCATCCTTCATTTTGACATAAAGTATCGCATGAGGAGATTTGCGAATGCAAATCAGAGTGAAATGCAAGCATTTCACTTCAGAAAACTGAACAAATGTGACATAGTGCTTTTTTATGATTGTTTTTCGTGTTTTATATCATTACTAATGATTCTGGCAGATTGGAACCCTTAGTTTTTGTGTTCGACAGTGAGGGTGCCCTGTCGTTCGTTATAACGGTACCATGCGCGTCCATACGTTAGTACATTCAATGTACAGTTGTGGGGTAATGCCTGAGTGAAAGTTACGACCAATTTCGGGTTAGAATATTCTTTTAGGACAATGGTGCCATAAACATTACCGTACGATTCGATATCATCATCCTTGCTTGGTAGTCCTGAGAATCTAAGGGTGTAAATGTTCTTGTCAAACGCCTTCCGGAAATACATCATCTGTTGGAATCGTTGCGACATGGCACTTATGGTTGTGTCTGGATAGTTCTTATTATCCACCGAAAGATGGTATTCGGATATGTAAGGGGTTCCCGTGAATGGTGATGCCGTGGTGTCATCTGACAGATACATCGATAGGTATTCAACTTCATCAAATGGCAAATCGCATGTGATTGATGTCGCACCCTGTGATACTAAATAGGCTGATGAATCTACAAATTCATTCTGAACCGTGACAATACCCGAAAGTGCATCCTGCCCCGAATGCATAATGACACGTTTTTCATCCTCATGCATCGTTAAGTAATTGGCAATTAGTTCAACATCAATAAAGTTGTTTGCAAGTGTTGCGCCGGCTGTAGATGATGATGCGATTGTTGACAAAGGTGATATTTCTATTTCGAAATACGGATTGGACTGTAGCAAATCAAGTTTTAGGGGGTTAAAGTCAATGAACGGATTCGGAATGTATATCAGTCCCTCCTGGGCAACTGCCGCATTTATGTCATCACCCGTCGAACCTACTCGGGCATTTGCCATCATTAGCTGTTTACGTTCGCTAATAGCTCGTTGGTAATACTGATAAATGCCGGCATTGTCTAGTTTATAGATTTCACGTGCCTGATGTTTGAACTTAATCGATTTGATAAGCTTAAGCATATATCCATCGACATATGATACGGCTCCGGCTGATGCTGTAGTGGCTCCAAGTCTAATGTGTAGGTGAATGTCGTTGCCTGACACAAGTCCACTGTATTTATTGATGTCGAACTGGGCGGTGCTTCCAAAAGAAATCTGCCTGTTCGGCTTTATTACAACTGGATCAGTTACTATTTTAGGCTTCCGTATCTTTGTCGTCCGGTCATCGGTGAATTCATTCACTTTTGTGGTATTTCGCTCTAAGTCAGAATTCTGATTCGTGTGGGATTTGAGAATAATTGATGTTGCCATGGTAGAATTAATATTATACCATGATAAAAAATTCGATTAAATTGATGAAAACAAAAATGACTTTTACTGACTTGCGTTTGCTGCATTTTTCTGACGCTCTATTTCTAATAGAATTCGTTCCCTTATTGTCTTCAGATCATGTTCTGACTGCTTGTATAAACTACCAATCACCAAATCTTCGCTGATTTTACCTGTAGCGCATATCGAATAAAGACATGCATTTTCATACCTCATTTTTTCTTCTTTGCATCTCAAAGTATCAATCGAAATTTTCACAGCTGTTTCGTAATGCTTTGCATTATTCTTTTCTTCTTCCTGTATAACACCAAATACTTTCCACATTTTACTTATAGTCTCTTTTTCCTGTCTCTCACATGCCTCCTTTATTAACTCTTGCACCTTCCAATGAATCTTCATTCGTATTTCTTTTTGCATTTCTTTTTGCATTCTTGTTATTAATAATTCTATAATAGATAATATTTTTAAGTGTTTTATTTGCAATCATAAATTTTCCCGTGATATGGCTTATTCATATCTCTTTCCACCTTTTCGACTTTAGCTCGATATACTTCTTGTTCTACAGATTTCACAACTGAATCGATCACATCACGTGGTAGTGAACACCCTATGTCCCATATTAAGTCCCCATCAATCTCACCTGTGACACATATCGAAATAAGACATTTCGTCTTAAACCTTTGCACCTCATTTTCATAACTATTTGTGTTATGTATTTCCATCCTCGATAAATGGATCTGATCCCATTCTCGCTTTATCTCCGTTTTCATTCCATCAAGTTGAATCATTTTTTCATGCATCTCTTTCTCCATTTTGTTCAACTTCATCATCTTATCATGCATTGCTTTTTTCATCTCGTATTTAATCCTATATCAGATAATAATTTTAGGTAGTTTTATTTCTGAACCCAAAAGGCATTGTACAATTCCAAATAGTTGTCGTGTAATAGTGGCTTAATCACTAAAATGTTATGGTCTGCTGTCACCTTCTCAAACAAATCCAAAAAGTCTGTCTTCTTCATGCATGACATGTAATCCCTATATATCATATCCTTAACTGATTCATTTTTGGTGTAATGCACAAAACAATAGTTGGTGTTCTGTCTGGTCTTCGGTGATATTCCCGTTGGTATTTGTGTCGTAAGGCTAACTGATATGTTATACCTTCTGTGGTTGCAAAATAGGCTTCCTAAAAGCTCACTATGATGTAACTTATTTCCTCCATCTAATATGTCGTCAAATATTAGCAAAACTGTCTTCTTTCCTTTGGTCTTTTCCTGAAATTTAATTAGTTTTTCTATGAATAATGGTGTGTATTCGTCATCAAACCCTCCAAAACAATGGTCATCTGGAATCTTACCAAGCTCTTTCTGGTATTTATCTTTGTTGTCTTGTGCCACTGTAAATAGGTATATACTGTCAATTTCACTTCTGATTTGCTTAATTATTGACAGTACTGATGTTGTCTTTCCACTTTCTTTCATTCCATAATGCAATGAAATGAATGGTTCTTTTTTGTTCTGAAACCTATCGACAATCTCTGATGAATTGAACTTTGGTAGCTTTACATTTCCAATCTTAATTATATTTTGGTCCGTTTCATTCACTTCAGGTGGTATAAACACAATAGGCTTTTGCTCAATTGGTTCTTCTTCCTTTTCGATTATTTGTTTTACTTGCTTATCCTTTTTCTCTTTTGGTACTTTTACTTTCTTCACTTTTGGCCCCGCGCATTTGTGCCGCTCAAATCCTCCTTTTGTTTTATATATTTTCTGACATTGTGAACATGGATAAACTTCATGCTTTACCTTTTCTATTTGCTCGTCTTTTTGCATTCTTCTTTTTGATATAATTCCATCAGAAAAAAAAATTTCCGAAATATATTTTGTGTCTGAAATATATCAATCTATACCATGCCAAAATCTGATACCGAATCTGAATCATCAAGTAATGATGATGATAGTCAATCAATTTCATCCGAAAATAGTGAAATTTCTATTCCATACGGTGATAAGTCTGAATCAGAAGAATCTGAATCCGAATCCGAACCTGAATCCGAATCTGAATCCGAACCTGAACCTGAACCTGAAGAAAAATCTAAAGTCTCTATAAAAGATGACACAGTAAGTAATGAACTTTTGGATAATATGGATTTTGTTCTTAGGAGGGATCAGTTACATAATGATTTGCCTGAAGGAAAAATCAAGTTCAAATCTAAAGAACAAGTTCTGTCTGAAAAGAAACTGTTGGAAGATGCTCAAGCAAAATATGAACAGCTAGAAGAAGAAACAAAACAGACAATGAAAGCAATAAAAGCTCTCCCAAAACCTAAACCATTTAAATTTCCAAAAGCTCCAAAAGCTCCTAAAAAGCCTAAAATGACACTAAAACGCGAAAAAGATATCAATGAACTTTTGGTACTTACAGAACTTGCCGGAATGGATAAGGAAAAATTTAATGTGTCATTCTTTGCTGATATGCGTGATGATGAATTAATGCAGTTCAAAATGAATCTTTTAGAAGGCATTAAGATGAAAATGGATGATACAATGCATACAAGCAAATATTTCACCGATTTGCTATTTCAAGGTGCTGATATCTCCGAAAAAATATTGCCACGATATCTCCATGGTTATACTGAATCACTTAAAGGCTCTGAATCACAAATTCAACATTGTATTGATGAAATGAAAAGACTGGTGATATGGAAACTATACTACAATCTAAGTTTATGGAACCAAAATATCAACTTATGATGATACTTGGTGGCTCTATGCTTGGAAAAGTTTGCGAAAACATGAAAGGTGCTAAGCCGCTAATGGCTAAAGCTCATGAAACACTCGATAACGTTCAAAAAAACTCAAATCCCTCTACCGGTGTGTTACCACATTCTGCTACATCTGTTGCGGATGTATTCTTCTAAGCACCGTCAAATACATTTCTTTCGTAATTAATAGATTTTTTTATCCACTAATAATATCAAAACAACTCTCATGTCTGCAACTGAATCAAAATCTGCAATTGACCTTAAGGATATCACCATTAAGTCTGTTAGTGGAATTTCCCTATATTGGATGATTACTAAAGTACTGTCTCTTCGTGGCGATTTCGCTGACTATATTCAAGTTGGGCTCGCTGGCGCTGGTGGACTAACTATTGTGGCTCCAATTCTCCAAAACCTTATCGATGGAAAAGATTTGATGTCTGGCATATCCATTGATTCTGCACTACTTAAGAATGCCATAATCGATGGCGGAATGTCTGTGGCTATATATTTCGCCCTACATTTTGCATTTGGCGGTAAACTTAATGAAACCATTCTAAACCGCTATGTCGGTGTAATCTGCTCAATCATTGGTGGCGATATGATTCGCCCGTACATTCTCTCGAAACTATAAAGTGCTTGTGCTCGTTTTTATTTGTTTTTAACCGTTTTCTGATAAAATATGAATTTTTCTATTGTGGTTATATAGATGGAACCTCAAAAGACTACTATCAATAGTGACAAAATATCATTTGCCAATACTTTTGGCTATGATAAAGTTGCAATCGAAACACAACTCGATAATCCTCTGGAACTTCGATGCAAAACTTTGATAAATAAAGATGTCACAATGAATGGCGAAATGATGACTGTAAATAGTGAAACACGTTTTAATGGATTGGTAACGTTTGCGGGTGATGTAGTTCTGCCTACCGCACCTCTTCCTGAAATGACTATAGGACAATTGGCTAATGTCACAATCGATGCTGGATTGGCTGATAATCAAATGCTGCTTTATGATGCTGCATCTCAACAATGGAAAAATAAAACGGCTAATGTAGCTATTGATTCCAAATATGATACTGTCTCTGAATACACAATTGGACATGGAACTACTATTAATGGAATTTCTCTACTCTCTGGAACTATAACTGCTCCTAATGTAAAAGTGTCTTCAATCTCTACTGCCGGTATTGTTCATACTGATACAAATGGTTTACTGTCAAGTTCAATGCTTAATCCTAATGATATCGCAAGCACTTCGATACCTGATTCTAAATTAGCTGTCATTTCAACTGCTGGTAAAGTAGCCAACTCTGCAACAACTGCTTCTGAAAACAATACACCTTCTGCAATCGTCTTACGGAACTCAAGTGGCGATATAAAAACTAATAATGTCTTATCAAATGCTATCAAATCGTTATCTGCTGGCGACTTAGCCTTAGCCTCTAATGGTAATATAAATATTGATATTGATAATGATAATAATGAAACTGGTAAGTCATTCAATGTGACTTCTAATAATTATTCTGCGTCTCTGTTTAGGGTTACTGACTCCGGACAAATAATAATTCCATCGATGTCATCCTCAAATATTGTTCACTCAACTCCTACTGGTGAACTCTCAACATCTAAAATAGTTACTGACGATATAACTGACTATGCCATATCTGATTCGAAAATAGCTAACCTGTCAATCGATAATACTCCTTCAACTATTGTTAAACGGGATGCAAACTCAAGAATATATTGCTCAACTGTCATTGGGGATAAAATAGCCCCTGTCTCTGGAACTCTCGCAGTGCCTGCTATTATTTCGGCTAATTCTCTTATCACTTCTGGGATCACTTGCAACGGTAATCTTAAAACAAATTTGATATCTTCATCAATCCTGGCAACTGACTCTTCTGGAAATATCGCTGCTGGTGGTTTTCCAACTAACGTTGTGGCTAATTCTATATCAACTACTGGTGGTAACCTCGCTGTAAATAACACAATGGCAATTGATACAATTATTCCTTTGACTGGAAATACTCTGAAACTCGGTAACTTCACTATTGACCCTACAAATACAACTTTCGAAAATGGTGATAATACATCGTTTTCGATAAAATCAAAAGGAAATATTAAATATATCTCTGATTACAATGCCAACGACTCAAGTCCTAATCATACATTCACTGTAAAGGCTACAGATGTCCTCTCACTATATGCTACTAAAGTTCTGTCAACTGTTCCAATTGAATGTCCATTCATCGGATCGAATACTGGATCACTCAAAATATCAATGTATCCTTATGGTAATGTCAATTGGGGTATTTATCAGGCGGCTTCTGGCGCAAATGCTGATTTTGCCGGGACTGGTTCTGCATGCACCGGATACGATATGAATAATGCCATTCGTTTGCGAACCTATGATGCCACATCGGTAGGACTGATTTACGAAAACTCAAACAATGTCTGTAACTTCTCCGCAAATTCAAACACTGGTAGTTTTTGGACTCGTGGACTTCTCACTGCTGGTGGTAATATCGCAACGCCTAAACTCTCTTTTCAAGGCTCTTCCACAAATGTTGGACTTAAAATAAGTTACAATGGAACTTCTGACAATTCATGGGGAATGTATCTCGCTTCGACCACTTCCTTTGATAATGGTACAGCATGTGCTGGAAATGACTTTAGTGGACAAGCCATAAGACTACGAACATATAATGCAGCTAACTGTGGATTGATTGTGGAAAATAGTAGCAATACATTGAATATGTCATGTAACTCTAGTTCTGGAAATATGTACCTCCGTGGAAAAGCTACACTGAATGGTGGACTTAAACTCCCTAATACTGTGTCTGGGTATCTATATAGTGATGCAAGTGGAAATATCACATCTGCTACTGGAACTACTAATGCTGAAACAGTTGTTGGTAAAAGCGGAACTGTCACCATGATTTCCTCAACCAATACTGAAATCCTACTGGAAGGTGATATCAATGGAAACTACTATAATGCCAACAATGCAAATCATGCTGTTATCATTAAGGCATCTGGCGCAATATCAATGCAATTCAATAAGGATTATATTCGTTCACCTGGTATACTGAACTCGTGGGAAACTACAACTGATTCTGTTCCGATTTACATCAATAATTCAACTGGTAAACTGCATATTGCTGTTAGTAGTCGACGGTATAAGGAAAACATTACTGATATGGAAGATACAAGCTATATCTATGACTTACATCCTGTGAATTTCAATTACATCTCTGACGTATATAAAAAGAAATGTTATGGTCTAATTGCTGAAGAAGCTCAACAGGCATGCGATGATTTAGTGTTTTATCGTAAAGGACAAGTTGAAGGTATTATTGAACATAAACTACCATTCATGATGCTGAATGAAATGAAAAAGCTTAAACTGGATTGTGATTCACTTAAAGATGAAAATGAATCTCTTAAAACAAAAGTGACAAATCTGGAAAGTTCTGTAGCGGAAATCAAAAAGATGATTTCTGTTACCTTTGAACAACGACAACCGGTTGTAATTGACAACGGAAAAATGGCATTCTATATAGCTGATGATGGAACTGCTAAACTAATGTGGAAACAGAACGATATAAGACAAGTTGTTAATATTTAAGCACTGAACAGGCTCTCTGTGATTGTATCCTTATTGTGTTTCCCTTCCTTTACAATAAGTAACTGTCTGCATGATGCTGATAATCCATAGTGCCCTTTTGCATCAATCCATATCTTTGGTGATATAATCATCTTAACTACACTCCCCTTAGGAACTGCTTTCCGTAAGTCTTCCTCCGTCTTGATGCTCTCATCACGCTCTATTTTACCTTTTTCGTTCTTCCTGAATACTGACGGATATATTGCATCTGCATATCCTACAGTCACTTTATAGTAACTTGGGTACATTTCATTGTCACTCTGTTTGGCAAATGATTTGTATTCGAATTCATCCGGTTTATCTTCATCGAATGTAGCTTTAATGATATCGTCCTGATTGTTTTCACAGTACTTTTCTAGTCTGTCAATCAGTTTCTTGAAATCATCTCCTACATTTTCTACAGGCAATCTAATTGTTTTAGTGTTCTCATATATGTTCACTCCATATGGTCCTAATTCAATCTCAGGTGTTTCGATGAACATCTCGCATTCGCTGTGTTCTAAATGGCACATTTTCATTGGTTTGTCTTGTTTACGTACAGTATCAGATAAACTTTTAATGGATAGTTTCTTCACAGAATAGTTATCTGGCGTTATGACAACTGGCTTGGCACACTCAACAGTTTGCTTGCTTGACATTAGTGGTTATTCTTATTATTACTATAGATAATAATTTTTCCTTTAAATCTAAAATTTGCTGATGCACTTTTATTATCAAATTTGAATCTGACAAAAAATGAATCAAAAACAAGCTAAAAACAAGCTAAAAACGATTCTCCAATTTTTCTCCAATTTTCTCCAATTTTCTCCAAATTTAGGAAATCTTTAATATAATCTTTAATAATCTTTTAGCAAAACAAAATCATCTCAAAACGAATCAAAACAAAACAAAAATTAATCAAAAGAAAAGCTTTAAATGGAAATGAAAATTTTTCTCGAAAAGTATCAAAAATAGGATTTTTATTTTGCTTCTGAAATCAGAAAATTTGCTTTTAAAATACAAGAATTTGATGAAAATTTTGCTTTTACAAATCAAAATAAAAATCTAAATCAAATTTCTGGAAATCGCAAAATAATCAAAAATCAATTCAAAATTGTTCCAAAATTGAATTTTTATTCTTCAAAAATCGAATTTAAATCGATTTTAAATTTTCCTTTATTTTCTAAATTCGCTCAAAAATTCTTCAAAATTTGCTTCTGAAATCATTATTTTGATTTATTTTGAAACAATTTTTGATTGTTTTTTGCGTTTTTGGAAGTTGTTTTAGAACCGGCGTTTATACACTACTTATTTCTCACGCCATCTCTCTGTTTTGTTCCCCTTGTAGGACGAACTACGGCTGGCACACGCTCTTCTCGGTGAATGGATCCACGCTGACGGGTTCCGCACAAGATAAAAGTTTTGGTAACAATAGATCAACGAAGGTCTTCTCGATGCGACTAGGCTCCAGGGGGTAATAGCCACTCTTTTCAAAAAAACAGGGACACATGGAAAGCGGGAAGAAGGTGGCGGAGAGAGATAGAGACAAAAAAAGTCTCGGGTTGTTTATGCGCTCCCAGTGAACTTGAAGAGACAGTCCCAATGGGCCGGAATCTCGCGGTAGCAGGTGTTGGTGCGGAACTTGTGGCACTGAATCGACCAGTCATAGGTCTTCCGTTCGTCTTCGGAGAGAGCGAGGTATTCACGTTCGCAAGCCTGGAATACCTTGGGGAACTGTTCTCCGTAGTAGTCAGTGAGTTCCAACATGGAACGGTCATGAAAACCTCCTTGACGTAGAAGGGGAAAGTGCGTTCCCAGAGGGCAAGCTCTTCCAGCCTCATGTGGCCATCGACGGCACGGTCGACGCCGAATGCAGCCTCGGAATCCAGACACACAAGAATCATCAAGGCTCTTGAAGTCAGGAACTGGTAGGTCTTCTCGATATCAGCACTTTGACCGCAGGTCATCGAAAACAGGATTTTCCCGAAGGTGAGTCCCAACCGGTTAAGTACCTTGTGCAACTCAACACAGATGGCACCGGAGAGTCGGTACTCAGCCATGGTCTCGAAAAATGAACAGGGACGATGAGACCGCGATTCAGATGGTTTGTGCTCAAAGACCAACTTGCCAGCAGCTTGGGAAAGATCCGTTCGTAAAATGCCTGTCGAGTGAGTTTCAACACTTCCTTTGTCTCCGATTGCCAGACGAGGTAGATCCTGGAGGAGAGGTTTTAAGGAACCCACAAGAGGTAAAACAGAAAAACAGACCGATTGAGGGGCGGGGGGGCGGTGTTCGACGACGACAGAGGCGGAGGACTCAGTTGTGGGAGGGACTGACGTGAACTCGTGGCGGTGCGGGCGTTCTGGGAGGCACGGAAGCTCGATCCGGAGCCACTGCTGGAGGCTTTGCAGTCGTGCTCGTGGCGGTGACCGGGGCTGCACATGGGGTTCTGGGAGGCACGGAAGCCCGACCCGGAGCCACTGCTGGAGGCTTGCAGTCGCTCGTGGCGGTGACCGGGGCTGCACGTGGGGTTCTGGGAGGCACGGAAGCCCGACCCGGAGCCACTGCTGGAGGCGGTAGTGCTCGTGGCGGTGACCGGGGCTGCACGTGAGGCGGAGGACGCGACAGGGGGCTACGTGGGGTTCTGGAAGGATGCCGGAGGCGGAGGCCTTGAGAGCAACGATTGAACCAGCAGCCGGCGGCGGTGAACGCTGGGTTGCCAGGATCGATGTCGGGGAACGGGAGCGGACCTCTTGATAGCCGGGGAGCCTGTGCTGGCGTCTTGGGCGGGATGGAGTCGGGCAGTTTCTTGGGAGGCGAACCCGCCCTCGGTTTCGGAGGAGGGCAAGCGACGACGACGGAGGCGGTCCGGCGTTGGGGGGGCTGCTTTGAGGGGCGTCGGAGGAGGGGCTGCGGTCTGCTCGGGTTCGGGGGTCAGCTCAGGTTCGGCGGGCTGCTCGGGTTCGGCGAGCTGCTCGGGTTCACCAGGGACGGACTGCTCGGCGGCTTCCGGTTCTGTGCCGGTTTGCTGTAGTTCGGACTGCGCCTGGGTTCTGAGGGTTCTGCGGGTTCGGTGGTGGTGGCCTGCACAGGGTCGGAGGTAGTCACCTCGGGTTCAGTTGTGGTGGTCTCCGAGTTCGATGGTGGTCTGCTCAGGCACGGGCTCGGTGGTCTGCTCTGGCACGGTGGTCTGCTCAGGCTCAGGGGTCTCCTCGGGCTCGGCGGTGGGCGGCTCGGGTAGCACGCTCGCCCGCGCATGTTCGCTGCTGGAAGAATGCTCGGCTGATGGAATGAAGACGACTGGGTGATGTTGATCGGCATCCTGGCTGGCATGTTGGGTCTCCTCTTGTTCCTGTTCGGTCGCCTCGTGTTCCTGGCTGGCGCGTTGTCTCCCTCTTGCTCAGCTTCATCTTCGGTGACAGTGTCCAGGCGAAGAGGCGAGGCCGGCGCAGCATCGGCGGCGGATGACTTGGGTTCAGCGCGCGCACGTTTCCTCGAATGGCCTCGCGGTTCCTCCTCCGAGGAGTCATCCCGCGAGTGACGAGGGAGTCGGGTAACGGCGGCCGCTGCGCGTCTCACGAAGTTCCTGAGTGCTTTCCTTGGCATTTTAGGGATCAAGTGTGGCTATTACCCGGGGTTAGAGCCACTAAACCATCAAATGTTTGTCGGGGTACTAAAATCCATACCGGCGGTATGGATTTTCAATAGAAATCGAATTTTCGAGGTGGTGTTCCGACATCATCCCAAGTGTTTTTTCGATGAAACTCATCGATTTGCATCATCAGAACCGGTATCGCGATGTTTGTCAGGTTTAAAATCCATACCGGCGGTATGGATTTTCAATAGAAATCGAATTCTTCGAGGTGGTGTTCCGACATCATCCCGTGTTTTTCGATGAAACTCATCGATTTGCATCATCAGAACCGGTATCGCGATGTTTGTCGGTATAAAATCATGGCATGGATTTTCAATAGAAATCGAATTCTTCGAGGTGGTGTTCCGACATCATCCCAAGTGTTTTTCGATGAAACTCATCGATTTGCATCATCAGAACCGGTATCGCGATGTTTACCGGCATGGATTTTCAATAGAAATCGAATTCTTCGAGGGTGTTCCGACATCATCCCAAGTGTTTTTCGATGAAACTCATCGATTTGCATCATCAGAACCGGTGACGATGTTTGTCGGGTACTAAAATCCATACCGGCGGTATGGATTTTCAATAGAAATCGAATTCTTCGAGGTGGTGTTCCGACATCATCCCAAGTGTTTTTCGATGAAACTCATCGATTTGCATCATCAGAACCGGTATCGCGATGTTTGTCGGTACTAAAATCCATACCGGCGGTATGGATTTTCGAAATCGAATTCTTCGAGGTGGTGTTCCATCATCCCAAGTGTTTTTCGATGAAACTCATCGATTTGCATCATCAGAACCGGTATCGCGATGTTTGTTGGTACTAAAATCCATACCGGCGGTATGGATTTTCAATAGAAATCGAATTCTTCGAGGTGGTGTTCCGACATCCCGCGTTTTTTCGATGAAACTCATCGATTTGCATCATCAGAACCGGTATCGCGATGTTTGTCGGTACTAAAATCCATACCGGCGGTATGGATTTTCAATAGAAATCGAATTCTTCGAGGTGGTGTTCCGACATCATCCCAAGTGTTTTTCGATGAAACTCATCGATTTGCATCATCAGAACCGGTATCGCGATGTTTGTCGGTACTAAAATCCATACCGGCGGTATGGATTTTCAATAGAAATCGAATTTTCGAGGTGGTGTTCTGACATCATCCCAAGTGTTTTTTCGATGGAAACTCATCGATTTGCATCATCAGAACCGGTATCGCGATGTTTGTCGGTACTAAAATCCATACCGGCGGTGGATTTTCAATAGAAATCGAATTCTTCGAGGTGGTGTTCCGACATCATCCCAAGTGTTTTTCGATGAAACTCATCGATTTGCATCATCAGAACCAGTATCGATGTTTGTCATAAAATCCATACCGGCAGTGGATTTTCAATAGAAATCGAATTCTTCGAGGTGGTGTTCCGACATCATCCCAAGTGTTTTTCGATGAAACTCATCGATTTGCATCATCAGAACCGGTATCGCGATGTTTGTCGGTACTAAAATCCATACCGGCGGTATGGATTTTCAATAGAAATCGAATTCTTCGAGGTGGTGTTCCGACATCATCCCAAGTGTTTTTCGATGAAACACATCGATTTGCATCATCAGAACCGGTATCGCGATGTTTGTCGGTACTAAAATCCATACCGGCGGTATGGATTTTCAATAGAAATCGAATTCTTCGAGGTGGTGTTCCGACTATCATCCCAAGTGTTTTTCGATGAAACTCATCGATTTGCATCATCAGAACCGGTATCGCGATGTTTGTCGGTACTAAAATCCATACCGGCGGTATGGATTTTCAATAGAAATCGAATTTTCGAGGTGGTGTTCTGACATCATCCCAAGTGTTTTCGATGAAACTCATCGATTTGCATCATCAGAACCAGTATCACGATGTTTGTCGGTACTAAAATCCATACCGGCGGTATGGATTTTCAATAGAAATCGAATTCTTCGAGGTGGTGTTCTGACATCATCCCAAGTGTTTTTCGATGAAACTCATCGATTTGCATCATCAGAACCGGTATCGCGATGTTTGTCGGTACTAAAATCCATACCGGCGGTATGGATTTTCAATAGAAATCGAATTTTCGAGGTGGTGTTCTGACATCATCCCAAGTGTTTTTCGATGAAACTCATCGATTTGCATCATCAGAACCGGTATCGCGATGTTTGTCGGGGTACTAAAATCCATACCGGCGGTATGGACAATAGAAATCGAATTTTTCGAGGTGGTGTTCTGACATCATCCCAAGTGTTTTTCGATGAAACTCATCGATTTGCATCATCAGAACCGGTATCGCGATGTTTGTCGGTACTAAAATCCATACCGGCGGTATGGATTTTCAATAGAAATCGAATTCTTCGAGGTGGTGTTCCGACATCATCCCAAGTGTTTTTTCGATGAAACTCATCGATTTGCATCATCAGAACCGGTATCGCGATGTTTGTCGGTACTAAAATCCATACCGGCGGTATGGATTTTCAATAGAAATCGAATTTTCGAGGTGGTGTTCTGACATCGAATTTTCGAGGTGGTGGTGTTCTCATTCAACTCGCGCGGTGGACCCACCCGGGTTCTAACCTTTGTTAACGCGCCTTTTGCCGTTTTCAGATGAACTCGATCGATTGGAACCAGTTCCACACCCCCAAGAAGCCATTGAGTATTGCGAGGGTGCGATCGGCCAGGACCCCGAAATGGGCCGAGGGTTACCAGGCGATCAATTGGTTTGTTTTACTCGCTCCCTCGTTTTCCGAAACTTGTTGTCATAGCTTCCGTCGACGCCTCCTCCCTCACCCAGCCGTTGGGCGCGGGGCTCGTGACGCCCCACCATCTGGAGCTGATTCGACAGACTTTGACGGCCTTTCCGGCCGTCCTCACCTGATTCCGCCGGCAAAGACCTCCTCCTCGACATCGGTGGGGAGGAGGACGAGCCTGAACGCGAGGAGCCCTCGTCCGTATTTGCATCGCACCTCCGGCTCGGTGCTAAATTCGTTCTTTGTTAGGTCTCCGCCCCCGCCGCCACGCACACCGCACCAGGAGCGCCCCTGCCCCGACCCCCTACCGCCAAGGCCCCGACCGCCCTGACCGCCCGTCCGACGACGCCGCCTCTGGCGCCGTCGAGCACAAGGACAAGGGAACTGGAGCCGCTCGGCCGTCTGTCGGAGCGGGTTCTGGCCTTCCCAGCTGATTCTTTTTGGATTTCAGAATCCTGACGATGATGCCGAGCCCGCCCAAGCCCAAGGCCCCGGCGGCCGCCAAGCCCAAGAAGGATCGCGAGGCCCCGAGGCAAGGCGGCCCCGGTGGCCAAGTCCAAGAAGGAGGCCGCCAAGGAGGCGAAGGCCGCGGCCCCGGCCCCGCCACCGGCCCGCCGGAAGCCTGGGCCGCCTCATGAGGCCAAGGAGGCTGCGGAGGCGAAGGGCTCGGACGACGCCCCCAGGAGGACGCCAGGCCGCGGCACCGGCACAAGCACCCGGCCCCAGTGGAGATCTCCCTCGTCGTCGGACGAGGGCGGCCGTGCCCCCGAACCCAAGGCCGAGCGCAAGCGGGCCCGGCCGACCGACCCGGACGACTTCTCCCCGGAGGCCGCTCGCCAAGTACTGCAGTCCGTCGTTGATCTCGTCAATGCGTACCTTGCGCGCCACCCTCCTCCTCCCACCCCGCTCGCCAAGTAATGCAGTCCGTCGTTGATATCGTCAATGCGTACCTTGCGCGCCACCCTGCCTCCTCCCACCACTCGTGACCTGTTTTCATCGTTTCCTTTTTGAACAAGTTACTGACTGCACATTCCTTTCGCTTTGTTCGGGTTGTTAGGGGCTCTTCGATCTCTGTCGGAAAAGTGCCACGGCAAGAGGGCCCATGTGCTGCTGAGCTCCATCGACCCCCGCCCGAGCCTCGCCCGGCCCCTTGCCTACGAGCGCCTCGGAGCAATTGTGGAATGGTTCGAGAAGCTGGGAGCGGCCGTCCTGTTCAGCATAATCGTTCAAACGTCGGCCCTGGACGAGGCTCGATACCAGGTGGTCGACGGCTCGCACCGGTCTGACAATGCTCTTTTGGTGGATCGGCCTCTAATCGTGCCCCTAGGTTCCAGGTTGCGCATCATCGTGGACCCGCGCCGGGTCTCCGAGTTGCCGCCCGAGATCACCGCAGAACAGCGGACCGAGCTTCGCCAAAGGGTGGAGAAGCTCAACAAGCTACACCAGATCCGGCAGGTCTCTGCACGTTGTCTCCGCCCTCATAACAACGCACCTCTTCCCCTGCACAGCACCTGAAGGAGGACTACATCGACGTGGCCGTTTACAACACTCTCGATCCGGAGGCCATGCTCGAGCTGCAACATCGGGTCAACCTGCTTACTCACGACGCGCGGTTTGGAAGCAGCACCTTCGACGTCCTGCTGAACCTCAAGCGTGCATCCCTCCAAGTCTGTCGTCTCCCGTCTATTGATTATCATCACCCCACCTCCCCGCCCTTATCAGGCCCCAAGCGCTACATCCGTGAGGATCCTGACTTTGCCACACATTTGGAACCCGCCCTCAAGGAGCTGCACTTCCCAAAGGCGAAGACGCCCCGGCCAAGCTTGTGAAGATTCTGGAGCTTCTCCTGGAGATGCTGTGTGCCCTCTCCCAGCTCCCGGTTGAGCGACAGCCGTCAGCCACGAACCTGTGGCGCATCTTTGAGTCCGCATGCACCAACCATTTCCACGCTGCCGCTCACACGTCCTGCCCGCCAGGCCAGGGATGCGGAGATGAATCGGCTTGCTCGCGCCATGTTGGAGGGGTCGTTCAGTGGTTCTGAGGCCACCTCTACTGCAGCGGCCGATCTCAAGAAGCCCATTCGGCAGGCCGAGCAGACCTTCATGCTGCTCGAGGCCCACGATGCAGCTGAGGTGGCCGCCGGAGACCACCCCCGTCCTCTACCTGCCCCCGACGAGGCCGCCCGGGAGATCCTGCGGTGCCATCTCGTCCGGACCGAGACCTTGCCTTCATGAACTGCCTCAACGTGCGGCCCTTCCCATTCCGCAAGGGCAAGGTTCGACTCCCGGCCTTCTCGAGGAGCTGGGTGAGCTGGGCTGCCCGTTCGAGCGCCTCAACGAGACGGACGTTGGCAACATGCCCCAGGAGATCACCTTCATGGACGGCCGGCGTCTCCGAGTTCGAGTTGGTCCTCGGCTACTGGCTGGGGTGGTGCGGCACAACTGCCACCGGCAATGCAGGACTACCTGATGCCCGAGCACTGCCCGTACGCCCGGCTCTGGGAGGAGATGGGCCACCACGACATCCCCGTGCCAGCAAGCGCATGCTGAAGACCGTCGACCGGGAACTACGTGAGGAAAGGCGGGCACTCCGGGAGAAGCCTCCGAGCACCCAGAGCCGCCGAAGTCAGAGCCGGCCAAGGGCCACCCTGAAGGCGCTTTCCCAAGCCGAGCCGACCTCCGAAGCCGAGGCCAAGGCGGAGGCCGATGACGAGTATGAGGTCAAGGCCTGCGCACTCCCACCGGAGTCGGCCACCGAGGAAGCCCAGCCTTCGTCGAAACCGGTGCCCGAGCCCGAGCCCAAAGCCAAGCCCCGAGCCAGGCCGCCGCCGCAGCCCGCCCCCCAGGCCAGCCGCCGCAGCCCGCCCCCAGGCCAAGCCGCCGCAGCCCGCCCCCAGGCCAAGCCGTCGCCTCAGCCCCAGCCGGCTCAGCCTCAACCCCAGACCCCGGCCCAGGCCCAGCAACAACACTCCAAGCCACCAGCATGTCAGTCGCCCAGGCCACCACCAAGCCCGCGTCCGCTGCGCCTCGTTCCGGCCCCCAGCTGCTTTCCGCACCCGCGGAGGGCCACGATCCCCATGGGAAAACCTTGGCCCGGTTCTACTGCGGGGATGCCGAAGCGATCTTGTTTCGCGCGAAGGATAATCCCGGCCGTGTCTGCAGTTTCCAACTTGTTGGATCCCCACTAACATCCTCGTTTCATTCAATAGACACTGTATACCTTGGCCGTGTTGGATGCTCCCTGGGGCATTACCGACGACCCCGAGACAGACCCACCCCGGTTCGGATCCCTGGTTTCCAGTACCTCGACTCGAACACCACCTCGAAAAATTCGATTTCTATTGAAAATCCATACCGCCGGTATGGATTTTAGTACCGACAAACATCGCGATACCGGTTCTGATGATGCAAATCGATGAGTTTCATCGAAAAACACTTGGGATGATGTCGGAACACCACCTCGAAAAATTCGATTTCTATTGAAAATCCATACCGCCGGTATGGTTTTAGTACCCCGACAAACATTTGATGGTTTAGTGGCTCTAACGGGTAGCCACACTTGATCCCGCCAAAATGCCCAAGGAAAGCACTCAGGAACTTCGTGAGACGCGCAGCGGCCGCCGTTACCCGACTCCTCGTCACTCGCGGGATGACTCCTCGGAGGAGGAACCGCGAGGCCATTCGAGGAAACGTGCGCGCGCTGAACCCAAGTCATCCGCCGCCGATGCTGCGCCGGCCTCGCCTCTTCGCCTGGACACTGTCACCGAAGATGAAGCTGAGCAGAGGAGACCCAACGCGCCAGCCAGGAACACGAGGCGACCGAACAGGAACAAGAGGAGACCCAACATGCCAGCCAGGATGCCGATCAACATCACCCAGTCGTCTTCATTCCATCAGCCGAGCATTCTTCCAGCAGCGAACATGCGCGGGCGAGCGTGCTACCCGAGCCGCCCACCGCCGAGCCCGAGGAGACCCCTGAGCCTGAGCAGACCACCGTGCCAGAGCAGACCACCGAGCCCGTGCCTGAGCAGACCACCATCGAACCTTTGGAGACCACCACAACTGAACCCGAGGTGACTACCTCCGACCCTGTGCAGGCCACCACCACCGAACCCGCAGAACCCTCAGAACCCGAACCGGCGCAGTCCGAACTACAGCAAACCGGCACAGAACCGGAAGCCGCCGAGCAGTCCGTCCCTGGTGAACCCGAGCAGCTCGCCGAACCCGAGCAGCCCGCCGAACCTGAGCTGACCCCGAACCCGAGCAGACCGCAGCCCCTCCTCCGACGCCCTCAAAGCAGCCCCCAACGCCGGACCGCCCTCCGTCGTCGTCGCTTGCCCCTCCTCCGAAACCGAGGGCGGGTTCGCCTCCCAAGAAACTGCCCGACTCCATCCCGCCCAAGACGCCAGCACAGGCTCCCCGGCTATCAAGAGGTCCGCTCCCGTTCCCCGACATCGATCCTGGCAACCCAGCGTTCACCGCCGCCGCCGGCTGCTGGTTCAATCGTTGCTCTCAAGACGCCTCCGCCTCCGGCATCCATGCCTTCCAGAACCCCACGTGCAGCCCCTGTCGCGTCCTCCGCCTCACGTGCAGCCCCGGTCACCGCCACGAGCACTACTGCCACGCCTCCAGCAGTGGCTCCGGGTCGGGCTTCCGTGCCTCCCAGAACCCCACGTGCAGCCCCGGTCACCGCCACGAGCACGACTGCCACGCCTCCAGCAGTGGCTCCGGGTCGGGCTTCCGTGCCTCCCAGAACCCCACGTGCAGCCCCGGTCACCGCCACGAGCACGACTGCAAAGCCTCCAGCAGTGGCTCCGGATCGAGCTTCCGTGCCTCCCAGAACGCCCCGCACCGCCACGAGTTCCACGTCAGTCCCTCCCACAACTTCGAGTCCTCCGCCTCTGTCGTCGTCGAACACCGCCCCCGCCCCTCAATCGGTCTGTTTTCTGTTTACCTCTTGTGGGTTCCTTAAAACCTCTCCTCCAGGATCTACCTCGTCTGGCAATCGGAGACAAAGGAAGTGTTGAAACTCACTCGACAGGCATTTTACGAACGGATCTTTCCCAAGCTGCTGGCAAGTTGGTTCCCGAGCACAAACCATCTGAATCGCGGTCTCATCGTCCCTGTTCATTTTTCGAGACCATGGCTGAGTACCGACTCTCCGGTGCCATCTGTGTTGAGTTGCACAAGGTACTTAACCGGTTGGGACTCACCTTCGGGAAAATCCTGTTTTCGATGACCTGCGGTCAAAGTGCTGATATCGAGAAGACCTACCAGTTCCTGACTTCAAGAGCCTTGATGATTCTTGTGTGTCTGGATTCCGAGGCTGCATTCGGCGTCGACCGTGCCGTCGATGGCCACATGAGGCTGGAAGAGCTTGCCCTCTGGGAACGCACTTTCCCCTTCTACGTCAAGGAGGTTTTCATGACCGTTCCATGTTGGAACTCACTGACTACTACGGAGAACAGTTCCCCAAGGTATTCCAGGCTTGCGAACGTGAATACCTCGCTCTCCGAAGACGAACGGAAGACCTATGACTGGTCGATTCAGTGCCACAAGTTCCGCACCAACACCTGCTACCGCGAGATTCCGGCCCATTGGGACTGTCTCTTCAAGTTCACTGGGAGCGCATAAACAACCCGAGACTTTTTGTCTCTATCTCTCTCCGCCACCTTCTTCCCGCTTTCCATGTGTCCCTGTTTTTTTGAAAAGAGTGGCTATTACCCCCTGGAGCCTAGTCGCATCGAGAAGACCTTCGTTGATCTATTGTTACCAAAACTTTTATCTTGTGCGGAACCCGTCAGCGTGGATCCATTCACCGAGAAGAGCGTGTGCCAGCCGTAGTTCGTCCTACAAGGGGAACAAAACAGAGAGATGGCGTGAGAAATAGTGCTTTCCTTGTGTCTGATTTTGAACTTCCTGGTTTTGAAAAGAGTGGCTGTTACCCCCTGGAGTATCCCGCATGGAAACCGCCAAAATGCAGAGGAAGCACGCAAGTCATGCCATGCTTAGCAGACGGACTCGGTCTCGCCAGGTGATCATTCTCGTCGAGGACGTTCCGAGTCCCTTCCTGAGCCCCTTCCTGAGCCCCTTCCTGAGCCCCTTCCTGAGCCCCTTCCTGAGCCCCTTCCTGAGCCCCTTCCTGAGCCCCTTCCTGAGCCCCTTCCTGAGCCCCTTCCTGAGCCCCTTCCTGAGCCCCTTCCTGAGCCCCTTCCTGAGCCCCTTCCTGAGCCCCTTCCTGAGCCCCTTCCTGAGCCCCTTCCTGAGTCCCTTCCTGAGTCCCTTCCTGAGCCTCTTCCTGAGTCTCTTCCTGAGTCTCTTCCTGAGTCCCTTCCTGAGTCCCTTCCTGAGTCCCTTCCTGAGTCCCTTCCTGAGTCCTTCCTGAGTCCCTTCCTGAGCCCCTTCCTGAGTCCCTTCCTGAGTCCCTTCCTGAGCCCCTTCCTGAGTCCCTTCCTGAGCCCCTTCCTGAGCCCTTCCTGAGCCCCTTCCTGAGCCCCTTCCTGAGCCACTTCCTGAGCCACTTCCTGAGCCCCTTCCCGGCATGACGCCACGACAAGCCCCCCCGCCTACGAAGTCCGCTGCTCCCCGCTCCTCAATCGGTCTGTTTACTGTTTTCCCTGATGTGTTGTGGGTTTCTCATGCCTCTCCTCCAGGACCTACGACTTCTTTCAACCGGAGGACAAGACCGAGGTGCACCTAAGCCGACAGGCTTTTACGAACGGATCTTCCCAAGCTGCTGGCAAGTTGGTTCCCGAACACGAAACATCTGAATCCCGGCCTCATCGTCCCCGTTCACTTTTGAAGCCGTTGACTGAGTACCATTTCTCCGCTCCCATCTGTGTTGAGTTGCACAAGGTACTCACCCGGATGGTTCTCGCTTTCGGTGGCGTCCTTTTTCCTTGACCAGCGGACGCTGTTCTGATACGTCGCAGACCTACAGGGGCCTGTCAGCAAGAGCCTTGCTCATTACCCTGCTCCTTGATTCCGAGGCTGCATTCGACATCGACCACCCCATCGAGGGCCCGATGAGGCTCGATGAGATCGTCCTCTGGGAACGCTCTTACCCCTTCTACCTCAGGGGTTCTTCGTGACCGTTCCCTGTTGGAGCGCACTGACTACTACGGAGAACAGTTCCCCAAGGTATTCCTGGCCTGCGAACGTGAATACCTCTCTCTCTCCGCGGACGAACGGAAGACCTATGACTGGTCGATTCAGTGCCACAAGTTCCGCACCAGCACCTGCTCGCGCGAGCTTCCTACCCTTTGGGACTTCCTCTTAACTGGGCCCCTTCCTCTGCCCGTTCCTGTCCTTGTGGCTGAGCCCGAACCCGTGCCGGAATCCGTGCCCTTCCCGAGAACGTGCCGGTAGCCGATGATGACGAAGATGAATGGTTTGCCGGCGATAAATTCGGATGACGACACTGGCAACAACGACTACAACGCCAACCCCCAAGGGAAGACGAAGACGAAGACGAGTAATGAATCTGGTTCTCTTTTTGATCCGAAATTAGAGGCTCGACGTTTTCTCTCGAAAAAAGGAGGAGGAAGTGCGTCAGGGTGAAGCAAGGTGAAAGTGAAGCAAGGAGGATTTGGGAGGGTCTGTTCATGAAAACCCGCGGGCCCTCACTACAGACAGGCCGAGTGGGGAGGGTCTGTCCACGAAAACCCGGAGGCCAGAGCGTCGGGCTTTTTTCTATAGAAATCTCAATGTCTATAGCGTCCACAGAAACCCTGGAACAGCTCCATTGATCGGACCACTGGCCGGCTCTTTCGGAAAATCGCGGAAAGAGTGAAGAACCCGAGAGCCATGAGGTGCGTGATGGTTATTCCGTACGGACCTGGAATGCCGAACAGAGATGGAATCGGGAGCGGGTTGGATATTATCCGCAAGACGATCACAATGGAAAAGGTCGACGCAATGGTTAGGGAGATTGCGGTGTTTGAAGCGGGGACATTCCAATTCTGGCGGGCGAATTTCTGGAAGGACGGAATTATAGGTGCTGGGAATGCTCCTTGGCCTGTGGGAATTATCATGGTGGAGAATGCCGCTTGTAGAGAAAAGTATCCGGTGGATGGTGTTGTGTTGATTGACTTGTGTCCTGATTTAGCCTACCTCCCCCGAGGGTACTTTACACCCTCCCGCCCAAACCCCTTTGAACAACCTCTTCTCTCCCTTGTTCAGGTCTTTACACACCCTCCCGCCCAAACCCCTTTGAACAACCTCTTCTCTCCCTTGTTCAGTCCTCTGGTATCTTCAAGACATGTCGTATTGGCCAACAGAAAGCTTTCTGAAGAGCTACGTCATTGACTACGCTCTTGGTCGGGCCATCTACAATCCCAGGGTCGAGTCCGACTTTGTCCAGGGCCTTCCTGACATTCATGACCGCCCTTACTCTGACGCCGAGTTGCAGCCCCTGCGCGCGAACACCACTTCTCTCTCCACCGACCCAGGAGCTGGCGGACCTGACCCTGCTCTTCTGGCTGAGGCCTGCCTCCTGTGCCCGATCTCCACGGCGGTGTTGACCCCGCCCCAGCTCACGCGGGTTGTTGACCTCCTTCTGGCCTATCGCGACGTCTTTGGCCCCTTGGACAATCAGGCCGCTGACGTCCCACCCTTTCATGTCGAGCTCCTGGACCCGAAGACTCCCCCAGTCCATGTCCCACCCCGACGGTATTACGGCGACAAGGCCGAGTGCCTGAAGCGGGAGATCAAGGAGATGACCGAGGCCAACATCATCGTACCCTCCTTGGGCCCGTGGACGTTTGGGGTCGTCCTGGCCCCGAAGCCGCCAACTTGGCGCTTCTGTATAGACTTTACTCCCTTGAATCGTTTGATTCGGCTGGACACCTTCCCACTACCGGCCATCCAGGACCTGCTGGCCGGGTTCGCGGGCGCCCGTTTCTTCGCGCATTTTGATCTGGTTCACGGGTACCACCAAGTACCCGTGGACCAGGCCTCGAGGCAGTACTTGTCCTTCACCTGCTCCGAGGGGACCTTCTCTTTCTGCCGTATGCCGTTCGGCATTGCGACTGCCGCCGGCTTCTTCCAGCAGATGATCCAGCAGGTGATGGCCGGCGTGCCTGACGCAGACTTCTATCAACTCTCCCCGGTTGAAGTCTCGGCGTTACACGTTCCCTTTGCTCCGCGTTCCGCCCGTTTCTGGCCATGGAGATCGCAACTGAGCATGACGAGCTCAGTAAGGACGATTCCAACTTTATTATGGATCACGCCGAGATCCTTAGTCGTGACGACCCTATGGTAGAGTATCTTCAAGATGAGTTGGGTCGGCATCTGTGGTCCCCCTCTTCAGCTCCATTGGACAAGCTCTCTCCTTGGATGCGTTTGGAGCTTATGAAGCTCTTCAGTTCATTGGTCGTCAATGAGCACCGGGCCCCACGCTATGAGATCATCGAACGCACGGTGCACATGCTGCTGGAGGACAATCCGAAGAAGCAGCCTGAAGCGATCAGCCAGTTTATTTTCCAACTTCTTGGGGCTTTATTGTTCCAGCAATCGAATGTGCGAACTTTCGACTGCCACGTGCCACAAGAATCATCGCGCGGCTCGTCTGTGGACAAACACCGCACACAGCCAGAACGAGTCCTCCTATCTGTTGGGGAGACTACGTACCGTGGTCCAAAGCAACTTGGAGGTGGAGGTGGAACTCGCCACCCGATCATCGATGGCGATCGTCCAGCGGGGAAGAAGGAGAGCCCGTTCCCCTTCTTCCAGCAATCCGTTTGCCTCTTCCGCTGTCCCAAGAGCACCTCTCACCTTGGCGAATCCATTTGCCAAGCCGGCACCTGTTCCGGCTCCGACTGCGGCTCATGCTCCGGCAACAGCAACAGCACCTGCACCTGCACCTGCACCTGCCCCTGCACCTGCACCTGCACCTGCCCCTGCCCCTGCCCCTACCCATGCCCCTGCCCCTGTTCTGCCTGTTGCTGCCGCTGTTGCCCCGGTTGTTGTCTGTTGCTGCTGGTGTGTCTCCATTGTCTGCTGTGCCTGCTGCGCCCGCTCGTGCTACCTCGACGCCCGACCATGCCGCTTCTGCCGTGCCTCCGAAGATCAGCCACTCCGACCTCTCGCCTGTTGCCAACCGTGGGCATTTGGGAAGGGAGCTACGAGAATGGGGATGGTGGATCAGGGGCCCAGTACGCCTGTCCTACCGAGGTGGTAGGTCATGGTGGATGGGTTCCGCCGCCCCCACAGGCTGGG
Source organism: Paratrimastix pyriformis (assembly GCA_027972325.1). Classification (NCBI taxonomy): domain Eukaryota; phylum Preaxostyla; family Paratrimastigidae; genus Paratrimastix; species Paratrimastix pyriformis. The sequence goes on along the minus strand of JAPMOS010000091.1, from coordinate 120,341 downwards.
TTCGGGAATATTTTTCGTTCTGTCTCTTTTGCATCCTTCGCCCCCCCCCCTTTTTTTGTTCTTCTTGTCCCGTGTCTCAGTGTTGGATCCCTTTGTCCCCCTACTGGCCCCGTTCTTTCTTTTGATGTTCCTTTTGATTGCTCAAGTGTTTGAACGATTCTGTTTCCCGGCGATATTCCAGTCTCTCTCCTTCCCGCCATGCCGTCTGTACGCCTACCCCTGAAGGGGTTTAGGTCGGCATGTTACCCGCCGGTTTCGACCGGATGAACGGATTTTCCTCTGTTTCAGTTTTCTGTGTTTTGCGCGCAGTTACTGGCAGTCGAAATAGTATTACAACAACAACAACAACAACAACATTCTATCAAGACGATGCCGGCCTACACTCCGCCACATTCGACCACTTCATGGACTCCCTGGAGGCCTTTCTGTCCGCTTGCCGGGACAAGCACCTCCGCGTCAAGGGCCCGAAGAGCGAGATCTGCCCCCCGGCCCTCAAGTTTTTGGGGATGATTGTCGATGGCCAGGGCTACCATGTGGACCCGGACCGGATCAAGGCCCTGGTGGAGATGCGGCCCCCCTCCTCCCGCGAGCTCCTCAGGTCCTATTTGGGCATGGCCGGCTACTTGTCGCATTTTGTCCCCAACTACTCCACTGTCGCGGCCCCCCTCTGGACCCTCCTCAACGACAAGAAGGCCCCATTCATCTGGAGCGACCAGTGTCAAGCGGCTTTTGACGGCATCCAGGCGGCATTGGCCCGACCCACCACTCTCTTTCACCGCGACCCGACACTCCCACTTTTTCTCTCAACGGACGCCTCTGCCGATGGCGTCGCCCCCGCATGCGCGCTGCTCACGCTCCCCGAGGACTTCGACCCGGACGTCAATGACCTCAGGCCCTACCTCGAGCTCCAGGGCGAACCGGGCCCGGACGGTATCATCATCCTGACCCAGCCCCCGGAATCGGGCGTCCTCCAGCGTCTCTTCGCCCTGGCCCACAACCACCCATTGGCCGGTCACGTGGCCGCGGCCCGCACCCTGGAGCGGATCGCGAGACTTGTCACCTGGCCGGGTATGCGGCAACAGATCTCGGACTTGTGCTCCACTTGCGCCCTCTGCCAGAAGGCCAAAGCCCGGCCTTCCCGCGCCCCTGAGCTTGGCACCACTGTCGTCGCGCGCCCATACCAAGCCGTCTATCTGGATCACCTGGGCCCATTGCCCCCGGCTGGCGACCGCCTTCTTCATGTCCTCGTCATGATCGACAGGTTCTCGAGGTGGGTTGAGGCTGTTGCGGTGCCCAGCGTGGATGCGCGGACCACAACCGACGCCTTCTTTCGACAATGGATCTGCCGACACGGCCCACCTGAGACCATCGTGTCCGATGGCGGCACTGCCTTCACCAACGCAACGCTCGCGGCAGTCTGCCAGGCTCTGGGGGTGGACCACCACGTGAATGTCAGCCACCACCCCCAGAGCCATGGCGTTATTGAGAGGCTCAACAGGACCCTCCTCTCCACCCTGCGGATCCTGGTGGCTTCACCTGGCGAGACGAGAACCTGGGCCGACCTCCTCCCATCAGCTCGAGACGACGCTCCACCATCTCATTCTCGCCACTCTTCGGCATCCTCAACTGACGACTCGTCTGACCCTCCAACTTCGCCAGAACGTTTTCCTACGCGTACCCATCAACGTGGTGGGGACCGGGACGTGTCCATTCCCGGTCTCACTCATCATCTGATTCATCGGCGACGAGGCGCAACAAGACTCCCCGCTCCCGCGTCCGTTCACGCTCACCGAAGCACGCGGATGCAAGGGGTTCGCCTCGCCCCTCGCCCAAGAAGGCTGCGCGTACGGAGGCGACCTCCACACCTGCCCGGGAGGTGACGCCGCCCCGCCTCCGCCCCCTGCCGCCTCGGTGCCGGCCCCTGGTCCGGTCCAGACTGAGCAGGGGAAGCCGCTCTGCAGTCCGCCTTGGGTCTCGCCCAGGCGGGATGGAAGGCGATCAAGGGGCCGTTTGCGCGGGCAGCCCCGCTCCGACCAAGCCGGCTGCGGCCAAGTCGAGTGTTCTGGCGCCCCTCCACCACCTCCTCCCACTTCTCGCCCTTCTGACCCTCCTTCACGTCCATCTGCTCCTCCTCTTCCCTCTGCCTCCCCAATCTCGTGTGCCGATCTTGGCGTCCGTGTGGTGCGTGCCGGGCGTCCTCCTTTCCAACCCCGGATGGACCGGCGGTGAGAGACTTCTTGTGGTTGCGCGCGAGCACTGTCTATGTGTGCTACACCCACGCACGATGGTATGTCGGGAGTAAACCTCCCCGTTCAGGCCTTTTAAAATTGCAGTTTTAAAGCCGTGGTTAGGTTGATAGGTGGGTGGGTTGGTTGGTTGGTTGGTTGGTTGGTTGGTTGGTTGGTTGGTTGGTCGGTTGGTTGGTTGGTTGGTTGGTTGGTTGGTTGGTCGGAATATTTTGCAGTTTCCCGTTTGCCGGAATATTTTGCGGTTTCCCCGTTGGCCCGCGCGTAGCGAGCGATCTCTCGCGAGCGGGGTCGGGGCCATCCAACCCGCCGCAGCGCCGCAGTTGCCCCCAATCATTGCCGAACCCAGGAAAGCCCCCCCCGCCCGTTTGGAAAAGCAGCAGAATCGGGAATTCCGAAATTGCGCAAAGACAAGAATCCTCTAGATATATATTAGTCAGGGCACCTGAAGGAATAGCAAGTGGCACACCCCCGGCGTAACGTCCGAGACCCCCTAAGTACGCTATCCGGGGCACCCGGAACTGGCACTTTTTCGCAAGTGTGCCAGTTGCTTTTTAGGGCAAGTGGCACAACCCCGGCGTAACGTGGGAGGGTACCCTGGGACATTTGGGAAGCAAGTGGCACACGCGCGAAAGAGAAGAGGGGCAAGTGGCACACGGAGATAGGGGCCCGGGAACGCTTGGGAGCAAGTGGCACAACGAGGCGGCGAAGTCGAGGGCAAGTGGCACAACGAGAGAAAGGGGCCAAGAGCGTGTTCTTGCTGAGAGAATGACCAGTTCGGCGGTTCATCGCATCAGCAAAAAGAGGGAGTGGTTCATGCGGTCGGCGACGAGGCCTGCTCTGTTCGATTCAACTTGATCCGGAGGACTAGCTTCTCGGCAAGCGGCTTTGCCTCTTCGATTGTTTTCTCGAGCACCTGCGCTAATGCCGCCACCAGTTCATCTTCCACGTCCACCGTTATATACTTCTCGCTCTTTCCGGCTTCTGCCTTGCGCATGGCGTTGTACTTGACTCGATATTCGACCTTACGCTTCGCTGGATCCGTCTCTGTGAGGTCAATATGCCGTCGCCGATAGCATCGGGGCTGTTCCCTCGGTTTGGGCAACGGCTCGACGGGTTCTTCTTGCGGAATTGGGCTTTCCATTTGCTTTGTTTTGGGAAAGGAGAATTATTTCGATTTTCGGGATCTCGGAAAATGCAAAAATCTCTCGGCACCAAAAGAATGGCTCAAGTCGAAGGTGTTCAGTGGCTGAATCAGACCAAGATGGTGGCACGCGTTCAGGAGCTTACTGGTGGCGTTGTAAAGTCCATTCGCATCACAGCAGACGGTGAGTTCAAGAATGAGAAGATCAAGTATGCGGCTGAGTTCATCAATCCGCAGGGTGATATCATTCACAAGGGTGTCTGCGCGAAGCGACAGTTTCATGACGCCAACGGGAAAGAGAAGACCTACTTCAAGTTCGCGCCTCCAGTTCTGAAGGTAGATGTTGAGGTGATCGAATGAGCAGCGATGCTTTCTTTTTTGCTTACGAGATTGAGCGCAGGTGGAACTGGCCATTGCTGACCTCCCCGATGCGGTTGTAGATGAACAGGACGTGAAGCCGCATCTGCGCCGTGGTTGCGTTCTTGAGAGTGATGTGCAGGATGGGCTGAGAGCTGCTGGTCGCGGCACGGAAGACGCCCAAGTTAACGTCGTGCTCCCATGTCTCCTCGTACGGGAATGAGAGCGTGTAGACGCGCTTAGGCTGTCGCTCGTAGCCCATTCCGAGGTTGGCATTCATGTTGACGTAGTCGCCATATTCAGTGGGGTCGGTTTCGAGGTTGGGGATATCGCGGCCGTTCGCAGTGAGGTACCACGACTGCACTTCCGCACGGTTGGCTTCGGTGTAGGGGTCGTACGCAGTGCTGTTGCCGTAATCGGGAGTGATCATGAACATGATGCCGCTGAGCACGCTATCCACCGTCAAGGGCTCCGAGATCACAGTCGTGCCTGTTGGAATGATCTTGTCCCAGCTGCTGAACGTTTCGAGGAACATGCGCTGCGGGTTGTTGACTGCCTGGAGCTCATCGAGTTGCTTTTCGGGGAAGCGTGGATGCACGGCATAGATAGTTGTGCTGCCGAATGATGGCGCAGGTGCAGTTGAGACCGTCCCGCCGCCTGCATTGATCACACGAGAGTAAGGGGCGTAGTCGATTTGATACTGTGGCTTCCCGTTGAGGTGGTTAGCGATGAGGAAGTTTTCCACGCGATAGAATGGTGCCACGTGATAGAGCGGGATGTTGAGCTGCGTCGGTGCGGTAAGCGCGCTTTGGAGGTCTGCGCCAGCGGTACCAATCTTCCACATCTCAAATATCTTGCTGCGCTCTTGAGGTGTCGCGCGGCATCCGATCATGTACATCCCGAGAGCAGAGACGTCAGCCAGCTGCTCGCCGTTCGTGAGGAACTGGACGCGCTGAAGGAGTGAGAGGGCGTAACCGTTGTTGTAGGCAGGGTTGGTGCCGCCGGTCACCGTGACTATGTTGAGCGTGGTGTTGATGACGTCGTTGGTGGTGGCGATCACTGAAGTCGGCGATTCCACGCTGTACACCGTGTTTTGAGCGCTGTACGTCGCGGGGTTGCTGGACGATAGATTCTGTCGATGCGGCCACTTGGGCTGGAGGACGAGCAGCTTGCTGAAGGGCGCACAGATGTTTTCCCACGAAGCGTTGTTGGCGACGATCCGGTCAAGGGCGTTATCCCTGTCCTTTACGTCGTTGCGAAGAGAGTTGAGCACGTCACCCATTATGAGATGTGTTTTGAAGCTCCAAAGAAAATGTGAACGCGGTGATGCCTAAAACTCGCCCCTTTTACAGACAGTGATCAAGCACGAATGAGTTGTCGTTCTCCACACCGGAATACGTTTCGAAGACGAGACAGATGGAGTGAATGGTGTCGGTTGTGGGCTGACGGGTCACTGGATCGAGGACACGAACATGCGCACGCGCGATTGGCGACAAGTAGTAACCGAGATACCAATTCTCATCGTCGGCTCCACTCTTCCTGTACACGTTCATCGTGCGCGTTCTGTTGAATTGGAAATCAATCTCGAGGATGTAGAACCCGTAAGTAGACTCGGCGCTGATGTACGAACGGCTAAGTGTGCGGTGCTGTTTCATGGCGCCTTCCGAAAGTTGGATGTCGAACTCGTTGCTGGTGGCGGTGATTGCCTGCTGCCCGTAGTTTGCGTCACTGAACATTTAGAAGCGTCAAAACTTTATCGCTTCTTGACCATCGTATAACCGACAAGAACGACAACGCCAAGGCCCGCGGCCGCGATGAGTGGCCCGGTTAGCGATTTGAAGATCGCCGCCAGATCGAAGCCGGTCGTGTCCTGTTTCGCTTTCTCATCTCCCTTCGTCGCTTGGTCGCCGATTACGTCACGGAAACGTTCCTCCAGCGCGTGAGTGAGGTCCTCGTTATAGCCCTTGTTTCCGATTGCGATGGTGCGGATGTCGATGCTTCCCACGTCGTGGAAGGCCACCGTATTCTTCTGCGTGACGTCGCGACGGACGGAGGTGATGATGTTGTCGACGTCTTTGATGCTTACCTGAGTCTTGAGTCGGTTGATGAAGGATTGGTTGCCTGAGCTGAGCGCGCCGATGCCGCTTGTCCGTTGTGCCGCTTCGAGAAGGTCCTTGACGTCTTGCGAGAGATGAAGGCGATCAGCTTCCTGTTGGCAAAGGTCGAGTGAAGTGGTGATGGTGAGATCGTTCTTCAGCTGCATGGAATCGATCCGCACAGAGTCGACGTGATAGATGACGAGTTGGTTGAGTTGCGCCGTCTGTTCGCTGATGAGGCGCTGCAGATTGGTGTACTGCTCCTTGGTCATGTTCTGCTCCAAGGTGTTTTGCACCTGCTGATACGACACTGAGCCGCCCATTTCGGCAGCGATAAAAACGTTTCAATTAAGCTGAGGTTGAAGCTGAGATCTTTTTCTGTCGCCGTAAACAGATTGATGTCGCAGATCACAAACGCTGCAGTTGTTGGGGCAGGGACGGGAGTGGGCGTGTATCTCGTCACGAAGTACGTTCAACACATGATGCCGAATTCTCAGGTGGCGCTCTGGACGGGCGTGGCTGCCGGATCGTCGTATCTTCTCATCGATCGCTATCTTCGCACGCATATTCCGATGCCGGTTTCTGGCGGCGCAACTCCAGGAGGCGGTTCGATGTCGCTCGGCACTCCGTTCAATCTCAAAGTCACTGCGTATAACGACATGAAGCAACAGTTCTACTTCTACCGCGAGTCCGGCGATGCGGCTGCCTTCATCTCAAAGCTTGCTGCACGTGCATTCATCGCTAAGTTCATCTACAACGGCAAGACGTATGCTGTCGTGCGCAGCGATGGCGCTTTTGGCAACGGACCCACGTCGGTCTACAGGATTGGCGTGCGCGAGCAGAATGGACACGACGCGAGCCTGTTCGATATCTTCGGTGCGAACTACGAGGGCAAGACCTTTACCATCTACGTCCTGTAAAGTTGCCGCTTTTTCTCAGTCAGTGCGTGCTCAGTTTTTTGTTTGCGACAAAAGCAGCTCAATAAACATGTCGTCGACTCACAACGATATCAGCACTCCCGCAGTAATTGGTGCCGGCACGGCTGGACTCGTCTGGACCGCGAACAAATTCGTTCTCGGCCGCCCCACGAACGCAACGGATCTCTTTATCGCCGGTATCATGGCCGGCGGACTCGCATTCATGGCCCCTACGATCGTCAACAAGCTTGGTCTAAACTAAGGTCGTCATCGGACTCATTTTTTGCTGGTGCCTTGAACACGGTATACGCGGTGCGTTCGGCCCGCTTGTTCACGATGATACACTTGTGGTCTCCCGTGTAGTTGCTGATGATATACTGGACACTGGGCTTCCAGTGCGCCCAGGCAAAGCACCCGGCCGCGAAATAGTCGAGTGCGGTTTTGGATTCATGCTTGAACAGGATGTGGTAGTCCACCGTCTCTCGCATCACCTTGTTCACTTCGTTGACGTATTGTGTCGTGAGGATCAGACTCATGTTGAGGTGACGATAATTTGTGGAGAGAGACTTCAACGCCCCCAGATGGTGCTGCTCCCCACCTGGCGAGATAATATCATCGCAGATAATGAGAGTCCGCGGAAGGATGCGCTCGACAGGAACCCTGCTCCCGATATACTTGGCGACGTTTGCGTTTGCGGTCTCGATCATGTGTTTGAGAAGGTTTCGTGAGGCAGGCGAATCAAACCCCGGCATCACATGGTGGCGATCAATACCAACTTCGTCATAGTATCCTATCGCGTCACTGGAGATGCTGAAAACATATACAAGGTCATAACGGCTAGCGATCGTGCTCAAGAGCCAACGGAGGAGATAACTTTTCCCACTTCGCGGGCTTCCGTAGATCAGACAAGTGAATGGCTCGCTTGTGAGCGCGTCCCAGTCAAAGTCCTGGTTCCTATCAAGAAACTCGGCTTCGTCGGCAGCAATCCTCGGAGTCAGTTGACTCATTTAGGCCCGTAAAGAAATCGCAACATTTTCTGGCCCCCCGCAGACGAGAGCTTTTGTTCCTCCGGATAAAATGGCCTTCCAGTGCCCAAAGTGCGACAAGACATACAAGTCACAAGGATCTCTGAGTCGCCACATGAACACGAAGCACGAAGATCCGCCCGTGCCGCTTGCAGAAGAAAAAAGAGACTGTTGGTGAGAAGAAGGAACAAGAAGATGCCCCAGACTGTCCAGATGATGATATTCCCGAAGACTTTGAGGATGTTGCGCCAGAAGACGGTGATGGCAACGAAGATGATGAGTTCTTCCGGAAGGTGAGGGAATCCGTTGCCGACGAAATGTCGCATCCGCCCGACATTGATGAGCCCATCAAGTCCAAGCGTCAAAAGCGGCAGCGACGCCCCTTGATGCTCCACCACCAGCGACATCCGTACCGATCGTGGAAAAATTGAGGCGAAGAGGTATGCTGACGACGTCGTAACATCCGACGTTGCGGGGTCAAGCCATCCGCAGGCCATAGCTTCCATGCGGGAGCGCGCGGCGAAAGAGCACCTCGTCGCTGGCCTCGCTAAGAAGCTCGGGGTGAAGGACATCTTGGAGGCGGACCTGCGGGGCCTTTCCGACGAAGAACTCGAGAGCTATCACTCGGACCTACGAGGGAAAGTGGATCAGAAACTTGTTGATGCGTTGACTCACTCAGACGTGATGACGGACACATACATTGCGGGGGTGAGTGGATTGGCCATCGCAGGTGGCCGTCTTATGAAGCGCGACACCACTCCCGTGAAAGCCCAACTCGATGCGAACAAGCCCGCCATTTCTGATGCGATCAAGGACTGGATGCGTGAGAACCCGGAGTTTGCATCAAATCTTACCCCAGCAACCCGCCTTCTTGCCGTGACGATGGTATCTGTTGTCGCAGGTGTGATGCAGTCTGCCCCTCTGGACGTCTCTAAAAAAGGTGGCTCACCGGACTCCTCCCAAGCGACATCGTCTTCATCTTCAACTGCACCCTCCGCGCCGTCGTCATCTACAGACGCGTCAGATCCCTTTGCCAAAGTGCCGTTCGTGCACCATTAAACATGCTTCGCAGCTGTAAAGCTTTTTTATGCTGCCGAAATGGACAGGCCTATCGCCGAAGACTTCAACGAAGAGTGGAGCAAACAGATACGTGAGCATGGCTGGGATTGGATGACCGCAGAAGAGAAGCTTGGCCACCGCATCTCACTCAACTTATATCGTCAACTCGCGACAGGGAAGCGCGACTCCATGACGAATCCCGAAGCTGTTGCCGTTCTCGCGATGATGGAGACGTCTTTTCGTGAATACACTAGGGCTATGGCTGAGTATCGCGAGGCGCAAGCGCAGTGGTCCGCCAACGAGGCCCATCTCAACGAAGGAATTGAGAGCTTCCAGTACGCGTTCAGTCGCAACAAGGCAGTCGAAGTACCGAAGGGTGCGGATCGCACGCTTGAGCGTTACAACCGCTACAATGAGTTGGAGTTCCTGATGTACGGCACGCAGCCTTCCCGTATCGGATCACGTTTCTGGACCACGGTGGACGTCAATGCATGGTTCATGACGTTTTATCAGTACCCCAACAACGCCGCAATTGTACGCTTCTACAGCGAGCTGGCCGCGCATCAATCGCCACCCGTCAAGCCAGAGCCCATCAGCTTTGGTAACGTCTTCTTCAACACGCAAACGATCGATGTGAGCATTGTAGGAAACGGTTCTGTGAGTATAGGCACGATGCAGCTCATCAACGCCAGCGACTCCATGTTCCAAGTTCAGACGCTCGCCACTATGACGGCGCAAGAGCGTGCAGTGGCCAGTGAGACGGCGCGATACTACACGGCGCTACGTCACATTGCGGAAGTGCAGAATGATCATCGCATGTCGCTCCAGGCTGAGGCCAAGACGATTGCTCAACGGACGGCGGAGCTGCGTCAGATGAAGGCAACCTACTCGCTGCTGTCCGATTTGGGTTCTGTTGAAAAGCGCTACCGCATGACGCTTCCCGAGTATGGCCGCGAGATCAAGTTCATTTCGGAGACGGAGGCATCGCAGCGTGACCTGGAGCGAATTATGTTGCATCTTCATGAGAGCATCGCATACGACAGCGCGCAGCTGACTGAGAGCGTCAAGGCATTCGAGACGCGCAAGACGCAGTTTGACCAGATGATTAACTCGCAACTCACAACCGAAAACACGTACCATTACGAAGCGCTGCGACGTATCTCAAGCGAACCCACTCCGGCGCCTGCTCCCGTACCTGTTATCACGCCTGTCGTCGACCCACCTGCACCAGGACACACTTTCAACAAGCCTCTCATTGCTTCCGTCGCCACCGTACTCGGCTTGCTGATGATCGCGTAAACGGCACAGTGTCGCGAAGCCACCTATTTTTTGTCGTCGCTAAATGGCTGACTCAAGCACTAGTATTCAAGCTGCGCAGCTCGTTCTCTGTCCTGGAGCATCATCTGCGCAAATCACAACCAGTAGCAACAACCCGGTCAAGTTTCCATCTGGGGCTATCGTGTCATCGCTTTCCGTTACGGGCGCGTCGGACTTTGTGGGCGATGTTGTATTTCATGGCAACGTCGCGCTCTCACAAGCACCAACAATGGACCTCAAGCTGCGGCAACTCACTGACGTCTCAATCGCTGCAGACGACACCACTGATAAACGGCTGATGCGTTACGACACGGTCTTGGGGAAATGGGTGGCGGATATCACGTACAACGAAGCGGCCTCGTCGGGCACGGTCGTGAAGCGGACGGCAAACGGGACAATCAACGCGGCGGTGATCAATGCGTCGGGATCGCTTGTTGCGGACACGGTTTCTGAACGTACGGCCGACCATGGCGTGAGTGTGGATGGCGTGACGATGCGTGATGGGATGGTGAATGCAACAAAGCTCGTGACTGCTACCGTGGAGACAGCAACGCCTTCTCTTACTGACCTGAACTTGAACGGCGTTACAGTGCGCGGAGGCAACCTCACTGCGCAAACTCTGAGACTCAGCGGGCTTGCTTCGGGAGACGTTTATAGCACGAATGGCGCCATCACTGTTGTGGCTAATCGCGATCGCACCGGCTTCGAGTCGTTCGGCAACACGCCAGGTTATGCATTCGACGCGTCTTATCACCTCGCCGTTGAGAGCGGTACAGGATGGGTTGCCGGGAAGCGTTTCGCGTGGACTCCTGCCGTACTGAACACTGACACGACACTCGGTACTCCCACGCATCTCACAGTTGGAGGTGATGGGGCTCTCGCGATTACGGGTGATGATTCTGATTCGATATGGACGGGCAGCGTCGTGCTGCTCACCTTCCTACACACGGCGGCGCGGAGCTACGTGACGAACGACTATCTCACGACGGTTGATACGAGCCCTCTCTGCATGACCGCGCTAGATCACGCCGTAGGGACGACGCTCTCACCCGACTTCGCAGCCACGCTAACGGGAACGCAACTCGCGCTCTCGCCGTATACCCTTTCGTACCGCGGCATCACAATCAAGTCTGCGGCAATCACTAACGTTACCGAGATCCACAACTTTGCGTTCACCGGCGGTGTTTGGAGCGTGCCGCAGATTAGCACCAGCATCATTGCGCGGACGAGCTCAGGCGCGCAAAGCATAAACTACAGCGTACACCTACTCGGGTTGATGCCCTGCGCGGCGGGCCCAATCGTCGTAGATATTTTGAGTCCTAACACGTTCACTTCAGCGCCCGAAGCGGCCATCTCCATTGATAACCGGGCGACAAGCATCCAGTTCGTTGGGTCGCTTGCCATGCTTCACGTCGTGCCGTTCATGTGGGTCATCCTTCAGAATGCGACGAGCGTAGTGGCCTCAACCTATCCAATCCGTCCACCGAGTGCTCCGACGCGCGAGAAGCTGGTCCTCACGATGAACGATCTCAGCGATTCCATGTTCAGCATCAATGGTGGCATCGGCAAGATATTCCGGCCTGATGCGACGCGCGCCCTCGTGATTAACTCCATCGCGTCCGAGTCCTACACCACAATGAGCAGCGCACTCAAGCTCACGTACGGTGGCTACACGACAGGGTTTGTATCGCGTGCGGCAGATGGAGTACTCAGCATGACCACAGGATCGGCGACGGCAACCAACTCGAGCGTCGTGTTGCGTGATGCGACTGGTGCGAGCGCCTTCACCACACTCTCAACCAGCGGCGCGGCGACGATCGGTGGTGTCCTCACTGTTCCCTCAGTTGCGTCGGCGGGAAACCTCAAGTTGCTTCTGAGCGGTTCGAACACAACGTGCGGCGTGTATTGGGGTGGCTCAACTGCGGGATCTGGTCTTGATGGTGTGGGCACTCCGCCGTCATGCACTGCACTCGCACTCACTGGCAACTGTTTACGTCTCAAGACAGGCACCTCAACGGCCGGAACGGGTCTCATCGTCGAGGATAACAGCGGCGCCGTTAACTTTGCCGTGAATACATCCGGCGCGTCATACTCCCGTGGGAATCACATCCTTGGTGGGTCGCTCACCGTTGGCGGAACGACCTCCGCGAGCTTGCTGGGTACTGACTCAACGGGTCTTGTCGTTGCCCGCACTGCTTCGATCAACTCGGCGATAAATACCTATGCCCTCCGCGCTGGTGACGGGTCGTGTGGCTTCCACAAAGTTACTGGACCTGTTGGAAGCACGTTGCGGCTGGTGATGAACGGCACAGACCCAAACTGGGGGATGTATTACTCAGCTGTTGGCGCTACCGCACTGAACACTAACATCTATGCGCCCGGTTGCAGCCCGATTGGTTTGACTGGCCCAGCAATCCATCTGAGCACATACAACGCTGACTCGGCGGGGTTCGTTTACGAGTCGACAAGCGGAACATCTGGAACGACAGCAGTGCCGCAGTTCGCGGTGAACGCGCTCACGGGCAACACGTACGTGAACGGCACTCTCACCGTCAACGGGGCTGAGATGCGCATTGGTTCCGGTGCAGCTGCTTCTGTCGCGAACACGAATGCCCTCACCATGCAATCCGACCAGAACGTAGTTGTGATCTCTGCCGATGTATCAGGCGCGATATACGCAGCCAACTCGAGCAACCCCAGCATCTTCTTACGCGCTGAGGGCGTCGACGTTATCAAGCTCAACAAGACCAAGTTCTACTCACTGGTCGCACGCCAGACAACACTGGATACGGATGGCCTGGACCTCCGCATCGACAACGACGGGAAGATTGGCCTGCCTGCGTCCGCTGCAAAGTACAAGACCGATATCGTCAACATGGAAGACACGTCCTCGTTATATCGGCTGCGGCCGGTTAACTTCCGGTACAGGAGCGACCCATCCGGCGCGAAGTGTTATGGTTTGATTGCCGATGAAGCCGTTACCGTGTGTCCCGATCTCGTACGTATGAAGGACGGCGAAGTGGAGGGCCTTTACGATCACAAGTTGCCGTTCATGCTGCTGAACGAGATCCAGAAACAGCACGCCACCATCGTCTCACTCCAAGCTCAAGTTGATGACCTGCGCTCCGGCATGGCGGCGCTGCTTGAGGTGGTGAAGGCGAAGCTGCAGTAAAGCGTGCCATTTTTCGGTTGCTCTCGCAGGTGTCTATTTTTTCCAAGTCGAAATGGCTGCACCAACACAAGCAATCTCTGCTCAAGTCAAAGCACTCCAAGCAGATCTTCAGGCGCGTTCCGCTGCTGCGACGGTGATGGAACCAGTGAACGTGCCACCTCCTCCCACGCTTGCCGTCGATCCGGCCGGCGTTCCCAATCCACCCGTGGAACCCACAGACGAGATCGTGGAGATTGAGTTTGCGGACAAGGTGAAGCGCAACATCAAGGCTTCGTGGCAACGTCAAGTACCGCTTCTCGCGTCGAGCAAGATCATGAGGAGCTCACTCAAGTTTGACCGTTACATCTTCCCCCTTCTGAACGGCGACACGTTGCGCTGGAGTGAGGACGTGGACACAAAGCGCGAGCTCGGCGAGATGGTAGAAGAGCTGCGCTGCTACGGAATGGCGCTTTCCGAAGAGCAACTCCAGTCGGTCTCGGACGGCAGCGGCTTCACGCGCCAGATCAACAAGGTGCGCGACTATATCAACTCTCATGAGACCGCATGCTTCAACCGATCGTACCGAAACGCAACGACGCAGTTTGCCGCGCAATGGGACAAGTACGTCGCCGTCCTTGGCGCGAAGCTCCAATGCGAGAAGATGGAATCGCTCAAGTTCACGCTGCTCCGTGATACGGTGGTGTCGAAGGATATCTACAGCCTGCTTGATCTCAACCTCAAGTATCGCAACGTCGTATATGAGTTCTTCGACTGGTTTGATGCGTTTGTGATCAGAGGCGACAGGGAAGGACTGGTGCGGCGTACTGTGGATGTCGCGCTGAACATCGATATGAGTGTGTTGAATGGCGCCTCTGATGTGATGTCGATCGTGAACACCGTCTTGACGAGCTTCAAAGGGTCAAGCATCAACAAGGAGACGATCATCGCCAAGCTCGCAAGCATTGCGCAAGTCAGTGAGCTTCGTGGACAGGGTGAGACATCGGCCTAAACCCGCGACGGGTAAAACTGACCAGTTTTGGCGCCCAAGTGCGTGCTGATTTTTTCGCGACACCAAAACACGAATGCTAAGATCACTCACCGGAGCGGTTCTTTATCAGCCGCCGAAGCCGAAAATTGTTGGCGCTGGTGGCCGGAAGGTCAAACCGTCCAGGTTCAATCCTCTCGATCTGGCGGCTCCAAAGCGGCCTCAGGGGAATCGGACTCATCATGATGGAGGCGCGTACGGCCGTGTCGTAGCGGCATCGAAGCGGTTTGATACCGCAGCAAGGCTTTACTATCAAGCAGCTTGGACTCCCGATCAGGAAGTGACTCGCAGGGAGGTCGAGCGAGAACTGATTGCCCGAACAATGGCCTTGGCCCGTGCTCAAAAACGAGCAGAAGCTCCCCCGCGGTACCCGCCAGAAGTACGGCAGCAGATGAGCGCGGCATACCATCGCGTCTATGATTCCACCAAAGATAAAGCGGCTGCCATGCGGGCGATGCAAGAAATTTCCCGAGCGTATTGGACAGCCCAGCGCCACGGAATGGAGCCCGACGCGTACCGCAAATACAGGGCCGAGGAGCGGAAGAGAGCCAAGCAAGCCGAACGGGCAAAGACTGCACCTCTTCGGGCTCAACGCTCTGCCGCTCTTCGGGCATACGATGCACAGGTCGACCAACTGAAGAAGCGCTACAGTGAACTCTACAGTCAGCCTGGCAAGACGGATATCGAGAAGAGGGCAATCTACAAGGAGTATATGGAGCGACGGAAAGCTATAGGACCAAACCCTCGAGCCAGGCGTCCCACTACGGTCCAGAATTACCTTCGGGGTACATACTCCCAGTACACCAGCGGAGACAAGCAGAAGTTCGCCCAGAACGCTCTGGATGAAGAGGCGATGCTTGCGGCCCAATACGGTGCCGCGCTCAGAGCGCAGCCGGCTCGCACTGTGGTTGTAGGGGATGCGACGGCGACGCCCTCGCGGTCTTCTTGGCCTTCCCTTCTTTCTGTTGGGCCGGCGCCATCTGTCGCGAATTTGCCCATTATTCGCGCCGATGACTGGGAAGAACTAGCATCTCTTCCGGCGGCACCGGGACGCGCCAGGCGAGCAATGCCCCGGCTGGTAACTCCACCTCCGCCCCCAATCCCTCCTATACCGATGGCCCCGCCAAGGCCACGATACACTTACAAGGGACGGAATATCGATCTCGATGATGACTAAAAACGTCTCCAAGATTTGCCAATTTTTGTGGTTGGCAAATTCGAAATTTATCTAACCAACCAAAACACAAACCACAATGGAGCCTCAAATCAATCTCTCGCAGATCTCGAAGGCCGCGATCCGTAAGCTGCAGAAGTATCTCAAGACGGTTGGCTACCCTATTCCGACGATGGCCAGCAACGGAGATCTCGCACTCAAGGCGATCAGCAAATCGGGAATCCAATGGGACTGGTCTCTTATCAAGGCTTCGGATGGGATCACACTCGCGTCGTTCACCACCAACACAGCGATCGACGACTTTTTGGCCAGGGCGAATCAAGGTGACCCAGCGGCCCAGGAAACGCTTTCTCATCTCCCGCCGCCATTGAACCGAGAAGTTGCGCCGATTGCTCCCCGCAGCCAGAACGGCCGGTCCTGCCGCCGATTCCAGCCCCGATCCCAGCCCCGATTCCAGAACTTCCCGTCGTTACTGCCCCGCCGGCGGTACAGGTCGTGGAACCCGAGCAAGTAGTACCAGACGCGGTTGTTCCTGAGCCAGAAGTGCCACGTCCAGTGGAGATTACGGTGGAGAGGGAACTGACGCCATTGGAGAAGCTCACTGAGACAATCGCAACAATGTCCACGGAAATGCGCGAAATGCGGGAAGAGATGAGAATGATGTACGAAAATATTATTGATCGAATTGGGTATTTCAGGTTGCCCCAGCGGCTGCTAACTTAGAAGAGCCAGACGAGGAAACGGAAGAAGAACAAGAAGATCTTGAAGCCGTGCCAGAGGATGACGCAGAAGACCCGGCAACGACAATTGTCGAGAACGAAGAAACAAAACGCCTGCTCGGAGATTGGACCAGAAACGTTTCGCCTTCAATCAGAACGGCGAACTCATATGTTTGCGCTGCGGATGGGCCTCGAAGGGCGTCACCTGGAAAAGCGGAGTCAAGTCTGTGAGAACCGGATGCTCGCCATTCAAGCAGCCATCCCGAGCCGCAACTCGTTGGCAGTGTTATGCACGATGACGAAGGGCCGGAAGACGTTTCGCCACACGGAATCAGACAGATCAACAAGGTGGTTGCGTCTGCCGAAATTGTGGCTGCCCGTCCGGGATCAAGTACCAAGATACCACACGCGAGATGTACCTCACCAACGTGAGGCGAGTGCTCTCGAGATTGCCAAAAGAGTATCGGACGAAGGAATTCTTCAAGGCAACGGATCAGGTGCGCGCAGCCATCGTCGCGAAGGACCTTTCCAGGTCAACTCAAAGCAGTCTGGCCGCGGCCGTCAACGGGTGGGTCCAGAACTTTGATGGGCGGGTGTCGGAGATGAGGAAGTACAAAGAATTTTACGGCAGGCTCCTATCCGAGCTCAAGGACACCGGAGTTGCGCCAGGAACGCTGACCGCGAAACAAATGGCCCACTGGGTCAGATACGAAGAGTTGGTGAAAGCAGCAAGAGATTGAAGCAGTATCAGGAGGAACTCGCTAAGCCGGTGAACGCGCCGCTCAAGCAGTTGCTCGATGACCCAAACAACGTTGACTTTGATCACGCGCCGCCGCGTATCGGGGATCGAATGAAGAACGCAACAAAATATGCCTTGACAACCGCGCTGTACGTCTTGCTCCCGCCTCTTCGCGACAAGGATACATTCATGCTCGACAAACACCCGCCCGCAGACGGATCTACGAGGGTAAATTGGATTGACTGGAATAAGCATTTGATGGTGCGCAATGTGTACAAGACAGCTGGTAGGTATAAGACAACGGAGATTGCGTTACCGACACAACTTTACGAGCTCTTCCGTGCACAGGCGCACGTAACCGGAAATTCGACAGACATTCTCATACCAAGTCCGCGGGGGAAGAGATACACAACGCAGTTTGGCCTCCTGATTGAAAGCGCGTTCGGTCTTGCGGGCTTGAATATTGATACAATCCGTTTGGTGTTTGCGACCACATTCGGCGAAGAGTTCCGGCACAACCACGATCTCTACTGAGATCTCACGGATTATGGGACATGGGACAGAAATGCACGAGTCGCACTATATCAAGCGAAGCTATATTGACGAAGGTGGCGCTGTTGTTGACCTTCCGGCAGAATTCTTCCGGCAAAACCAAACTGAACTCGCGCCGTGGCGCGAAGCCATGGGCGAGGCTCAAGAGGTGCAGCGCAGACTCACTCAAGCAGCTCCACCCTCATCCTAAATTCCGAAATTCATCGAAAATTTGGGAAATCCGAATTGCCATATTTTTGGTCCTCTAAAACCAGATGCAAAACCTCGTTGTTGAGTTTACTCGCCTCGTGACCGGATTCGATGAGGGGTTTCGGGGCGAATTTGACGAAGCTGTGCTCCGAGAAAAGTGTCCAAATCGCGCGACAGGAAACAATACATGAAGGTCGTTCACCCGCTGCTTGCCCGATACGCCAAATGGGTCGTGGAGCATGGCAAGTGCGGTACGGAAACGGCCCTTCCCCATATCAGCCTCCGGCGGCACCTGTCGTTGAGCTCCGAAGAACCGATGGGAGCTACCATTACTCGGACAGAGACGAGCCAGCGTGCCGTCAGGAACGAGATCAAGATGCTTTTCGACATTGACGCGACGCGTGAACCGCTGCGCCAGACGTACAGCAATGCACTCGTCTTCAGGAACGCGTTCTACTTCGTCCGCCAAGATGGCAAGATTGAGTACCGCCAGTCCATTCCGTTCGACCCAGCGCTCCAACAGGAAGACTGCTTCCGCGCCAGCCAAGAGAAGCAACGCGACGTCCTGGAAAAGGCCATCAACGAATTCGATATCCAGTTCCATCTCGGTGAAATCGCGATGGTGGCGTACGATATTGAGACGTACTCTTCCACCCCGGTGTTCCTCTTCCAGATGATCCTCTCGCGCACATCGGCATGATCTGCGCCGCGTACTCATTCAACGGCGTGACGGAGAAACATGCATTCTTGTGGGAAGGCGAGGTGCCGCTCGAGTTGGATTCCGCGAGGCTCCCGGCAAACGTCGCCGTGCACGTCGACTCGTCTGAAGCGGGGATGTGCTGTGCCTTCATCAGCTGGGTCCGGTCAAAGAGCGCCGAGCGAGATCATCCTCGTGGGATGGAACAGTAACCAGCAGCCGTTTCAACAAATCAAAAGAAGGCAGATGAGCCGGAGAATACGCGGCCGGCAGGCTACGATTACCCGTGGATCATGAAGCGATGCGGCGCCTTTTCTCAAACTCAAATGGCGGCTCCATACAAGGGCTCGGGCCTCGCTTACGTCTACAGCTCACTGTTCGGCCTCCGTGTCCACATGGTTGATATGATGTACTGGGCGAAGAGTCAATATCGTCCAGGTGACGCCCCCGATAACTTAGCGCTGGACACGATTCTGGGTGCACTCAAGCTACCGCTCAAGCAGCGTCACAACATGAGCTACGCTGTGATGAACAAGATCATGATGGACCCGAATGCGGCAACGGAGAACCCCGAGCATTGCCTCGAAAACATCATCCGCTACTGCGTCTACGATGCCGAAGCAGTCCTCCACATCGCCGACAAGATGGACTATCTCGAGAAGATGCGATGCTTCATTGAGGTGACGGGAATTACGCTCTCAACCTATTTCACGCGCACACAGGCAGCGTGGGGTATGATGAAGCTGGCTCGCACAGCCTGGCGATGCCGTGACCATGTCTCGCTCAAATGGAATTATGGGGAGCTCGGCGAGAAGAATGGCAAGTATAAAGGTGCCGTCAACTGGTCGGAGAACAATGATCTGGCGGACACGCCGTGCATGATGTTTGACTTCGCTGGACTTTATCCATCGATGATGCGCGCCTACGCAGTCTCTCCGTTTTCGTACGTAGCAACGGTGGATGACCTCGCTGAAGTCTATCAAGACGGCCATCACACCCCGGAGAACACAACTTTCGTGCGCAATCCGACGGAGCAGGAGGTGGAGGCAAGCAAAGAGTCAAACAAGGGCGTGACCAACCCACTCACATTGTTCCGCGAAGATATCCTGAAACAATACACCGTCTTTGAGATCCGCGAGCACGACCCGTTTCTCGACACCGTGTCGGACTTCGTCGATCAGCGCAGCCACCACAAGGCACTTCTGAAGGATGCCCGGAAACGGAACGATGCCGCCGGCGTCAAGTATCACAACACCATGCAGTACTGCTTCAAGATCATGGCGAACAGTCTCTATGGGCTCTTGGGCTCTTGCATGCTACATGTTCAACGAAAAGTGTGCCGCAGCAGTAACGACCGCCGCCCGTGATGCTATCATGCGCGCGAGTTCGATCGCATCATCCTACGGCAAACGACTCTTCATTGACACTGACTCCACTGCCGTGCAACTTGCCCAGGAGCATCAGCCACCACTCGACTTCAGCACACAGGCAGGCGTCGATGCATTTAATGGGTGGGTGGCGCGTATGCAGACCGAGATCAACAGCCAGCTGCAGCAGAGCTACATCGAGGTCAACATGTTCCCGAGCGCACATCTCCGGTACATCTCCTTCGCTTTCGAGGCAGTGTTCACGCGAGCCTTCTTCGCCCAGCGCAAGACCTACTTCAAGCTCCAGATTCCTGGCGACGGGGTGAAGGTGGGTGTTGAGCCCGAGTTCAGCTACAAGGGATGCCAATTCGCGATACAGACCGCTTACGTGCGTGACAGGACGCTGACTTTGCTTCGTCGTCTTCTCGAGATTCCAGCCGCCAAGCACCCCGAGTGCCTTGCCCGTTTCTACGCCGAGGAGGAGCGCAACTGCCGCGAGAATATTCTCCTGTACGCACGCAAGCAGAAATTGAGCGGAAAGGACAGAAAGGTTAAGTCATTGCTTGCGCGTTTCCCAGACCTGAAGAACCAGGACTTCTGCCGCATCGTACGGATCAACCACAGCGGCAAGTCAGGTAGCGACGCGTGGGCGCCAATCGACGAGGAGCACATACCCGCGGGAATCAACATCGTGGACACTCTCATCCAGGCGTACAGCAGCAACATCTCGCGCTACTTCCCCATCTGGAAGCTGATCACGCCCAAGAGCCAGACATTCACAGAGAAGGGCGGCGAGATCCTCGACCGTTCTGAACTCATGTTCCAAGTGGAGACGTTGGGAGGCAAACGGACCATGCGCAATGCATCAGCCGACGAGATCGAAGAGCTGCTTCTCAGCGGGCGCGATAAGCAAACGGTCCACGAGATCATCGGGGTCGCAGAGCACAAGGCGTACTTCGACATTGAGTCCGCTGGTCGCATTCCCATCGCCGGTATCATCGCTGCCGTTGAGCGCATCCTGGGGAAGGGAGTGGTGACGTGTTATAGCGCATGTGGGCCCAAGAAGCAGAGCTATCACCTTGTGTGCAATGTTGTCGTGACCCGCCGCTTCAACCTCGTCCTCGCGAACTACCTCAGCAACGTCTGTGGCTTTGATTGCGTCGATACGGGAGTCTACAGCAAGGATCACTGCATGCGGTGCTTCACGCAAGACAAGATCGTGACCGTGGATGGGCAGCGGTGTTTTGATCACCGTGTTGTCCATTTGCCCAGTGACCCCGAATGCGAGCACGTCACGGAAGAACAGCTGCTGTCCTCACTCATAACGTACACGTGCGACGTCCCCAACTTTGACATGCAAGCAATGGACTTCTCCGAGAATCTAATCAATGTGCCCGAGATGCGCTTCTCTGTGGAGGGCAGCAACTTGCCCGTAAGTCTCCAAAAATATCTCGAGGATGTGTTTGGTGAGTATGAGGTGCAGGAGGCTGGTGACGACAGACTGCGTATCGCCCCGAAGCATCCGTATCACTGCCGCATCTGCGACCGAGAGCACGGCAAGGATGGAGGTTGGATCTCGCGCAGCGCCACGTCGTACCTGTTCCATTGTTCACGCAACCATGAGAAAGACAAGTATGAGCGCTTTGAAGTGGCTTCCTCGGTGACGTTCCATCAGAAGCTTCAAGCATACGCAGAAGTGCCCTCCCTTTGTGCACGACCACCGCGCGGACGAGTTCCTCACATTCGATCCCGTGAAGCCACTCACGTGTGTGAAGGCGCGAATGGGTAGTGGGAAGACACAAAACTTGACACGCATCCTCACACATGAGCAGCCCAACAGCAAGGTGGTGATGATCTCGTGTCGCCGCACACTCGCCTTTGACTTCATGAAGCGTTACCAGGCAGAGGGCAGTCTCCCCTTCGAGTCATACCTGGACATCAAGGAGCACGACATCTCAGTCCGCCGCCACCCACGTCTCATCATCCAGATCGACAGCTTGGGACGCATCATCGCGCACGACTTGGGGCGCAAACCGCAGAACAAAACCCATCGACTTCCTCATTCTTGACGAGGTGGAGAGCCTTCTCAACCAACTGAAGAGCGCGAACAACACAAAAGTCGTGCAGGTGCTGCGCGAGCTGATGGTCCACGCGCACAAAGTGGTGGCAATGGATGGACTCCTGCAAGACTCCACCGTGCGAATGCTTGAGGTGCTGTGCGGATGTCCCGCCGAGCGCATCGAGTTCAACAAGGACATGCCCGAGTATCACGTGAAGACGGTGCAGACAATGTTCAAGCAGAGCAAGGAGAACAGGGGACTGACCTTCGTCACGGAGACCATCGCAAGGATGCTCGCCGAGGGAAAACGCGTCGCCTGCTTCATGTCGATCCGGAAGGTCATGGAGTCAGTCAAGGCGTACATCAGCGAGACGATGCCCGACGTCAAGATCATGACGTTCAGCGGGAAGGACAAAGAGATGCAAGAGACGGAGACTGAGGAGTGTTCGAGTCCCACTACAAGCAGAAGCGCACCGTCATCTCGGGCGACATCAACGAACACTTGGTGCGCCACGACATCCGACTCTTTATGTACACCAGCACTATCACTGCGGGCGTGGACATCAACGTGCCCCACTTCGACACATTCGTGCACGTGCTCAGCAGCAACATGAACCCAATCGAGACGGCGCAGGCCATCTTCCGTGTCCGCAATTACAAGCAGAGGGCAGGCATCATCGCATATCAGCGCGGCAATGGGGCATGCGACACACAGACCTTGGAGCAGCTGATGGCGTTGGGCAACACGGTGGAGAGCGCGTTCGCCTGCGGCCGGTGCAACTGGACCCTCCCGCAACAAGTCCTTGCCATGTTGGGAGCGCGACATACAGAACTGGTGAGTAAGGCGATGGAGTTCATCGTATCAGCCCTCAAACAGCATCACTACACCCTGGAGTTCACGGACCTGGTGAAACCCGAGATCGCCCCAGTCGCCTTGGCCGAGCAGCACATGGACCAGCGCATCATCACTCTTCTGGGTTGGGCCAAAAGCGCAGAAGGTGTATGGGACCAACATCGGACCTGGGCCCCGGCGCCAGAGGAGCTCGCCCACCTCGGGCAGCAGAACGACGCCGCGCATCTTGTGGCCTGCACGGACCCCCCTATTCGAGGAAAAGGACGCATGGGCTGTGATGGTGCGCGATCTTGGGATGGAGCCAAAAAAGGGGGAGGGGCTGGACATTGCGCCGGATGATGTGGAGCGATACCACAACAAGGAGACGCAGCGCCTACCACAAACTCATCCGTGCACAAGCAGAGCGGGGGCCCGCGGCAATCACACGAGGGGTCGTCATGCTGCGGCATGCGCATGATAAGTGTACGGGGGCGGCGACGGTCACAACACTCCCCGAAGGCACCCGACCAGATATCGGGAGGCAGATACAGACCGTGGCGGGCCGCACAATCGAGGCCGTGAATGGGGAAGGCGCAGCTCAAGCAGCTGGCTTCATCACGATCGGGCAGAGGTCCGTGGTACCCCAGCTGACCCGCGCCGTCGACTTGGAAATAGCGGAAAGGATAATTGAGATTGGGCGTGAGAAGGGGATGACGCTGACCTTCAGTCAGAGCAAAGAGCTCAGAATGCTGCGAACGCAGCCCTTGAGTACCTAGAGACGAGAAAGATGATCTGAAGCGGCTGCATATCATCTCGAGGTGGGACAGACGAAATGCCCATCATACCATCGTGAGCGTTCTGGAACGAGTCGGTCATCCGGTGAGCAAGCCGAAGCCAGAAAGAAAACGCGTCGGCGGTGAACTCGTACGATTCTACACAGTGGATCTTGAATAAAGGCAAGCAAATCGTTTTCCGGGCAGACCAAACGATAGTGGATAGAACCCTGGCTGCGGTGGGTTGACGGCAAAAACAGCGCCTCGCACGGAACCGAAACTTAACGGAATCGACTGACGAATGCCGGGCGTTTCCGAGTAATTGTGAAGTGTTGGGAAGATGAGAAGTTCCGAGCCGAGTGCACCAGATGCAAGTTTTCCTGACCAAACGCTGTTTTGCTATTCTGGTACTCACCTATTTTGGGGCAATATCGTGGGTGAGAGATCTCCAGCATCTCTTTCTAGTACCGAGAAACGTATCGAGCTGAAGCAAATCGAACTCTGCCGGCGTCTCAAATGCGGCAGGGGTACTATCGACTCGATTTTCTCTGCTCCGCTCGGTTTTGCGGAGCTTATTGCACGAGATCCAAGTTGAGTTGAGTCTTTCTTGTTTTTGCTCATCATTCTTACAAGATACGAGCATTTCCATACGTTTTGAGGTGCCTTCAACGTTCTTCTCGGATCCATTTTTGTGCAGACGACTTCGGCGACGTGATCGTACCGTTTCTCGTATTGTTCTTGGAACGGTTTGTGGGTTTTTGACACGATCTCACAAGGTCTCTTCTCTCCGCCGAAAACTCCGAAGGTCAGAGCAGAGCCTCACCCCCTGGTCAATCATTCGCCGGACCGCACATTTCTACTATAATGGGGCGCAGTTTTGATGGAATCACCGAAATTACAAACACAACAACCAAGGTTCGTTCATCTTTCCCCTTCAAGTCCGAAGCAAGTCCACTGTGTGCAACGGTTGAGAACATGCATTTCGATCTGCTGCCGTTTCCGTTGTTCAGATGTCGCATTGATGCCTCCAGCCCTGATGCCGCAACAAACTACAAGCGGCCAAGTGCCGCAACAAATAAGCGGCCAGTGCCGCAACAAACTGATCGGCCAAGCGCTCAACAAAACGGAATGGTGTCATGAAGTCTGTCTTCAAACACAATCCAGCCTCACCTCTCTCGTCCGAAATTTTAAGCTGCTCCACGCACGAGCAAGTCACTGTATCCGGCTCTGGTCGAGTTTCACGCGGACATTGAACGGCTCGCGGGGCCAATACCTGCAAGGCTGGTGACATCACCGTCTTGTCAAGCTTGGTCGCAATGGATAAGGGGCTGATGGACAGGCTGAAGCGAAGCTCCGGCTTCGAAACTGAAGCACAGTGCAACGCGATGCCGAGGAAGGACAAGTGTTTATACGTTACGAGGCAGGGCTGCTGGAGGTGGAGGATCTGAAGCCTCAGGAATATTGCCGCGTTGCAGGACTCATCCGGGAGAGAAGGACAAGAGAGAACCAATCATCAGAGTACGCCTAAGTCCCATTTCCTTCTTTTGCGCCTTTGCTCGTGCCCTTTGTGCCTTCCAAGAACCGACTCGACCCCCTCCCTTTGTGCAACTGGCCACTTCCCCGCCTCGTTGTGCCACTTGAACCGACATGGGCCCCTATCTCCGTGTGCCACTTGCCCCTCTTCTCCAGCGCGCGTGTGCCACTTACCAAGAACCCGACATCGACCCTCGATCGCCCTTGTGAACTGGCATTTAAAGCAACTGGCCACTTAAGAAACATCGACCCTCGATCTCCCTTCTGAGCAACTGGCACGTTACGCGCAACTGTGCCCACTTGTTCCCTCATCTCCCTTCTGACAACTACATTCCCGCGCAACTCGTGTGCCACTTGCTAAACCATCGATCAGCTCGTTCCCCTGAAAGGCAACTAATCGAAATGGGGCGTTTGGATGTCGGAGGCATCGCGAGACGCTTTTCGGCGGGCCCCACTCATAGTTCCGGCAAACGGGTACTCAAAATTTTCTGGCGCACAATTTGTTCTCAATTTCTCCATTCGTGCAACCAAACGGGGAGCAAGGGTTGTGCAACCAACCAACGAGAGGGCGGCAGGGTGGACAGGTATCAAACGGCGGGTTGCACCCAAGTGCAGCCTGAGAGGTTAAAAACAGACGGAGCAGTTTGAGGGTGGAATTTTTCACACACAATTTTTCACGCTTGCGTTGTTATTTGAGGCAAAATCGATTTCTTCAGAACAAAATCTTTTTTCTCATTATATTTTATTGAAAAGGAGCATTTTATTTTATCAGCTTTGAATGATTTAAGCATTAATTTTCTCGAGCTACAAACGTTATTTGAGGCAAAAATTCTTCAGAGCAAAATCTTTTTCTCAATGTTTTTAAGTAAAACGAGCATTTTATTTTAATCAGCTTGGAATGATTTAAGCATCAATTCATTCGAGCTACAAACGAAATTAGAGGCAAAAGCGAATTCTCCATGCATTTTCAATTTTTTCCATTTTTGTCCCAGAAATTATTTTGCCATTTTTGTCAAATCAAACAATTCAATCATCTTAAGCATCAAACGAAAGAGAATTCAATCAGAAACAGCTTATCTCTTCATTCAAAATAAAATTGTGACAAAAGTGCTTTTCAAAGTGATCATTAAATAATGCATCAATCTTAAGTAAATGATGCATTCTTTTGATTGAATCAGCTCAAATAATTGATTCTAAGAAAATGGAAAAGTATGACAAAATGATAAAACAATATGAAATTTGATTTCAGCACCGAGCCCTTTAAAGCGAAAATTTACTCAGCTTTGACATGAATTGAAAGAGAAATCAATCAGATTTACCTTCTATTTCAAAGAGATAAAAACAGCGTTTCATCATTTGAGCTCTGAGTGTTTTAAGATGATAATTCAATGAGCAACTGATGATATAATGAGGAATATCTCATCAGAATGCGCACTCATTATAATCACTGAATCAGTAAAGGTATTTTAAGAAAAATTATTATCTATAGTTAGTATATAATAACCACTAATGTCAAGCAAGCAATCTGTTGAGTCTGATATGCCAGTTGTGATCATTCCGAACGATTTCACAGTTAAGAAGCTGTCAATTGAAGCCTTATCTGAATCGTCCAGGAAGCAAGAGAAGACAATGAAGATGTGTCACATTGAACATAATGGTAGTAACCTATTAGTTCAGACGCCACAAATCGACTTAGGACCTTATGGAGTGAACTTTTACGAGAACACTAAAACCATCAGGTTACCAGTTGAGAATGTAGGCGATGACTTTAAGAAGATGATAGACAAGCTCGAGAAGTACTGTCAAAACAATGTGGAAAGCATTGTGAATGGTACTTTTGAAGAAGGCAAACCAGATGAATTTCAATACAAATCATTTGCCAAGACGAGTGATAATGACAAGTTTCCGAGCTACTATAAAGTAGCAGTTGGATATGCAGATACACTGTATCCGAGTGTCTTCCGAAAAGATGAAGATGGTGAGGTAAAACAGGACACAACAATACAAACAAACGAGGATTTACGGAAAGCCGTCAATCCAGGGAGCACAGTTAAAATGATAGTCCAACTTAAAGTATGGGTTGATGATAAGCAGCATTATGGAATCTCAGCCTCATGCAAACAGCTACTTATAGTGAAAGAAGGGAAGAAGAAAGCAGACAATTCAAAGTCTCTTTTTGCTTAAATATTGGTAGCTTGTCGTACATTGTTTATCTTCCATGTAGCCTTCAGTGTTGAGTCATCAGCGAGATAGAATGCCATTTTACCATTATCAATTGAAGAAGGTTGAGTAGTTTCGAACGTAACAGAAATCATCTGTCTGATTTCCGCTACAGCAGTTTTAAGTGTTTCTATTTGAGCTTTTAATGACATGTTTTCATCAGTGAGTGAATCACAATGTGCCTTTAGTTTTTCATCTCATTGAGCATCATGAAAGGCAAACGATCTTGTCGAATACCTTCAACAGCGCCATCCTTGTAATATACTAAATCAGGACATACATCAACACATTCTTCAGCTATTAGACCATAGCATTTGACCTTTTTCTCATCAGCCTTGTAATTGAAATTGACGGGACGTAACTTATATAAATATGACGTATCAGCCATATCCATTACGTTTTCCTTGTATCGAATTGAGGATGTAGGAACATGTATTTTTCCAGTAGTATCGATGTACATTTGCAGAGAATCACCAGTTGATTGAGCAGTAGCTAATATGACAGGTGAAGTCACACGAGTCTTACCAAAGTTAATCACATTAGCCCCTCCAACATTAAAAACAACTCCAAAGTTAGCGTTATTTGCATTAAAGTATGAACTTGTAGTATCACCAGAAATGTTAATAAGATTATTATTCGATGAGATATTAGTGGAAGAGCCACTATTAGCAGCGAGAGACTGAGCAGAAGTGGAAGTTACAGTAGTTGCGGTGATATTACCATTTGCATCACTATATAGATATCCGGAGGTGTTGTTAGGTAGTTTTAAGCCACCATTCAGTGTTGCCATGCCACGTAGCCAAAGATTACCACTGTTTGCATTGCATGAGAGGTTCATGACATTGTCACTATTTTCGAATATCATACCGCAGTTAGCATTGTTATATGCACGAAGTCGAAGTGCTTGACCAGAGAAATCATTTCCAACGCATGCAGTTGAATTGTCAAATGAAGTGGTTGCAGACATGTAAGCGCCCCAGGCGTTATCAACAGTTCCATTGAAACCAATTCTAAGCCCGAGATTTGCGGAAGAAGCAGGTGAACTGATTTTAGGGCTTGCCAAATTTCCACCAGCCGTCAGCAGTCCACGAGTCCAGAAAGTACCAGTGTTAGCATTTGCAGAGAAGTTGCATACATTGTTTGAGTTTTCGAAGATTATTCCAGTTGAAGAACTGTCATAGACACGGAATCGAATTGCATTGTTCATATCAAAGCCGGCGCATGCAGAACCAGTACCAGAGAAGTCAGCATTTGCACCAGAGCTTGCTTGATAAATGCCCCAGTTTGTGTTACCATAAGGATACATTGATATTTTGAGAGAGCCAGTGTTTGAGCCAATAAATGGACATTCAAATGGAAATGCAGTCTTAACTTTATTGGAATATATAGAAAGCATGTCAGTTGCGCCAATAGTGAATGTATGATTTGGAGAAGTGTCATTAGCATTGTAATCACTATTGTATTTTATGTTGCCTTTTGACTTAATAGTGAAGGTAGTGTTATCAGCATTTTCGAATGTGGTGTCAGTGGAATTTACTGTGAAGTTACCTATTTTGAGAGAAGTATTAAGAGGAATTATGTTGTCAACAGCTATTGGATTGTTTATGATTAAGTTGCCACCAGTAGTTGTTATTGAATTAGCCGTTACAGCGAGTGGAAAAGCACCAGTTACAACATATCCAGATGAGTCAGTTCCGAGGATTGGAGCATCTGTTATTGTAGTCTTTAGAGTTCCAGTGCATAGAACAGCACCAGAAGTGATAGAATTGCATGAGATAGCAGCAGGAACACTCAATGTTGCACCAGTAGGAGCCACTTTATCAGCTACCACAGTAGCACAGTATATTTTGCTATTAGCATCACGTTGCACAATTGTTGAAGGCGCATTAGGAATAGATAAAGAGGCTATTTTTGCATCAGTCACAGCTCCATCAACGATATCAGTCGATATGATTTTAGATACAGCCAATTCACCAGTTGCAGTGGAATGAACTATATTAGCAGAAGCCATTGTAGGAATGATAATTTTTCCAGCATCATTCACTTGGAACAATGTAGAGGCGCCATTGTTTGTAGTTACAGTGAAGTTTTTGCCCGTTTCATTATTGTCATTATCAATATCAATGTTTACATTACCATTTGATTGAATGTCTAAGTT
This sequence comes from Paratrimastix pyriformis, assembly GCA_027972325.1. Classification (NCBI taxonomy): domain Eukaryota; phylum Preaxostyla; family Paratrimastigidae; genus Paratrimastix; species Paratrimastix pyriformis. Next base: position 90,972 of record JAPMOS010000091.1, on the reverse strand, counting down.
TCCAGAAGTCACTGATTTGACAGAGTTTGCTAATACAGTGTTTGCAGAGAGATTGTTTACTTTAGTGTCACCACTTGCATTTCTAAGAACAATAGTGGAGGCAGAACTTGCATCAGTAGCAGTTGTAGCAGAGTTAGCTATTTTTCCAGCGGTGCTAATAGTGTTAAGTTTAGAATCATTAATTGTGCCATCAGTAATATCAGAATTTATCAAAGTTGATGATGACATATTTCCAGAGGCGTCACAATGAACCAATCCAGCGGTGGTAAAAGAGGTGATTTGTGCATTAGTTGCGGTGATTTTTCCAGAAGCCAGAAGAACATTATTAACTGAAGTGCCATTACCGGCAGACATTTCTGTGATGGTATTGTATTTAGCAGTGGTTGATTCATTTGCAGCAGAATTCTTCCAGCATTGAGGAAGTAGCATCATAAAGCAGTATTTGTTTATCGACAAGTCCAGTTGACACATCCACATTAGACAGTTGTCCAATTGACATGTCAGGAATAGGAGCAGAAGGCAAAATGACATCACTATTGAATTTGACAAGTCCATTAAACGTAGTTTCACCATTGACTGTATGAGTGCCGCCATTGATTGTAAGATTGTTTCCTAACACTGTTTCTCCATCAATAGTTACATCTTTCTTTAATACAGCATCACATCTAAGTTCAAGAGGATTTTCGTTCTGAGTTTCGACAGCTACTCTATCGTAACCAAAAGTGTTAGCGAGAGAGATTCTGTCAGTAAAGATGACTTTCTTTTGTGGTTCCATCTATATAACCGCAATAGAAAAATACAAAAACATGAAAAGATTAAGGTGTTGATTGACGATAAGTTTATAGCTTAGAGAGGATGTAAGGACGAATCATGTCACCGCCAATTACAGAGCAAATTACACCTACATAACGATTGAGCAGACTCACATCAAGTTTTGAACCGAATGCAAAACGAAGAGCCAGATACACAGCCATTGACATGCCACCATCAACGAGAGCATTCTTTAGCATGGTTGAGTCGAATGATAATCCAGCCATCAGGTCTCTTCCATCGAGGAGATTTTGTAGAATAGGAGCCACAATTGTAAGTCCACCAGCTCCAGCCAGCCCGACATTTAGATAGTCAGCATAATCACTCCGCAGTGACAGAGTTTTAGTGATAAGCCAATACAATGAGACACCACTGATTGATTTGATGGTGATGTCTTTTAGGTCGATTGCAGATTTAGTGTCAGAAGCCATGAATGATTCAATACTATTCATGGATAAAAAAATTAAGGACAAATAAGAATTAGGAGAAGAAGACATACTTAGTTGTGATTAGAAGAAGACATCCGATTCCGATGTAGCCGAACGTGGTAATACAGTTTGCGACACGGGTGAGTTTTTTTGGACAGTGTCGAGGGTTTCTTTTGCTTTAACGACAACAGACTTAGCGGCTTTCATATTAGAACTGACTTGTCCGAGTAAGTTTCCACCGAGAATCATCATCAATTGATACTTAGGTTGCATCATCTTAGACTTTAATAAGCCTTCCATATCACCATTCTTAATCATTTCATCGAGGCATTTTTGAATCTCCTCTTGAGAACATTCCAATGAGTCACGATAACCATGAAGGTATTTAGGCATTATCTTTTCAGTTATATCAGCAGTCTTAAGCAGCATTTCAGTTACATGTTTGCTACTGTGAAAGGATTCATCCATTTTTGCATCAACAACTTTAAAGAGGTCAATTTTGAATTGCATCAGTTCATCATCAGACATTGCGGCGAAGAATGCCACATTGTATTTTTCTTGGTCCATACCGAGTTGATTAGTCAGTACGAGCAGCTCATTGATGTCGTTTTCACGTTTGAGTGAAATCTTTGCCTTCTTAGGTTTCTTTGGAGGCTTAGGGAAATGAATTGCACGAGGTGCTCTTGGACGTGCTTTGAGTGCTTGTTTTGCTTGTTCCTGTTGTTGTTCGAATTCTTCTACAGCCTGTTGCATGAGTTTTTGTTCAGTTTCGACTTGTTCCTTTGTCTTAAACACAATTTTACCATCAGGTATTTCATTGTGTAGTTGGTCTTTACGAAGAAGGAAGTCCATATTATCAATCAGTTCATCCGACGATTTTTCTTTAGGCTCTTCTTTAGACTCATCTTTTGAGTCATCATCAGACTCCTCAGTATCAGTATTTGATTCAACTGAGGCATCATCATTGACACTTTGAGAATCTTCACTATTTTCATCATCTCCATAAGGTATAGATATTTCACTCGATGAAGAGACAAAAGACTGTAAATCCTCATCAGATTCAGATACACTGTCAGACATATTAGTTAACTAATACAGTTCACACACAAAATATTTTTTCTATATAGATTATAGTTACAATTCAAAATGTCGTCTGACTCAGTTAAGGCAAAGAATGGTGAAACCATTCATTCGAATGTCCATAAGGATATGGACATTACAGTTTATAAGTGTCCTGAGTGTGGGAAAGAATATAAGAGTGAGAAGTGGCTTAAGAAGCATAAATGTGCTCCTCCAAAAGAGAAGAAAGAGAAGAAAGAGAAGGTAACTAAAGATAAGAAAGAGAAGAAATTGAAGAAGGCGGAAGTAGAAGAGCAGAAAGTTGAAGAAGATGAGCAAATTGAGCAGAAACAAGTTGTCTTTATTCCACCTGAAGTAAAAGAAGATGATGCAAGCATTGTCAAGGTAGGTAATGTCAAAATGCCTAAGTTCAGTTCATTAGAGATTGTAGATAGGTTCAAAAACAAGAAAGAGCCTTTTATTTCACTACATTATGGTATGAAAGAGAGTGGTAAAACGACATCAGTTCTCTCCATTATAAAGCAGATACGAAGTGAGATCGACAAGATCTACCTATTTACAGTTGCACAAGACAATAAAGACAGATATCAGAAAGAGTTAGGGAACATTCCAGATGACAGATGTTTTGGAGGCTTTGACGATGATGAGACACCATTATTCATTGAGAAGCTCATCAAGTTCCAAGAGAAGACAAAAGGTAAAAAGTCAGTCTTATTGATATTCGACGATATCTTAGATGGCAACAACAAGTTACACCAAAGTAATATTTTAGGCAGTCTGTTTTGCAATCACAGAAGATACAACATCTCAGTCATTCTTACAACACAAATTCCAACAGGTATTTCACCAAGAACAAGGCAGAACACCAATTACTGTTTTGTCCATTACACCAAGAATGACTCAGTGAAAGACATGATTTATCATGATTATATGTCGTGTATGAAGAAGGCAGATTTCTTAGAACTATTCGAGAAAGTGACAGCAGACCACAACATTTTGGTGATCAAGCCTTTGTTACATGACAATTACCTTAACCTTTACAATGCCTATTGGGAGATGAGAGAAGGCTACAGAACCAAGGTAAAAATGGTTGAAGAACAAGTGTCGAGCAGCAAATAGGTAAGATTTTTATAATTTGAGTATTTTTTTATCTTAGTATGATATTAATTATCACACTATGGCAACGGCTATTATTCTAAAATCACACACTACACAGAACTCAGACCTCGAAAGGAATGCAATCAAAATCAATGAGTTTACGGATGACAAAACCACTAAGATACGCAAGCCTAAGATTGTAACGGACCCGGTAGTAATCAAGCCTAACCGGCAAATATCATTTGGAAGTGTCGCACAGTTTGACATTAATAAATACAGCGGACTACTCTCAGGTAATGACATACACCTACACATCAGACTCGGAGCTACTACAGCATCAGCCGGCACGGTGACTTACGTAGGTGGATACATGATGAAGCTCATCAAATCCCTTAAGTTTAAGCACCAAGGACGTGAAATATACAAGTTGGACAGTGCAGGTATATATCAATATTACCAGCGTGCCATACAGGAACGCAAATCACTGATGATGCAGAACGCACGTATTGGAGCAACCGGCACAGACATTGATCCATCGCAACAACAGGAAGGACTGATTTACATACCAAATCCATTCATTGACTTTAACCCTCTACGGCTCGACATCTTACAAGCAAATCCCTATTTTGAAGTAGAAATAGCCCCTATATCAGAAATTGCATCATCTTCCACAGTTGGAGCTACATTAACCAACACTTTCCTCGATGTTGAACTCGTAGCTAACTACATGACAATGCATGAAGATGAGAAGAAGGCAATTCTACGGAGCAATATGGATGAAGCAGGAATGGTTACAGTACAGAATGAATTCGTTGATTCAACCAAGTATCTAATTTCACAAGGTGCCACATCAATAACATGTGACCTACCATTCGATGAAGTTGAGTATCTGTCAATGTATCTGTCTGATGACACGACAGGAGCACCATTCACCGGAACAGCCTATATCTCGGAATATCACCTTTCTGTTGACAACAAGAACTATCCAGATACAGCCATTAGTGCTAAATCGCAAGAATTCCAACAGATGATGTATTTCCGCAAGGCATTTGACAAGAACATCTACACTCTACGCTTTTCAGGACTACCAAGCAAAGATGACGATATTGAATCATACGGTAATGTGTATGGTACCATTGTGCTAAAAGAGTATTCTAACCCTAAATTAGTCGTGACTTTCACAGCAGGATTGCCTCACAACTGTACTTTGAATGTATTAGCTTACGGACGGGCATGGTATCGATATAACACAAAACAAGGCACTTTGACTGTAGAACACAAAAACTAAGTGATTCAACTCGGTAGAACCCGTTAGTTATGTAAGGAAACATGTAGGAATGAAGAAAAAGTCACACCTTCAGGTTTCTCACCTTTGACATGAGATATCACTTTTTGACATCGACTCGAAGTACTATGACAGTACCACATCTGAGCATGAAAAATCACTGTTTCCTATGTTTAAAATAAGCCCAGACACTTACATTTAGTGTCAGGACAACAATTTGGATATAAGGATGAAGTTCAGTTTGTATTGAAAATTGAACGCGTCAAAACTTGTGCAGCCTCGTGCACGTTAAGTAACTGTCAGATTTCTTAGTAAATGTCGAGCTATCTTATTCATATGGTGCTGTTTCGAAAAAGCCGTGGCTGTGAACGTCGATCTACGCTCTGTCACGAGTTACCGTTTTGTATAGGCAAAAATGGTGAAAATTTCTAAGTCAACCTCACGATTCAGTAAAGTTAAGGTTGCATCACAATTAAGTGAAAACGAGGCAAATATCAACATTGGAGCCCTCAACTACACACAAAAACCTCTCAGAATATCGTGTCAGATTGAGTATGTCACCATTCTGTCAACATGCGATATCTCATGTCAAAAATTTTTTGTGACAGATGAAACTTTTTATGCATGATTTGTATGAAACGCATCATGTTCCTCTCAATAAACCTTGACTCAACTCAGAAAACACTCATTTTGAACCAGTGGATGAACAAAAATCCAAATTACCTAACTCTTATAGGCACTCATCTTGTCACCAATTCAGTCACCAGAAGTAGGTATTTTGTAGTAATCCGGGGCTTATACACTGATCAAATCATTAATAATGTGACGAGTGAAGCCGCAATTCCAGTTTTCGTTGGAATAGATAACAAAGGACTCGAATTGTCACCAACATCAACGTTAACGAGAACTTATGACTATTCGATATTGGATGAAACAGGACAACCTACAACTGATGTAGTGACTGTAAACATGTTATTTAGAGTGGATTGAGATTAAGAGAGCTTTTGGAGCACGAGTTTAATACCATTTCCTAAGTCTTTTGTGAAGAACACGCCTAAGGATGGAGTCTCTCGTATTCTGTATCTGAAGACTGTAGCAGTTTTATGAACCCGTTTAATTGGTACTAATTTATGCTTTTTTAACCATGTGCGACATTGATTTGGTTTAAATTTTGCTATTTCGAAGAGGACAGTAACAATATGAAACTTAGTGTCAAGTGGCAGGTCTGAAGGCACCTCAGGTGACTCATCTGTAGCAGTTTTGACTTTCATTGTTGAATGTAATAATATAAGCAGGGAAAAATAATCGAAGTATTTTTTTCTCCATCAATTATATTAGTAACGAATGCCACAACGAAAACGTTCATCTTATGCAGCACCAGGTGAATCAGCACCTCATGGTTCATCATGGACAAAGAAGGCAGATTACATAGTCAAAGCCATGTCAAAACAAATGGGTGGTGGAAGTGCCATAATTGACAACTTACAACAAATTAATAAGACAGATGGATTGCTTAACCCGGAACAAATGTATGTGACTCAGCCGGAAATGAAGGCAAATGAAGATTTTGAACTCGGGATATACCGTTTTTATCGAACAGGTGATACGTATTGGGCACTTGCATTACAGCAACATCCATACAAAGCGGATGATGATAAACGAACAGTTCATGAACTGATTGGACGTACAGTGTCAGCATTTGAACAGATTCCAATCGATGAAGCGATCTTTAAGCGGGCACTACGGATGCATCATGAAGCACCAAAAATCACACAACCGTTTTATGCAAAGGCATTGGAAAATGACACGGCACTTAAATATACAGCTCTTGTTGCACAATACAAAGAATGCCAGGAAACATTGCCGGAATTTGTCAAAAGTATGGTGCTCAATCAAAAATCGTTGAAGGACTGAGAACAGAAATGGCAGAACTTGCCGCATTAATTCAGAGTATGAATGACAGCGATACGTTTGGTGCAGACCTTGCGAAGCTTTTCCAGGCTAACCTTGCAGCAGAAGCCAACATCCTCAACAGGATTATTCCAAAGTCAGGAGCCGTGTCTGTTGACAAATTAAAGGAAAAGTTCAGCGCTTTTGAATGGATGAAAATTCCAAAAGCTCCAGAACCAAAGGATCCAGCACATCCAGGAGTATAAACTTAAATCTTAGCGAAGCTCATAATCCATTTTGATTCCTATTTATATCTAAGTAGATATGAATATTCAAGTTTAAAATAGTGCACAACGATTCATTTAGAATCCAGCTCCGGCAGGATGTTCTTCACGTTTTCTCAGTTCTTCTAATCGTGCAGCAGTTATAGCACCAGTGTAGCCTTCACCAGGTTCTTCCTCAGGTTCTTCATAATCAATAAGTCCAGCATTTCCAGGTGCAGGTGCAGGAGGCAATAATGATACAGATGTCGGTCTACCGCCCGTAGTAGGCGCATGCATTGGTGCCCCACCAGTAGTTGGAGGAGGTAGCGTCGGAATTGCGTAAATTGGAGGAATCTCAATCGATGGAAGTAATTCAGGGTGTTCCCTTGCCATTCGTTCTCTTTCAGCATCAATCTTAGCCTGTGATTTTAGGTATTCAGCACGTTCTTTTTCTAATCTATCTTTTACCACTTTGACAGCCATATCAATCTCCTTTTTCTCATCTCTTGCTCCTTTGACTGCTTTTTTAGCGATCCTTCTATAACTACCAAGAGGTGACATCTCATATTGACCGGCGGCTTGAATGATTGCGGCGTCATACAACACTTGTTTTCCTGTCATTTTAGACATGACAGCCGCACAAATAGCTACAATTTCCTCTGTCTCATCATCAAACTGTGCGATGTGCGCAGCTCTTCGTCGATGTGTACCTTTTGACTTACGTGGTTCCTTGGAAGTATCCATTGTCTTCAATAATAATACACGAGAAATTTTCAGAGGATCGATGTTAATGTAAATATGACAGCACCAAACAGTAGATATGGTGTGTAATTAGTAGATTCAGTGTCGGGTGTTACAGGTGTTACAGGAGGAATTGGTTCGACAGGAGTAATAGGCTCTTCAGGAGTTACAGGCTCCGTCGGCTCTTCAGGAGTGTCGGGCTTTTTATCATCTTCTTTTTCTTTCTTTGCATTTACAACACATTCATTAAGTTGTTGTATTTGGACATTTGTTAATGTGCCTACATTCTTCCAATCTATTACATTACGACAATCAACGCAAACTAAGTCACCCCATTGCGGTTTTGATGGCATCTCAGGCTTATTTACATTAATTTGTGCTATTCGTTGTGATAAGTACTCAGGCTTATAATAAAAGGTCATCATGAATTCACCCGTTTTGTTCTGACGGTTTAACTCACTCCATTCACATGATTGGACATTAAGGTTTGATAAATCGAGTCCATTCTGCTTTATAGTTGATGCAATGTATTTGTCCTTATCAGTCATCAGGCTGAAGGCAATTGAATCAATATTCCATAAGCCCGTGATTGTTGCATGGATGTATTGAATCGAATCATTCATAAAATACCATTTGTCGTATTCATCTTTCCATTTATCAAACTTAGCATAATAGTCATCCATCTGTTTTAGGTATGAATCATTCATTTTGATAATGTTTTGAACTCCTTTTTCACATTCAGATAACTCTTTAGGGGCTGAATCTTCAATGTCTTTCAGACAGTCCCAATTTTTAGCACATGACTCAATCTTCGAACAGTTTACACACTTTTGGAACTGTGCCTCAGTAGTTGATTTAGCTATTGCCGGAAAAAACTCCGTATATGAATCAAAGTCAAAGTTGTTGGAGTGTGCAAAAGTTAATGCCTGTGGCACCGTGAAATCACTGTAAAAGGCTCTCGTCTTACTTCCTCCACGTAACGGCATTTCAACACGTAACTTAGCATATAATGCCTTTAACTCACGCTTTCTGTCTTCACCATCTACCTTCATCAAATTCTCATATCGACGTTTTGATATAAAGTCCATTTTTAACGTCAACCTGATGTAACTGGCATTGTTCTGTTGAAAAGCATTGATGAACTTACTTTCACTATCCAAAGAATTCCACTGAATCATTCTTAATGCTATACAAGGTGAAATTTTCGATGAGTACTGTATACAACATGGGTGGAAACATTAGTTATAACTCAATTAGGCAAGACCTGTTGAACTATCTGTCTGTCAATGAAACCAACATCATAATGCAACAAGTCAATGTGGTTCTTAATGCAAAGAATGAAATAATCTTTCGTAACATAGCTCACATCAAAAACGTCAAGATTTCTTTTGCCAATGACATAAAGAACCAAATCATAGCCAAAACGATATTGGAATCAACATCTGCAACATCTGCATTCAATGACATCCTCAACAAGATATCAGAAAAGCAAAACCAAGGTGGTATCTTTACCGCCAACTTTAACGTGCTCGACATGATTAAGAAGCTAAAGAACGTTGTTGATGTCAATCGTGTCAACCAACAGATGCAAAACATCAGAAACTCCTTCGACGTCGTCAATTCCTTCCAAGTTATTAATGATGCTTTTGTTCCTTCATCAAGCCTCGAAGATGTCGACTTAACTGCTACGAATCAACTCTACAATAAGCAAGTTTATGATTCATTAGCTGAAATATATTCTGAAGTGGATCAACACACAAAAGATGAGGAAGAACACGACATTGGACAAACTGCTGATAATACTACTGCATTGATTGCAATTGCTGCTGTCTTAGTGGTTGGAGGCTTTATCTATATGAACAAACAAAGCGGAAAGTAATTTCAAATGTATATTATGTCAGATGAGTCAATCAGAACTGCTTTTCATGGCAAAAGTGGCAAAAGCCTGTATGATGAAACAAAAGTACAACAAAGATTTCATGGTTCCATTGATTGGCACACTGTCGAGGAACCCTGAAATCGATGATAGCATAATTCCTCATGATGACGAGCCTGAGGTGCCTGAAGAAGAACGAAAAGAACGTGTACGACCTCGAACAAAAGAGGAGCAACGTGTGTGTGTGTGTGTGTGATACTTCCCGGCTTGCGCCGAGTCCGGAATCGGGCCGAAGCCCGCGGGTGACATGATCCCCCCCGGGCCGCCTTCCCGCAGGACAAGTCCTGCAGAAAGAGCACCCCAGGGAGTTCATGGGTCGGCTACCGTCCCTCCAGGGGCGGTCTCCGCCGACTTCCGGACTACAGCTCTTCTTTCATTCCTGCCTCAAATTTTTCGCACTTCTTCCTTTGCTGAATCGCTATGAGCATCGTTTTCCTGATTCCTGCCAGCTCGCTTCCCACCTCCTTTTGAGTGTCTTCATCCACAATTCCCATTTCCGCTGCCAGTCTACATGCATTCGCGTATTCCATCTTAACACCGCACTTCGCTCTCAACCTCCTCATCACCTTCGTCACCACCGCCTCCGATATCCCCCTCCAGTTGTAAAGCGCTTCCCCATCTCTCGGGCGGCCCTCATAGTTTACCTGCACCATGCAACTCCCGGCCTCCTTCCTCAACATCGCCTCCAAAGCCCACAACGGGCTGGGTCCATCGGGAATCTCTCCCTAGCCCGCCCATTCTCAAACATCAGAATCCCCACATCAAACCGCGCCTTCCCCACCACTTTCCTCCCGGTGCGCCAGAAACTCGGCTCCCAAAAGGCAAAACCACCCTCCTGGATGATGAAAAGCTCACGCATCTGAATGTCCCCCTTGATCGCCAAGCTCACACCGTGCTTCGGCTCACTCCCCGGCTGGATTCTGTTCGCTTTCCCTTCCCCGTACGGCACAATAACAATGCATCTAAACGCTCTTTTCCCTCCTCTACCAATCGGGCTCTCCGCCCACTCTCCAATTGCTCGGAAAACCGATCCATCTCCTCCTGGGGTTATATTCCGGATTCGCATAAATCAACAAGTCCCGATTCTCCTTAAATAGCCCGTACCCATCCACCGAACCTCCCAGGAACCAGTCTTCCTTACTCGGCGTTCTATACTCTGGGAAACTGAGATCCGCATTCCCTGGGTGCGAAAACGCCATCACCGTTAGGCTTCCCGCCTGCCTCAGCAACGAAGATATAGTGTGGGGAGTCGTCCATTGGTTCCTCAGCGTACTCATATGCGTCCGCCCCTCCTTTACTGTCGTGCTTTTCCCTTCCTCATATCGGTCACACATCTCAGCCACCTCTGTCGAGAACCTTTCCCAAAACTGTCCCATGTTCTCGCCCGAAACCATCTCCCCGGGACCTCTCCATCAATTGCCATAGCCTCACCTTCGTGATCTGCCTGCCCCTTATCTTCACACACTCGCCCATCGGCTCCACCCACTTCTCCTCGAGCAACTGGTCCGGGTCTTCAGCTCCCTCCGCCTTGTCCAACCACTCAATTAGCTTCACTGCATCCGCCCCTTTCCATCTCTCCCCCACACATCCCGCCATCCCTGGGCACTCAAACACCAAGTGGTTCATGTGGTCCCTCACCCCACACCAACACTTCCCATCCCCCTCCCCGTTGATGTAGAACCGGATGTTGGCCGTGATATACCGCTGCAGGATTGCCATCATCGCCAGCTTCCTGACATCTCACACCTCATCGTTTGCACGTTGATCCCTCCGTTGCGACTCTCTGCATTAATCAACACAATCTCGTTTTTCTTTTACGAGCCGCCCTCCACATTCGACTTTTCCTCCCCATTCCTTCATCACCTCTCTGAAGTCTGTCTCCACCTCCTTCCCGTCACTTCTCCGCACCAGCTTGAATCCCCATCCTTTCTCTTCGGGCACCACGCTCGGCTCCATCTTTATGCTCCGTCCCGCAATCTTGTCTGCCAATCTGTTCCCCTCCGCATCCAGCGACGCACTAGTTTCCTGATGTCCCTTAACCCAGACCAGTCGTATCTCTCCACGATGCTCCTTCACAATCCGCTGCCCCCTCCGCAGCAGTCCCTCCGCCTTCGATTCTATCAGATCCGTTGGTTTCCACCAACCCTTTATCAGTCCCTCAACCCACCCCTTTGCCACTTTACTGTCCGTTCTCACTTCCACATTCGCATCCTGTCCAATCCGAATAGCCTCCAGAATAGCCTCCAACTCCGCTTCATTGTTAGTCTGCCCCCGACCCGAACACCTCCTCCCGCTCTCACCGCCAGCGCCCCATTTTTTAATCTCTCAATCACCGCGAACGCCGCCCGTCTTTCCTTCCGGCTTCTTGTCGCACTCCCATCAGTATAAAACAACCTCCATTCCGCCTCTGGCTCCACCATTACTTCCACCTCATCACACTCCGCCATCAACTCAATTTCCATACCTCTCCAGTGCCCTCCCCATCTTGTTCCTCCACCACCTCTTCTTCTCGCTCGCCTCAATCTGCATCCGACCTCCCCATCTTCTTTTCTCCGACTTTCACTCCATCCTTCCCACCCCGTTTCACCCTGACCTCTTCCGACGCACGCAACTTCTGCTTGCCTCTTGACTCTTGGTTTCGATTGCCCCGACCGACTTTCTGACTCCTTCCTTCATTCCCCTTATCTGCATTGCCTTTCCTTTCCTTCGCCGACTTCCGTTTGTCTCTGTTGACTTCTGACCTGTTTACCTGATCCACCACATACCTGCGGATCGTCTTACAGGATCACCTTCAAATCTTCCCCTATGATGAGGTCCGCCACTCCGAATCTTCCTTTTCATGAGGGTCTGTCTGTGCTTTGTTATCTTGCAGGGCTCCGCCATCTTTCCGTGCATGCATGCCCACTTCCTTCAGTTTCACCGTCCCTCAGGATCGCCATGTCTCTCCTGTGCATCACCTGCAACGCCCCAATCACCACCCCCGGCATCTTCTCCTGCCCGTGCATCTTCACCCACTTCCCTGCATCATCCAACAGCGGCTCACGCGTCGTCCACAATTTCTGCAGCAGCACGATCTCCTCCCTCAGCACCACTCCACACCCCTGCTCGTCCGCCATCCTCCCCAGAATTTGTGTCATCACCATCATATCATGGACATCAATCGGGTCCTTCAGCCCCATACCCCTTCCTCCTCCGGAAAGAACAGCACCTCTGCCGGGTCGCATTTCCCAATACAACCTCCGATTTCCCTGAACACCCTCGCATATCTCTGCTTCAGTGTTTCCAAGTCCCTTGTCGGCATTGGGCACTGCCTCGCCGTGTATTGTAGGCAAGTCGAGACACACTCATTAATCATTTGCACCATCAACCTCGGAGGGACCTTCTTGTCCATGAGCCTGTGCAGTCGCCCACACATTTTCTGGATCACCTTCTCCGTGTTGACCTTCATGTTCATCTCCTCATCTATCCATATCCCAAGATACCGAATTGCTCCACCCTTTTGCTGCACTCTGATCTTTCGACCCTCTCCCAGATCCAAGTCCGTCTTCCCCTTCACCCCGCCACACAGGTAGTCACACTTGCTCCACGACAGCTCCATACCAGCCTCTTCCACTTTCCGCCTTACCGTATTCACCAAACGGACCATCTGTTCCCTTGTTCTCGTCACCAACATAATGTCGTCCGCAAATGCCAACACCTTTACCTTCCTGCCGCTATCCAGAATATAGCCCTCCTGTCGTCTCACCTCCGCCAAGACTCCCTCCATGAAGGAGATAAACAGCAGGCAGGACAACGGGTCCCCTTGACTAATTCCTCTCTCAATGTCATAGCTATCCGTCAACCCGTACCCCGTGATCACCCGCGCCTTTCTCCCCTCATACAAGCTGTCCACATACCTGACAAATTCCTCTTCCACCCCCATCCTTCTCAACCCCCTCCTGAGCGCCTCCATGTCAACTGTATCATAGGCCTTTCTTATATCTAGCGCGCACATGTGGAACTCCTTACCTCCCATAATCTTCGAGTCCGTCAACACCCCCAAAATCTCGGCAATAGGCGTCTCAATCCTCCGATCCCTCAGGAAACCAAACTGCTCCGCCCCGAATACCCCTTTTTCAACGCACCAGTCTTGAAATCTCGAGGCAATCACTACCTGCAGTCCTTTCAAAAAAACCTGTATTAAAGTTATAGGCCTTCTGCCGGCCGGATCCCCCGGATGCTCCGTCTGCGATTTGGTTGCCATATAGACCGAGCTGAGTTTCAGCTCCTCAGGAACCTCAGACTTCTCCAACATCTCGTTGTATCGCCTCCCCAACCACTCCTTAATTTCGTCCTGACAAGCATGGACCATCTCCGCCGTCACTCCATCCGGGCCAGCTGCTTTCCCGTCCGGCAACGCCCCCAGTATTGTCTGGATATCATGCGTCGTCAGAGGGCCATAATTACCCTTCCACCCACGCCTCCCGTTACCTCCTTCAGTCTTTGCCCCCGTCCCCACCGGCAGCTTCCTTTTGCAAGCCCCGCCATGAATCCCCACCATCCCTCTTAACCTCCGCCGGGTCCGACACCACCCTGTCCATCTTCCCTCCGCATTTCGAGTCACGTAGGTTGTAATTGGCGCCGCGCCATCCGTCATGATACCCTTATAGATACGCTTGCGCTTTCCCTCCAATGCCCTATCTCTCTTACCATAATGCACCAACCTCATCTTCGCCAACTGTTTCAACATCTCCTTCCTCTTATTCAAGTCCTCCTCCGCCAGCGCTCTCCTCCTCAATTTCTTTATCCTGAAAGGCTCAAAATCTCGATCCGTATTCATCACATCCCTATAGCCAAAAACGCAGCCAGCTGTTACCCGAAGAAACTCACTCATCTGTTCAAATGATGGCTCCTCCCCTTCACAGCTGCCTCTCGCAACATTTGCGCAACCTTCCCACGGTACTTTTCCATTTTCCCAACCATAACATCATACTCCTCCTTCTTCTTGTCCCGCAACAGTGCCTCCACCTCCGTCCGGGAAGGGCAGATGGCCACCTTCCTCCGAGCCATTTTCACCGCAGAAGGCGCCATGTTTCGGAGATCCGTTACAATCATGTGGTGATCCGTGACCGCCTGCCACTGAATCTCATCATTCCGCCAAACAAACAAATTGTCCAGCACCTCCCCATTGTCCCCTGCGTCGACAGACACAAATCCAACCGGGCCCTCCCCCCTTCATGCTCTTCCTCTTTCGCCACCGTCCCACCCTTCCGGCTCCGGATAAAAGTTATCTCCCCGCCTTCCCAACCATCTTCGCCACATCATACAATCCCAGTTTCTCTTGCTCCCCCTCCTTCCTTAGCCCATCCGTTCGCATCTGTGTACACCACGACTCCTCTCCCATCCGACGCCCCCCCGCCACACACTCCTCCAACCGCTCCAAGATCACACTCCTTACCCTCACGTTCGCCTCTCCGTCTCCAGTAGGAAAATACATGTTGATGAGTCTCATCTGATTCTTCCCCTCCGTCCAGTCCATAAACATGAGATAACCAGGAATCACCTCCGTAATCTTTCGCACTGCCACTTGCAATGTTTTTCTATACCCAATCATCACCCCTCTCGGGTGCCTCTTAACAGACTCCTCCGCCACTGAGCTCCTCCAGCACCACCCCTTCATCCATTTTTCCTGCAAAACTCCTTGTTGTCCCTCGTTCCTTTCGTCTCCTGCAAGAGCGCTATGTCCGTTCGACCCACCTTTAGCAAATTTTTTCTTTTTCCATTCCGAGCCCAGCCCCGCACATTCCATCCGACCACCCTCACCCGATCCTCCTTTCCCGGCAACCCCGCCCCTTTTTCACCACGCCCACCTCTTTAATTTCCGCCTCCGTTTCATCACCCGCTCAATATCCAGCATTTTCCTTCCTTGCGCATCCCTTTTCCCTTCCTTTCCGGCTTCCTTCTTCCCTCCCCTGCACCTCTGACTTCCGGGTAACTATCCCCACTGCAGATAGGCTTCCCACACCCACCCCATGCCCTGCTCCGCCCCGGCCCATCCCCGCTCCCCAGCCTTCCCACCTCCCATCTGCATCTTCACACCTCCGAACGCCGGACCCAGGGCCGACTTCCCTCATCTTCGAAGCCTTTTCCTGCCCTCCACATACAGGAACACATCTCCATGACCTGCTTCCTCTTCCCCAACTTCTCCGACCCTGCTGTCATTAAACCTCCACCATTGGTCTCCATCTTTTGACCGCCACCCAGTGTCGCCCACCCCCCTTCTCCCACAAAACTCCGCCACCGCTACCATGTGGTACACCTTACCGCCCATTTCCACCACATCCGGCTGGACCTCCATTGCCTCTTATCAACCATCCCTTCCCTACCCCGCGTCACTTGGACGACCATAACACCCTCTGTTCCCACCACCCGCTCCTCCCTCGCATGCCAACGATCCACCCCACACCCAGGGCACCTTTTCGTATCCTCTGATTTGAAAGGATCACCCTTCCCACAGCGTCACTCATTTTCTCGAAATCCCGCTCCAATCTCACCGTTAGATCGCTTCTCTCTCCGTTCCGCTGCTCATAAGCTCACACTCCTGACATGTGTCCTCTACTTCCACAGTTACCTTTGCCGCGATCCCAGACCTCCGCAACAATTCAACGAGGGCCTCCTCCGCTTCCCCATCCTGCCCTTCGTCCAAACCCCTGGTTCCCTCCTCCACACCCCATCTTCCCACTCCGGGGTCCCATGACCTCCCCGCAATATCTCGTACAACTCACCCACCCCCCCAGCCGCCTCAACCACCTGGAGGGCCGTGCTGATCCAGCACCGGTGGCCAGTGACATTAACTATTCCTCTATACATTCCGCCCCCATTACCATCCTCCAGCTCTCCATCACCTTCCCCACTCCATTTCCACCTCCATAGCAATCCTGCTCCCCACCGCCTCCAATCTTTTTACCGATGTCATCGTCATTACAATAAAACTCAACCAACCCAACCAGCTTTTCAAAAATTCAGCCAAGTCAATGTCAGCCCACCCCTTTTCCACCCCTCCTTCATCCCCACCCATCTCTTTAATCGGTCAACAATAAAATTCCAATTGGCCTGGCATGCTAAACCTTCCAAGTCCCCCCAAGCGTACATTATCACTCGCATCCATGATATCCGAGCCAGTCTCCCTTTCCAAACCTCCCTGTCCCAAGAGCACTGCCGAAACTCAAAGGAGTCTACAAGGCAAACGGCAACAAGGAAAACATTCGCACAGACCGTAAGCAAAAAGGAAGCCAGCCCCAGCCACCTGAGCCAAAGTAGTATGCCCCCGATGTCGCCAGCCTGTGACGCATTCCCATCCCCGGCATGGTCCTCCATCCTACCATCAAGGTTTTCCCAAAGCCGGGGTTCTCCTCTGCTCCTTCCCTCATGAGGTTGTCCCCTTCAGCGGGGTTTTCCTCCTTCTTCTTCTTGAGGTTGTCCCCTTGGGGTTTCCTCCGTGTCCGTCCCCACCCAGCCGATGGCGCCCAGCGATGCCCCTTGAGGTTGTCCCCGACGCCGGGGTTTTCCTCCTTCTTGAGGTTGTCCCCCTTCTTGGGGTTTTCCTCCATCATGTCCATACCCCACCCAGCCGATGTCGCCCAGCGCTGCCCCTTGAGGTTGTCCCCGACGGCGGGGTTTTCCTCTTTCTTGAGGTTGTCCCCGACGGCGGGGTTTTCCTCCTTCTTGAGGTTGTCCCCGACGGCGGGGTTTTCCTCCTTCTTGAGGTTGTCCCCTTCGGGGTTTTCCTCGTACCACTCGGTGAGGTTTGCCTGCCACATTTTAGCCAGGTTGTCCTCGACCCCTCTCATCGTCTGGCCACCCCAGCACAGCGGTAACCGATCGGGTGTTAAGGGTCCTGGTTTGACCTGACCGACGTAGTCACCAATGATCTCTGAACTGATAAATGAAAACTTACACAGACCTTCAGACATCGTCCAAAGTTGCCCATTCCTTCGGAGGTTTTGTGCAGATGCAGGCATTGGAGCTCCCATCTGCTCAGTCCAGTATTGGAATTGGATGACTGAAAAAAGGTACACACAGACCAACCCCATTCCAGGAAAGCTCAAAACAATAACCAGACTGCCCTTGACCAGCCCTACCAAGATCAGCGGCCACATTCCTAAAAGTTTCTGAAGATGACAAAAAAGAATACCGGAAAGACAGACTCTCTCCCAAAGAACGTGCCGCATCAGCAACATCCCAGAGAAGGATCTTCCATCTGACCAGACGGTCAGACAGGCATCTCAGGGGGCCAGATATCTGAAATTCTAAGGATGAGCCGCTGCCAGACGTCCCAACAACCAACAAACCGGTAGATATTTCCGACACCAGACAGGGCCCACCTCCGAGGCAAAGCACTCTGTCCAGCCGGGAGACTATGATCAAAGCATGATTAGAAACTCTCCACCCATCTTCCTCCATCCACAGACCAACGAGACATCGGCTAGACATACCACACCAACCTGAGGGCAGC
Source organism: Paratrimastix pyriformis (assembly GCA_027972325.1). NCBI lineage: Eukaryota > Preaxostyla > Paratrimastigidae > Paratrimastix > Paratrimastix pyriformis. The sequence goes on along the minus strand of JAPMOS010000091.1, from coordinate 72,947 downwards.
CGCCACCCAATGCAGCCACCACACCAAGCCGGCACACCATCCAACCACCGTTGGAAAGTAGGGGCGCTCAGCCCACCAGAAAACGCGGGAGAAAACAGCCATCCCAACCCCCGCCAACCCTCCTGATCCCATCTCTCTCCGTCCACCACCGGCCCCTTCGCCCCTTCCAGAGGTCTTCCCCTTCTCCGTACCAGCATTCCCAGTTCTCATTACCAGTCTTTATCCAACCCATACGACCACGCTTCTCGCCCCTCTCTTTTTTGATCAACAAGGGCCAATTCCATTTACCCTACCGTGGACCCAATTCTCTTCGACCACCGTCTGCATCCAAAAGCACCATACACATATCACTTCCTGTCTTTGCACTACCTTCTCCAATTTTACCCCCACTCCACCTTCTTTTCCTTCATTCGATTGCTCCCCCCCGCCAACCACTCTCCTCCCCACGCCATTCCAATAGAAGGCTGTTTCTTTCCACACGCATGTCCCAGGAGCAAGAGCGTAAGAGGGTGGAAGAGAAACACAGCCCCCAACCTTTACTTGAACTTCTTCCCCGCATTCACCCCCACCGACACCTTCACCACACGCGGACGCGACTCCCGCTTCAAAGCGTCGATGGCCTCCCTCTGCTCCGGGGTTGCCATGACACAAAACGTCCCGTCCCACCGCCCACTTGACCACGCCACTTCTGATCTCCAAATATCGGAGACCTCTACCACAATGTGGTGGTTCTTGAGGTACTCCTGCATCTGCTGCGGCCACTCGACACCGGCCGCACGAATAAAGGCCAAACGATGGTCCGCCCGGAGAGGCCGATCCTCCCCGGAGCGATCTGTACTATGCGCTTGCCCCGGAAGATCTCCGGGATGTGGGCTGTCCCACCGAGCATGTCACAGACACACGCCATGCACCCGGCTGGCGAGCAGGCTTGACCCAAACTACCGGGGTGGCGATCAATAAGTCAGCGATTGCGAACAGACACTGCGCACTCGGGTTCGCTTCACGCAACCATTGGCGAACCTCCTCTTCTTTAGCTTCCAGGGGCAAACCACCCAGATGAGCCCTCATTGTAACAAAGGTCACAGCTGAGGCCGGCCGCTCACATTCACTTCCCAGATCAGTCAGGACGGCCTGATTCCGACTTGCAAAAGCTCCAAGAATCTCCGCGGCATCGGGTCTCAGACACGTCACGCCAAAAGTTCCTTCTTCCAGGCCTTGTTGAACACGGGCCTCGCCAAGGATCTCACGAAGCTGGCATTCAAGTTCGTACCAGCTAAATTGCACAGCACTTGGCTCAAATTTAATAGCGAATCTCATTGTCTCAGCCTGTAATTCACAAAAGGCAATTGACAAACAAAGACCCAAGATGAGCCCAACAAACATCCTTGATAGGCGGACTTTCGGTAGGAAAGCCACTATCCAATTAACACAGACCATAACTTTTTCCTTCTTTTCACCCTGCTCCTCGGCCTGGCTCTTTTCGGCCACTCTTTTTTTACCAGCCGCCTCCATTCTTTGGCGATTGGCTTCAGCCTCAACACTTTCCAGCGTCAGAGGAACCGCACCAGCATCTTCAACAGAATGAGTTTCAGAAGACATCGTCAATTGGCCAATAGAAAAGGCGAAGATCCCAAATTCAAACACTTTCCAGGTCGGTAGGACCGGGGGAAGCGAGGAGCAACGCTTTGAAGATGAAAGGAATTTTTATGAATACATGAAAGGTGGATACACACAAACTCAAATCATTGAAACCGTCAGACAACTCACACCATATGTTCCTTCTCGTATCTTTAACACAACAATCTTTGCCAAACAGAACTTTATTCGTGTGACACCTCAAGCATTTCGTGAGTTAAAAGCCCAAGTCTTTGATTTGAGCCCTGATGTGATTGCTGATATGGAACATGAGTACAACGTCGTGTCACACGCTAAAGGTAGTCGAAATGTCACTAAACTATTTGGTTCAAAGTATGAGACAGTCGCTGAGACAAAACAACAGATGCATGCTGCAAAAGGCAAGAGACAACCAAAAGCCCATAAGCCACAACCGCAAAAAGAGTACAACTTACGGTCCAAAACACGATTACGTGGAGGGAAACGGTAATACCATTCATTGCAAAAGTAAGAATTTCTATTTGTATGGTATTGACAACCATGCACAGAACAGTTGAAACTGTGAATGAAAATCAACTAAATGATACTCTTCAAGAACTACATCACCCTAACAAAGTGATTCTAACGCCTTATGATGATGCTATTGCTAAACAAGATGAAAGCTTAGCACAGAATGTTGTGAAGATAAGATTCGACAGTGGACAAACTGTGTTCATTAAGAAAGAATGGTATGAGTTATCTGATGTGTTCAAACAACCTGTCATTTTCCAATCATTTGAGCGTTACATGAAATGGATTTACCCTCTTCTGAACAATTCCGGGCGCGACTTACAGTTCGATGACGATGTGGATTCCATGGCTGAACTCGGTGGATTCATTGAGGAGGTGTTTAAATACAAACTCGATAAGCTGCTCGTTGAATCTGTCGTGTGATGTATCACAAAATAGTGGACTCGTCGATGAGATACAAAAGATGAAACGTTACATCAACAAGTATGAATCATCTGTCAATTCATGCTGGGGTATCCTAAAGAAAAAGGTGACTGAACGGATGCAAAATTTCGAAAATGAATGGCTCGGCTTTATCAAAATGTGGAGCGTTGTATATCAAAATGATAAGTATAATGGCATCACCTACGATTTAATACTACAAGCTATCAAAGCAAACAACATTATTGATATCTGTGTGATGAATGTGAAATACAACAACATTATCTATAAGTTCATCCGGTACTTCGAGCTGTATGTCGTAAAGAATGATAAGACTGTCGTGTCAACCAATAAGTATGAACTCAGTTTAATGCTTCCTGATGCATCTGAAACTGTATCTAACATCGCTACATCTATTTCCGGCATCATCACCAATACAAAAGTCCTCGATAAAAGCACATTGCTTCGTCAAGTGTCAAATCTTATGTCGATGAAATCACTCACCGCTTAACTCCCTAATTTAAGCTCATTCCACTTCTTCTCATACTTCTTTATGAACTCTCGATTGACACAAATTCTTTTGTATAACTTCTTATCTTCAATACCATTAGCCTGTAATAATTTGTATATGATGAACTTGTAATTCATTCTATACTTACTGATGGCTAACCTGTCTTTTATCTTAGCAAACTGTCTCTTCATGCTTTCCCTGACTGTTGGTGCTATCTGATAATGTACCATCTTGCTAAACACCTGGTTGAAATAATTCGATGGTTTATATGGCACATAATGTGATTTATTACGTGCTGCTCGCTCTTCCTGAAAATTACATACAAATGGTGTCTCTAACACACATCCACAGTTCTGACAGACATTTAAACCTTCTGGTGTTGTAACTGCATCTGGCTTATCACAACACTTCCATTCTGGTTCTTTTGGTTCCTTCTCAACTTCCTGTCTATATAAGTCCAATGATAACTGCATCAGACGCTTTCTCTCTGCTTTCTCATCCATCTCCTTCATGATTAATATAACAATAGATTATATTAAATCAAAAACGACAAAAGTTAAAATGGAGTGGCTGCTTGAACTTAAGCATCCACATATTAAACACTGCAAAGGCTAAAAAGTACACTTGAAAAGCAATGCTGCGTAACAATAGTTGTTCGCTACGATACTCTCGGGCGGAAGGATTTGTGGTCACTTGAAATCCCGGGTTCGTAGTGACGTGCAAAAAAGCACGGACGATATGAACTGTAAGTTCACACGTAACTGAAACTATGTTACCGTTACTGCTCTTCATATTGGTACTTTTTGCCTTCTAAGCAACTTACATGATTCCATGGATGTATTCTGTTCAGTGATAGCCTGCGAAACACTTTTAGCGCTTATCAGTGCTTCCGGTTCTATTTGAACAAAATTCATTTGATGCTAAGCTCAATTCATGAGAAAACAACGCTGCGAAACACAATTGATATCTGAATGTGTTCCCGTCATTATTTAATCACTGCATGGCTTCTCATCAAAACACCCAACCATTCAGTCGGCTTCTTGTGCAATGCACACAGATGTGTGCATTCGAATGAATGGTGCTACCATTCATTGCATGTATATGGTTGATAGAATAGCACCTTTATGTGGTACTACTCCATAATTACTATATTTCATAATTCTTTAAGCCATTTTTATAAAATAATTTGAGCTATAGGCATTATTTCATGTCACTTTGCTGAGCCTTCAGTGATCCTGATTGAAATTTTGCTCATCTTGAGCCTGTATCTAAAAATCACTACTTTCTCATTTTTGCCTCTTCTTGGTGCCATATCTACTCAAATTCATCAAAAGTAACATATCCATTGGATATATTAGCTAAAATTGAAACAAAACAACTCAGAAATCAATGAGATACTCATAAAGAGCATCCTTATCTTCCTTCTGTATCTTCTTATGGTTTTTTATCTTATCAAAAAGCATTTGCTTGTATTGCTCTTTGTTCGTCTTAGCTGAAATGCCTAAGTAGGTAATTGATGACTGCAAACTGTTCAATGTCTTCCTGAGTTGTGGAGGTAAGAGCTTCTTTGACTCTCCATACTCAAATACGAGGTCATCAAACGTAAAACTGCTCTCACATCTTTGTTTAACCTGATTTGGATTCAATTTCAATGCTACACTGCATGCATATAGTGACTTGTATATTGTTTTCGTACCATCTGTCTTATTTGTCACTATTACTTGAGTCCTTGCTCCTTTCACATATTTCTCCTTCTTCTTGTATTCTCTCGGCTTATAGTTCGACAAATCTTTGCAAAAGGTCTTCTTGTATTTCTCCTGTTGATATTCTTTGCGCTCATCTTCAGTTCGGCATGCTTTAATCATGTTCAACATCTTGAATCCCTTTTCTGTGTATTCTTTGATGTATTTCTCTTCTATCTCTTTAATGTTCTCACAATCACAAATTGCTTCAATTTCTTCAATGGTGAACTTGTCAACTCCTACCTCTCTCATTCTGCTGTAAAGCATATGTGTGCATCCACTCTTGACATGTGTTTTATGCACTGCCCATCTCGAACGGATGTTCTTAGTTGAACCTATATACAATTCATTCGGCTCAACAGTGTTGACTATCTTATATATGTAGTATTTCATTTTACTATACTATAGTATTAGATAATATTTCAACTGTATTTAAGTCACTTTCATTTTTTGATTTTCAGTTGGTGCTTCCAAATTATAATGAATTCTGCTTTGCTCTCTGCCCTGTTTCTGTAACTCTCCATACACTACAGTTTCTTCTAACAATGCTTCTAATAGGTTAGTTATGTCTTTCATTGAGCGTTCAATTGATGTCAGTTTAGCATTCATCTTGTCAAATGTTGACTGTTGATATGGTTCCATAATAATGAACGCTGATAAAATTTCACTTAGTCTTCGATTGCTCCATTTTAATCCGGTAATGTCCATAAGCGTAACTATCAGTCTTGTTTCTGAGATACCTTTTATCATCATAAGAGCACAATGCAAACTTGTTCACTGATACTGCATAGAGTTGGTGATATTTGCTTTGAATTGCACAGAACTTCACCTTAGGATGTGCCTTATCAATCTCTTCATCATTCTTTTTCTCCATCTCTTCATTCTTTTTCTTCATCTCTTCGTCAATCTCTTCATCAATCTCTTCATCATTCTGTTTGCGTTTTGGCTTCAGACATTCTGAGTTCAAACAGTCCATGAACCTTTTGTGTGATAATTCCTGTTTAATTGCTGACTTCTTCACACCTTTGCATTTGGCATGCTTCTCTTCATCACCTTCTATGACATATGAATACATCTTCGAACGTAATCCACAGAACTCTATGATTTGCTTGCCTTTGGCTTCATCCTTGAACTTTCCAATCTTGGCAATGTTCTTTTCGCTGAATAGCGCATTGTCCTCTGGATAATTGGATGTATCGAGTTCGTCTTCAAATTCTTTCATATCTTCATATATGTCTTCTGTCTCCACTGCAACACATAAACTGTCAGTATCTGTGAATAGCAATTTGACTTTGTCTCCATACTTTGCTTTGAGTGTGTTGTAGTAAAAGTCATACATGTGCATCTTGGATAAGTCTAATATTGATTGCCCAACTGCTATTGGCATGTTCAATTTGACTGATGTCTGTCTTGCATGTATGCCTACGAGTTTATCTCCAAATATCACTGTCTTCTCATAATTTGGCTTGGCTACGAGCTTACGTGCCTTCTCCTCACTGGATGTTAGTGTAAAGTTGATGTGAGAACGATTGTTCTGCATGGTTTTTCCAAAGACTGCATTGTTGGCTAATTTGAATAGTGCCTTCTCGAATTCATTCTTTGTTTTGAACGCTCGTTGGTATTGAATCCTATGTAGTCTTCTAACCAATCATCTTGTTTAAAACTCATCACTTTAACATCAACATCAACATCAACATCCAACATCAACATCAGCATCAACATCAGCATCAACATCAACATCAACATCAACATCAACATCAACATCAGCATCAACTTCATCAACATCAACATCAACATCAACATCAACATCAACATCAACATCAACATCAACATCAATCATCAACATCAGCATCCATCATCCATCATCAGCATCAACATCAATCAGCATCAACATCAACATCAACATCAACATCAGCATCATCACCACATCATCACCAACATGGTCATCATCACCAACATCAACATCATCACCAACATCATCATCACCAACATGGTCATCATCACCAACATGGTCATCATCACCAACATGGTCATCATCACCAACATGGTCATCATCACCAACATGGTCATCATCACCAACATGGTCATCATCACCAACATGGTCATCATCACCAACATGGTCATCATCATCATCAACATAGTCCTGACATGCATCCTATACCATGCGACCGGCGAACACCTCATCTGTCACCACACCGACATGCTAGTTTTCAGCTGGCGGCAATAGCTCAGCGGTAGCGCTGCATGTTGATGACGCTCAGGTCACGAGTTCAATTCCCCTTTTGCAATTATTTATTTTTCACCCGTCGGGGCGCATTTGTATGGTGAAGGTACATGTCCCCGTCGGCCGCACCTGGACACTCGGCGTTTGCAGATCCAGAAACCCGTGTGGGCCGCCCTTGTAGAAGACCCCTGGGGCTACTTCGGGCCGTGACAGGTGAGCAGGGAGGGCTGCCGGAGCTTGGTCAATTTCCTTTGGACGGACGTCCTGGGAAAGGGTCGTCTTGGGATTGTCTTCGGGATCCGTCGGCCGGACCTGGACACGGCTAACCATGGCTGATGGAAACACCGATTGGTGGCCCTTGTAGAGGGCCATTGGGGCTACTACGAGCCCGCACGTTACTTCCAACTCCCACGGGACGCTGGTCAAAGCCCGTCCGACGGATGGGGTATGGCGGTCGGGCCGGGAATAGTGCCGTCCGTCGGCCGGACCTGGACATGCCGCATCTTGGGCGCTTGTCAAACCGAAGCGCGGGCCTGCTAGGGGACCCGAGGCCCACCTCAGGCCGGCCCACAACAAGCTGGCAGCGGGCGGAACGAAGGTCAAAGTGGGGGCACGGATGGACAGGACGGCCGGCCCTATAGTGACCGGGCACCGTCGGCCGCCCGACCAACCAGCATCCACCATCCGGGAAACCGCGTGAATTCCAGTTCCACACCATGTGGGGCTACTCCAAACACCCGCTGGATTGAGATGCCAAATGAAATTTTGAAGATTTATGTCAGGTGGGGTGGACCCAGGCCGGCCGGGGTGGGTCGAGACCGGTCACCGTCGGCCGCCCGTTGACCAAGGACCCGGGATGCGATCGGAAACGGCGTGAATTGCAGATCCACCACATCTGGGGCTACTCGAACAGCCGCACAAGGTCGGCCAAAACAATTTTCATGCATAACCTTAATTTTATTTCATATGGTGCCGCCGGGAATTGAATGGGCGACCAAGAAATTTTGACAAGAAGGGGTCTAGCCGCACGGGGAACATCCGACAGTGGCGGAAACTGGCTCGTTTGGATCAGGGCACCATACCGGTCAACTTCGGTCGAAAATGTTGACGTCGAGTTTTCAAAATTTGTTACGAAACGAGCTAGTTTGGACCAAATTCGGGGTAAATCGGGGTAGTTTGGGCTAAGTTGGGGTACAACGTGTCGTCGGTCGACCATCACCCAACCGGGCTTGATCCGATCGGCAAACCGCGTGATTTCCAGTTGGCCCACACCGGGGCAACCTCAAACCAACGCGCAATCGGGTCCCCGAGTGAGTGGTGCATGGGTGGGGTCAGTCGCCAGGGTACCCTTCCTATAGGGATGGGGTCGTTCGTCGGTCGACCATCACCCAACCGGGCTTGATCCGATCGGCAAACCGCGTGATTTCCAGTTGGCCCACCCGGGGCAACCTCAAACCAACGCGCAATCGGGTCCCCGAGTGAGTGGTGCATGGGTGGGGTCAGTCGCCAGGGTACCCTTCCTATAGGGATGGGGTCGTTCGTCGGTCGACCATCACCCAACCGGGCTTGATCCGATCGGCAAACCGCGTGATTTCCAGTTGGCCCACACCCGGGGCAACCTCAAACCAACGCGCAATCGGGTCCCCGAGTGAGTGGTGCATGGGTGGGGTCAGTCGCCAGGGTACCCTTCCCTATAGGGATGGGGTCGTTCGTCGGTCGACCATCACCCAACCGGGCTTGATCCGATCGGCAAACCGCGTGATTTCCAGTTGGCCCACCCGGGGCAACCTCAAACCAACGCGCAATCGGGTCCCCGAGTGAGTGGTGCATGGGTGGGGTCAGTCGCCAGGGTACCCTTCCCTATAGGGATGGGGTCGTTCGTCGGTCGACCATCACCCAACCGGGCTTGATCCGATCGGCAAACCGCGTGATTTCCAGTTGGCCCACACCCGGGGCAACCTCAAACCAACGCGCAATCGGGTCCCCGAGTGAGTGGTGCATGGGTGGGGTCAGTCGCCAGGGTACCCTTCCCTATAGGGATGGGGTCGTTCGTCGGTCGACCATCACCCAACCGGGCTTGATCCGATCGGCAAACCGCGTGATTTCCAGTTGGCCCACCCGGGGCAACCTCAAACCAACGCGCAATCGGGTCCCCGAGTGAGTGGTGCATGGGTGGGGTCAGTCGCCAGGGTACCCTTCCCTATAGGGATGGGGTCGTTCGTCGGTCGACCATCACCCAACCGGGCTTGATCCGATCGGCAAACCGCGTGATTTCCAGTTGGCCCACACCCGGGGCAACCTCAAACCAACGCGCAATCGGGTCCCCGAGTGAGTGGTGCATGGGTGGGGTCAGTCGCCAGGGTACCCTTCCCTATAGGGATGGGGTCGTTCGTCGGTCGACCCATTGTCAGGTGGTCATATTTTGGATTCCGGCGCCCCAAACTATCCTGAAAATTCGATTATGGTGTCTTGCGAAAGCCTGCCCATTTGTACGCGTTTCCCACGACGGAATCGCGCGGTCGGGGGGGGTCTCCATTTGGGTCGACCATCGATCGACCTATCCCCTACCCCTTCCCATGCCGGAACCTGACAAAACACCTTCATCACGTGCGGATATTCGGAACCCCGTATTTTCCCGGATTCGTGGAGGTTTGGAGCACCTCCGAATGGATTTTCAGACCTTTTGCATCGAGGGGTCAATCAAAACAAATTTTCCAATTCGACCGGTCCCCGATGGCCTTGCCCCATCTTGACCGCATCAGTGCACATCAACCCCCATTTGGGAGCCTCCAAAGTCGATTGGAAAATTCAGATCATGTGTGGAGCTCATCAAATCACCGAAAAATCCGGGCGCAATCACCGGGACCGCGCGGTCGGGGGTACAAGCCCTCAGACCCCTTTGGGCAGGCCTGCCCGGCCGGATCGATGATTTTCACCATCATGCCACTTCGGGCGATCCGCGCAAGCCCCGGAATCGGAATCTCCGCATAAAATAGGGCTAGGAACAACCCTCAAACCAGGTCCGATGGGGGGTTTCACACCGATGACCGGTGGTCGACCCTTTGTGGGGGTCCTTTTGGGGGTCCCTCCAGGGAGGCACTTTCGCATTTTCTCATCCACCCGTCGGTGCACCACCCGAAATGACTCAAAATTCGTGTTCTCCGCCGGGTTTTACCCCACCCGCCATAGAAAACCACCCCGCAGACAAGGGCATGACCAGTCAACCTCGACATTTACCCTCGGGGTACCCCCGCGGACCACCCCGAACCATCCCTACCGCATCAACCACCCATACAGCGACCCCGGCTGACTGCAAATTCGAATTCTCCGGGTAATTTTACGGGGGTTCCTCTGGGAACCGACCGTCTCACTCCCAGTTAAGGGGGACACCCGGTGGCCGGCACCCAAAATGACCCCTTCCGGGCC